>VDFB02373365.1:356245092-356824602 GCA_007258455.2 Sequoia sempervirens
TCCTATGCTTTTGAGCCAATGCTGAAATTTACCTATCACCTAACCTATGAGAAGACTTGCTTAGAACTCTGCTACCAACCTATCACTGCTCAAATGCTAAGTATGATTTCCTCAGTACTTACCGGCCTATTATAGAAAAAATGACAAGATGCATGCTAATCCATTTCGAGAAAATGTGATAATAGCTAGTTTCCAACTTGAAAGGCGTGCCTACGTTTTCTCTCATTTCCAGGCTAGTTGCATCTATGGAGGTATGACTCAATGTGTGCTAGATTAATAAGAGATAATTAATTGGCTTTAAAAAGGTTGCGCTCATCGATAGTAAGCTACACGGCTGTAGGCTATTGTGTCATCTCACAGGCATTTCCCAGAGGCCAAGGCAATATTCATATCTTTTCAAGCCATGATCGTTTGCTTTGGTGTAATCATTCCGGCCAAGATATTAATTACCAGTGCATACTAACACAAGGTTAGAAAGAAAATTGCTGGCTCAAGTTCCGAGGGAATCACAATGTATCACACAGTTTCCAAACACAATAATAAGCTCCTGCCGCCTCAAAATGGCAAGTAGTTTATTTTGCACGAATTGCAAAAATTAACGGTACATGCCGAATTAAATGCAAAAAACATGCTTTCGTCTACCACCTTGAGGAAATATAAACAAATATTGCATGAAAAGACTTAATAATTCAAATTCTTTTCACAAACGCCAAAGCTAGAGGTGCAAAGTTATTTTTTTTTAGCATATCCAAAGCCGAGAAAAATTGCAGAGCCAAGAACTTGCAGAGGTCTTCATCCAAAGAAAAATGTCAGAGAGTTCATCACAACCAATGCAACAAGAAATTGGCCAGGAGTTGTTTACAACCATACGGTCATCTGAAGATGTATATGTCTATGAGGATTTGGCGTATGCTATGCCTGGTATACCCAACAGGCGAAAGAGGGCCTATACAGAAGAGCTAAAAAGGCCCAAAGATTGCAGAAACAAGAAAATGGTTGAAGAGAAATGGGATAATATCTATGATCCATGGCTTGTGAAAAACCCTAAGTCCTTAAGAGAAGCATCCTATGCAAGGTTGACGACACCAAAGGCAGACAAATCTACAACAATTTTTTTTTGGTATAGTGGTCTTCCTCAATACATAGTCCTGCCGGTGCACTACTGCCTAGAGATAGTTGACGTTGCCATCCAATATTATAACCCTAACACCCACTACATCAAAGGCCGAAACTTAAGGGTTCACATCACCCCACAGGCCATCTAGCATATGCCATGCATCCCAAACCCAAGTAAAAGAAGAGAGAACATTGAGTCCTTTTATCCTGGCAAATGAGAGAAAACATGGAGGGTGATGAAAAAGAACTCAGAGTTCTTGTTGGAGGAGACTAGTAGGAAAGACATCCCAACCACTAAACTACCAAGTATTTCATTGCCACGCGGTGCGTTACACGAGGATCCATAGGATGCCATGTCCATGCTAGCTTTTGTGTGCGGCCGAGACTCCAATGAGATGGTGGAAACTTTTCAATTGGGACCGACATTCCAATTTCACAAGCAACATGATATCTTCTGGTATCATTTTGCTCAGTTTATGGTAGAGGAAATGATATGGAAAATAAAGAATTACCTAGTGGAGGAAAAATTTAGGTTTCTTTCTTTCCTGGTTCACATGTTTCTGCATCAAAACCCTGATTTCTTTGCCCTGTATTTTCCATTATCAATTTTTGATGAAAGGAATAAGAGGAAGCCATTGTCCACGTGGATGCTTTTTCTTTCTGCATCATATGATTATTATGCATTTTCAGACTATTTTATAACCCCGGTCAAGATGCATGATTTAATCAGAAAAGGCGACATAATTCGGCTCGATAAGGAGCAGACTAGATATATGCAGAGTTTCACTCCTGCCTGTGACTGGTTCATGGGAAAAGATTTCACGATTCTCTTGATGCGGGGCTTTACTGGTCAACCTTTCCTACTCCCAGCTTGTGTCACAGATAGGGTGCTCACACTAGAAATGTTTCGGCAAGTGTGTATCATTGATTTTACCTTCTGCAGTAGCAAAAGTGTTAAGAAGAAGGGATTCTTCTCTTGTCCGAAGAATTTTAAGTCGGTAATTCTAATAAAGAAACAATCAGACCAGTTATTGGAGGATAAACTAGCTTATCTAGGGTTGGTGCTGGTAAATGATAAGTGGGAATACAAGGTCCTTTCGATGAATTTTTGGAGCCGCACATGAGAGTTACACATGTTCCCCGACATTACTGGTAGAAGCGGCATAACCTGCGGGTAGACAAAGATGAAAATTTTGTTGAATTGGCGCGTATTCCTATGCAAGATACTAGAGGGCCATGGCACAAGTTCTACTTTGTTGTGGCGCTGGCCTAGGATAATGTCCACATGGAGTGCGACATGTGCAATAGGTTGAAGAAGGATGAGGAATGGAGTGTTGAAAAAATAGAGGCTTTCTGGAAGTATCGCCAAGAAACAACACAATTGGATGCCCCTTACAACAGTTTGAAAGATGACCAAGAATTTGAAAGATGGTGGAATGAGGGCCACCCCAGCCCGAGCTCTAGTATTAATAAGAGCGGAGACCCAGATGAAGAGTCCAAAGAGCAGGAAGAGGAAGCGGTGACATCGGCCTCCTCTGCGCTGAAGGAGAAAGGCCCCAGACAACCTACCTATGTGGCCACAAATGTGCATTTTAATATATCAAGGGGCTCACATACACTCACTTGGGCTACTAAACTAGCCAGGTTATCACTGCAACAAACAACGATGACTGCCGAAGCTCGAGAGACCCCACCTACAAAACAACAGCGCACAAAGAGCATTATTGGAGAAGGTTCGCAGGAACCCGCCGAAAGAAAAGTACTTGCAGCTAGCCAGGAGCCTGACACCGAGGAGGAGTCGTTGACGATTCTGGAGCCACCATCGACTAGTCAATAGGTAAAATTTTCTCCTTCTTCCCTTGCTTCTCATTCCTTGGTATCTGCCCCTGCATCACTGGCAATCCCTACCATGAGTGCTGGCCCTCTACCTCCCACTTTTAACCAACATATTCAAGAGGTTTCGCCCAATTTTTGCAAACCACTCTGCTTGTCCTTACTCCTCCGTGAACCCTTACACCTGCTGCCACCGCTCAGTCTCTCCTCGCCTCGCTTTCGAAAAACATACCCCCTATGAGTGCCCCTTCTTTTTCCACTATTACTGCAGATCCTCTTCCATCGTAACAGGCCAACACCACATTGACAACTCCTCCACTATCCTAGCCTATGAGTCCCACGACTAATTCACCAATTCAGTCATTACAAGTGACTAGCCCTTCTATTGGGCCTCAAACCAAACTATGGAACATGCCCCACTTCTCCCCACAAACTAGCACTCTCCAAAAGAAACAAATGCCCGCACCTATGAGGGTTACCTATCCCTATGCCCTGCCTTATGGTGCTCCTTTCATAGGTGGACTAGTTTCATTACCAACCGAATTTATAGCACAAATTGATTGCAGAAAGGAGGCACATGCAAATAGAATGTGAAAGCACAGGGAAAAAGATGACAGTGTTTATGTTGATCCAAAAATAAAGACTCTTTACGATGAGGCCCGACAAGAATTGAAGTTTGCAACCATGTACCTAAGGGTAAGCAAACCTCAGGGGGAAATGCACCTGAAAGATTATGAGATATATGTGGTAGGACTCAACATGAAGGTGGCTCGACCATAGGATAAAGTTGAAATCATGGAGAAAACGCAACGGGTAGTCACTTCTGACTTCCTTAAAACTGGCCGCCAGCTAAAGAAGAAGGATGGGCAACTTAAAGCAACAAGGGAAAGGGTTAGTTTTTTGGAGAAAAAATAAAAATCCTTAGAGGCAGATGTTGCTCGTATGACCGAAAGGGCACTGGCAACAGAAGATGAGAGGAACAGACTTCAGGGCAAACTTGCGAAGACTCAGGCCACTGACCCTGCCATGATAAAAGAGCTACACTCTAAGAATGAGGAGGCGAAACAAAATCTGCAACTGAAGAATGAAGAACTAGAGCGACTTCACCTTGAGTATAGTCAAGGAATGGTGCAGAGAAATGAAGTTTCAGAGCACCAACATGCTCAATATGAGCAGAAAATACAAGTAAAAGAGGCTGAATTTAAAGGCCTAAAAACTCAAATAGAGGAAGAACTCTGAGAGACAAAGTCTTCTCTAGACGAACACTTAGCAAATCACTCATGAGCAGAGGAGAATTAGAATAAAGAAATAAGCAGCTCTGCGGAATAACTAGCATCTGAGAAAAAGAAAAGGGAAGAATTGGCTAAAGCCATTATTTCAAGAGACGTGGAGATTGCTTCTCTTAAAAGCTCTCTCCTACCTCCCCCTACATAGCTAGACATCATTCCGCTGGTTAGGCAATTGTACATCTCTCACTAGGAAAAAAATAAAGCCTTTTGCCTAACACTGCAGCCTACCCTTCAATTCATCACCAAGGCATCAAAGCTAAGCCAGGAGGCCCATGATATGATTGAGCAGTTCCCACGGTTCATCTTGGAGAAAGTTCCAAAGGCAAAAGATCTGCTCACCAAGTTATACTCGGTCTCTAATGAGAGCCTTGCTAGAGCGGGTATTGAAGATCGGGATGCTACTACTCAAACGGAAAATAAGTTCATCCATTGCCACTCTGCCTTCCAGCGCATTAAAGCAGCCATGACTATTCTAAGTAAAACACTGGATATCATACAGAGGAGTTTCTTTGAGTTAAACAGGATGGGTTTTTCATCCCCGTTCCTTAAAGATGACTCTATTGCCACGACCGAGCAGATTATGGAAAGGATAGAAGAGAAGGAAAATGATCCGGAGGCTTTCAAGGATTTCAGTGATCCTCCCACGATGACTGGCATTGAGGGAGTCATTCATTCGCTTGCACAACTACTATTTCATTGTGAAGTAGGGGCCGGTTTACCCAATGTGCTGCCTCACAAAGAAACTATTGATCTAAGTGGAGCGCATAGGAGAATTTGCACAACATGGTGAAGCCATCTGAGGATGAATGGTCACCTTTGCAGGGGGGTCTTTCTAATCTTTGACTCCATTTTCCAAATAAAATGGCACTTTGGCCTGAAAACTAGAGAAATTTTGGGTTCTTCGTTCCTTAGTCAAAACGCCCCTGATAGTTTCCAAAAGCTGTTAACAAATATTTAACTATCTCCCTTCGGGTGTATTTTTCTCTATGCGCCGACCCATGCATCACAAGGTCAGCTCAACCTTTTATCTAAGTTTTGCTCTGCTGCTCCACACGTCTACTCCTCACAACTCCGAGTCTCGGCATTCCTTTCGCATCCCAAGAAACTTCACTATGTTTCCACGTGTTGCGGCTACGGGATTCTTTTGATCATGTTTTCTTGCTGCCTCAACGGGCTCTAAAAGGTTGCCATGAAGCCCTCATTCCTAAAAGGTTTTGGTGGGCCCCATGGTTGCTGTTTGTGGTGTATACTTGCTACATGTCTGCCATTCGCAAATATTTTAGTGCAGAGATAAAGTAGCAACCGTGGGCAGCAAAATACTGCCACATGTCTCTTTTGTGCCCAGCTGGTGATCATTCCCTCCATTGTTGATGAAGGCTCTACTCATTTGACACGTGTAGCATTAACGCAAGTCCTCAGCGGCAAGGGGAGAGAGGTTCATACGGGTAGCGAAAGGCTTCCACGTGCCTAACCAATGGATCTCATATTCGGGCGAAGGACTAGATGAACCGAATAATGCTATTGGTCGCTGCGTGTCATAATCATTTGCAAAAGGGGGTGACACTTGTCTGATCGGGCCTTGCCAAGACCACTGCCATCATTTGCAGAGGATGCACCTATACCTGGGATGACCGGATGCTTGGTTCCTGATCATTTCTATTGCAACGACTTTGATAATATTTTGATTCTTGCATTATTGCCGGGGATTGCGAAATCTTTTCCGTTGCTGCTCTCCGAAGCGGTGGGAGGTTTTCCTGCTATATATACTTTTCTCTGTTATGAGAAAAAGGTCTGGAATTTGAGGAAAAAGTTGGTTTTAGTTAAAGACACTAGGCCTTTATTGCTATTTTATTTGATTGCAAAAAACTCTCAGACTGTGCCAATTGTTCAGCCTTTCTATTTTTCATACTATTTGATCAAACTATAAACTGTGTTTTTTATTGTTTGAATACTTCATTTAAGAACTTCTATATATGTTGAATGCAAGTTTGCTTACCTAGATCATGTCTAATGACTCTTCTTGGCAATAGGAATGTATGCAATATTATTTTATGTTAATGAATGGATTGTCTATGCTATAATCTTGAGTTTCTGATATTCTGGAACACTACAACACCATTTAAGCCCTTAGATCTATGATTTATCGTGCCTATCATTAAGTCTTGGCGCATTACCTTAGGTTAGAATTTATTTTATTATATTTATTTCCTTTTACCTTTCAAACCCCCATTAAAGAAGAAGCCAAATTCTCTAAAAAACCTGGAGGTCACTCAGTTTAGCGCAAAAGGTCCCCCATAAACTGAGTTTCCCATAAGACACTGTTACCCCATCAAAATTTGGTGTCAACATGCACCACCAAACAAAACAATGCAGAAAATTTTGCCTCCTAATTGTAATGGTGGAGGAACTTAGCCAACAAATATCCATGTCATATACCAAAAAAATAATTAGTTTAGATGTTGATTCAAAATTTGAAAAATGAGATAAGATTCCACTTACCGGTTCAATGTTCTAATAATTTTGACAAAAATATAGAGAAGAGGCTTACTATGAAGAAATCTCTCATAGCTAAAGGACTTGTGAAAATATACAAAGGCAACAAGTACAATGCAATTTCCTCCAACGATAAACCTCATTTTTGGAGTAAAAATAAAAATGTGGACAATGATAGTGTGGTTGATGCCAAGATGGCCCAAAATGCTCAACCCACATTAATCTTACAAGTACCAACTAACACTCAAACATCAATAACTATTCAAAATAACTCATGATGAGCACCTCTTAGGAAAAACAATACTCCATGATGAAAATATACTCCTTTGGGAGAGCCTATCAAAACACTCTAAAAACTGGTCCAGTTAAACTTTGTAACACTCCCAAAAATTAGACAATACAAAACTCAAGTCAAACCCACATGATGGAAAGACATAGATTTCAATGAGTACCACAAAGTAAAAGGATATACAACTCCTGATTATTTCAGACTATAGGATCTCATTCAAAACCTAATCGATAAGGGAGATATTATCATTGGGAACCAACCCAACACATCTAATAATGATCATGTGATTTTCAAGGATCCGCTACATAACCATGGTAAGGGAAATTCCTCTAATCAAGGTAGTACCTCTAATAACTACACCAGTTATAATTTCATCAACTATGACTATTCCATGAACCGAATTTAGGAAACCGATAGTCAAGTGTCTATCATTACCATAAACAATAAAAAAACTTGAATGTGTTGTTACAACCTACTAAGGTAAAGTCACCCTTCAAGGGGCTACATCCAAATATCAACCTACAATGTAGTATATCTCTTATGTAATTTGTGTAAAACATCTAGAGAAATATCCATCTTAGAGCTTTTATGTATATCTCCCTTTCCTAAGGATATCCTAGATAAGGTTGTCAAAGAGTCTTTAGTACCCACTGATCTAAATATCAACTAATTTTAGGTTACGGTAAGACATATCACATCCACACATCATATCAAATTCACTGATAAAGATATCTCAATCCATCGACCCATTTATAATGACACCTTCTATCTAGAATTTTTTGTCCATAAACATAAGATTATATGATTCCTAATAAATGGTGGAGTTGGTTTGAAAATTTTCACTTTGAAGTTGGTAAAGATATTAGGATACTTCGAGGGATTTATAGATCCAAATAAGAAAAATAGTCATCAAAACATATGATGATGCAAAGCACCCTTTTGAAGGAATAATTACACTCCCCATATGAGTTGGTTTGGTATCAAAGGATACAATATGCCAAGTCTTGGATCTAATTCATGTAAACATACTTCCTAGTCTCACATAGATACATGCTATGCAGACTGTTCCATCTACCTTCCATCCTCACGATGGAACCAAAGTTACTATCTCAAGAAATTCTAATCCCTTTCACTATTGCAAGTAATTTGAGAGGACAAATAAAAAATTAGGTTCCAAATAATGGTGATGCTTCATCCTCTTCATCCTACATTGATCCTACTACCTTAACCAAATCATCCAACTGATCCACCATCATTCTTGAGGTCAAGGTCCAAGTACAAGACACAAGATGGGAGAGTATAACATAAAATAGTCCTTTTGAATTGGACAACTTCCATTGTCACCAAGGTCTTATGGTAAAACACATCCAAAGAAGTTTCTAGAATTATCATCAAAGGAAATCCAAACATTTTCAAAATGGGATGAACTCCTTAAAGAGGACATTGAAGAAGACACATCCAAATATATTTACAAAGATGAAGAAGAGGCCATCATACTACCCGATGAGAAATACTCTAAAGGATTTCAAATAATAGAACAAATAGGATATGATGGTCATAGTGGTCTTGACCTACAAAAACAAGGAATTGTGGAGCCCATTTCCATAACACATAAACCACATTCTCAAGTGCTAGGGTTTGGAAAATAAGAGATTGTGTCCTATGATATTGGGATTCTCCTCACAAAGGAAGCTAAATCTTTTCCCAAAGTTGAGATTTTTAATGAGTATACTTTTGATGAATCGTGAGAGCATATCATTGAGCTATTTGAGGAATATAATGTCAATATTTTATCATTCATATCCTTGAACCTTGCTTCATCCAACAACAATATTTCATTAGTCTACCCTCAACTCATTGAATGGGATCAACAAGGACCTTTGAGTCTAGACATATTCCAAAATGATGAAGCCATAGTTAATTTCATGGGACTACAAGATTGAATTATACTCGGGGCTCATAGAGTTGGTTTCACTATAGATCTTGAAAACATGGCATAATTTGGAGAGAATGCCAAACCTTCTAGAACTGCAAAAATATAACAATCATGAAAAGGTCCCCTAGTGGAAACCATAATGTGACATTTTCAAATCATAGAATAGTAAAAAAAAAGGATGCATCTGATGGTGAAAACCTTTCTAAGGCACATAAGGATGGAAGGTTTAAAATTCTCCCCATGTCCATAAATTAGGAGAGATCACCAGTGTTTGTAGAGCAATCTAAATAAGTCAACATTTGTACAACAAATAAACTTAGGATCACTTATTTTGAAAGATCACTATCAAACCAGGAGAAAACTAAGTTCATGATATTCTTTCAGGATAAACAAGTGAACTTTGCATGGTCCTATGTAGATATGTCAGGATTATATCCTTATTTAGTTCTTCATCACCTAATGGTAGCCCTAGGGGAAAAGCTTGCTAAGCAGAAGCTACACAAAATGCATCCACAAATCACATTGTTAGTCAAAGAAGAACTCCAAAAACTATTAGACAGGATTCATCAGACCAATTGATTATCTTGAGTGGGTATCTAATCTAGTACCTATTACCAAACTGACTGGGGGCATTTGTATATGCACAAAAAATAGAAACCTTGACAAAGAATGTTCAAAAGATGATCTCCCTTTTCCAAACATAGAAATTATTGTAGGCTTGATGGTGGGACATTGAATGCTATCTCTAATTGATGGATTTTCAAGATATAACCAAATTCATATAACTACAAAGGATGAGCACAAAACAACTTTGGCATGTCTATGGGGAACCTTCTAGTGCAATGTCATGCCCCTTAGTCTTAAAAATGTTGGAGCTACCTATCAACATGCAATGATCACAATATTTTATGATGTGATACATGTCCTTATGGAAGATTATGTTGATGATATTTTATCTAAGTCAACTACCAAGTAATATCATCTAGATGTGCTCAGACAAATATTTGATAGACTTGAAAAATATAGTGTCAGATTGAATTTGAAGAAGTGTGTCTTTGGGGTTACTTTAGGGAAATTACTAGGCTACATTATTTCCCACAGAGGCATAGAGGTTGATCCTACAAAGTTAAAATCTATAATTGACATGCCTCCACCAACAACTCTAAATCAACTACGTAGTCTACATGGAAAATTATAGTCAATTCATTGATTCATTGCTCAGTTAGTTGTATATCTTCCTTTCACACATCTATTGCATAAAGGTGTCACCTTCAAATGGGGTGAGAATTATCAATGAGCTTTCTAGCTATTGAAGTATTACCTCACTTCTCCTCTAGTATTGATGTCCCCTATTCAAGGAAAACCATTATTATTATACATTTTTGTTACCACATCAACATTGGGAGCCTTACACAATATTACTCTTTAGGCAAATAAAGGGTTGTATATTATATTGCTCACACCTTAGTAGGCTATGAGCTCAATTAAACTCATACTAAACATGCATGTTTATTAATTATTTTCTCTTCTAAAAAGCTAATACATTATATGCTATACAATCAAACTAAACTCATTGCTAAGATTGATCCCCTCAAATACCTATTAAACAAAGTGACACTTAGAGGTAGACTATAAAAATGGGGCATGATCCTCAGTGAATTTGATATTGAACATGTAGATAAAAAATCTATCAAGGGACAAGTTATTACTGATCAGTTAGTAGACTCCCCCATAATTATAGATCATATTTTGATATCCAATTTTATAGATGAGGGAATATTCATTGTGATCCCCTCTCACTTGTGGAAATTATACTTTGACGGTTCATATACTCACCATGGATTAGGAGCAGGCATACTATTCATTACCCCACAAGATGACTATATCTCCAGATCATATTGATTAGTTTTTCCTTGCACAAATAATATTTTTTAAGTAAGAAGCATTGATCATTGGATTGAGAATGAAAATACAATGACAAATTAAGGAACTATAGGTTTTTGGTGATTCCTAGTTATTTATCATAAAAGTGAATGATGATTACCAGACTAAGGATGAGAAACTCCAACCCTACAAGAAATGGGTGGATAGCTTCAAGAATTACTTCACCTAGATATCATTTGAAAAATCCACACAATAACTAGCAAAACAACCAACACAATTACAAATATTGGGCTTCTTTTAGACATGCCACATAATACTCAATATTTTGAGTTCTTAGTGGAACAAATCTTGATCCTAGCATTCAATGTACCTGAATCTAAACTTGTGTGCAAAATCATTGGTACCAACTATCCTTGGTATCAATATATTTACACATACCTCCATCATAATATCCTTCCACCTGATTTATCCCCCAATTAGTGAAAAACCTTCATTCGATGCTCATCCCACTTCATAATACTTGGTGATATGCTTTATCGAAGGAGTCTTGATGATACTCTTCATAGGTTTCTTAACTCAGATGAAGCTCACGCCACCTTAGATAAGGTGCATACTGGTATTTGTGGGGTACATTCTAGTGGTATATCATTTGTTGGTATGGTGTCCCTTCAATCACTGCCACTAATAATGGTTGACCTTTCAAAAATTAGGAGGTCTATGATGTTTTCCATAAGTTCCATATCCAACACATATTATCCACTCCATATTACCCTTAAAGTAATAGTCAAGTTGAGGAGTCAAATAAAAAATCCTAGAGATCCTAAAAAATATAGTCAACAAAGATGGTGGTGATTGGCATATCCATCTTAACCCCACCCTATGGGATTATCAAACTAGTATTCAAACACCAAAAAGAGATATTCCTTATTTGTTAATTTGTAGAGGTGAAGCTATCTTATCTATAAAGGTTGAGCTTCCATCATTGAGGGTCTCTCTACAACACACCATTGATGATGAGGGGTACACATTTTCTAGAATACATGACTTAGAGATGATAGAAAAAAGGTTCCTTTAGGTGCTTAATCATTTGCAAGATTATCAAAACCACTTTCATTGTAGCTATAGCAATAATTTCATATCACACAAGTTTGCGATAAGAGATCTAGTACTCAAAGAAAACCAAAAGAATCAACAAATCATGAAAATAAAGGGAAGTTTGAACCAAATTGGAAGGGACCCTTCATTATTACATCAAATTATGATTTTGGAGCATACCAAATGGCTACACCTCAGGGTGAAATACTAGATGAACCCATCAATAGCATTTAATTGAATAATTTATTTGCAGTCCTCAAAGTATCCTAATAGAAAAATAAAATCAAATATAGAAAATAGAAAAAAGTCAAAAGTAAAGAGAAATAATCTACCCTATGGTGAAAACCACTTTGGTGGCACCTTGGGAAAGTGCCATGGTGAAAACTTGTTTACAAGCACCATGTGTAGGGTCCACTATCCACCATCAATTAGCATATAAATCTACTTTATCCATATTAAAATCCTTTCATGCACCTATCACCCCTATCATGGCTTGCTAATTATTGATATTTAGTATCATTCCATTCCATCTTAGGTCAAATAAGTTTCACAACATCTATCCCATAATAAACAAATACTATACCTAATTGGGGGAATTTCCTCAGCCTAGTGCTTGGATTGGATCCTTAGAGTAAGTATTAGAGGGAAAAAAATTCACAACTACCATTTCAACATCACACATTATCCATAATAAATGATTTCACTTATCACAAACCATAATAAACCAAGATCACTCTCATCTGTCATTTCCATAATAAATTACCAATGCCTAGACACGACAATTAAGAAAATATGAAAATATGTATTACCTAAGGAAATAAAGCATTCATGACATAATCACAAACACAAGACTCTTGTTGACCTATCTTATTGCCTATTAATTAGTTTCTTAACCAACTTTAGCCAATATTATCCAAACTATCATGCCTTGACAAATGTATCTTTCCACCAATAGACATTATCCTATATGAGCATATATATTTTTGCAAGAAAATATAATGGTTGTTGATGTGTTTAGTTAGTGAGTATTTTTATTTGATTGATTGATTTATTTCCCTATTCCTATTCTACTCGATGATATCTCCATGAGATTAGAGGAGCAAGAATGAAGGAGAGTTAGTAATCTTGTATGAAGTGTTTGTGGAATGTTATTATTATATTACTAGGGTATGTATGTTTCTTGTGTGTGTTGGAATGGATTCTAGCATTAACAAGATTCTTGCGTATATAAGGCCATTTAGGTACCTTTTTGCATTAGGCATACTATGCTTTAAGTTCTATTTTCATTGCATATTCTGACAAGGTTCTATCATGTCTAGTATGTATGAGTACAATCCTTATTTATAGTGTCAGTGTCCATGCAAATGATACCAAAATCACCATGGTTTATCTTACCTTGGTGTGCATATATCCATTTTACATAATAAAACACTCTATTATGATCTAAATAAAGCACAATATCTATCAATATCATATCCATCCAAATTAATCTATCTATATCCATCCAAATCATATCTATCTATTTCATGTCATCCATCATATTGTAGGAATACTAAATATCACTAAGAGGGGGGGTGAATCAATGATGCACACAAATTAAAACAATTAATCAAATTTTACTTTTGAGAAGCACAAAATTCAATGCAAACACACAAAGATCACCATGACACAAGATTTATAAGTGGAAAACCCTAGAAAGGGAAAAACCCACTATGTGAGTTGGTTGGGTTTGAAGAACCAATCCAATCCTCACAAATTGTTCACTATTAGGTCTCATTGAACAAATTCTCACTGAATACACCATTAGGTATCACTAACCACATTCTCACTTAATACAATATATCTAGGAGCACCAGCTCCTTATGCAAAAACAAGAGCACCAACTCCAAAATCAACAAGAGCTCCAACTCCAAAATGAAAAGAAAGACAAATGTACAGAGTACTACTTTGTTTACAATATGTTCCAAACCACCAATATCCCTTGTTTGACAAACAAACTATTATCTCCTAGAAATGCACCCTATGCAAAGTTATGAAAAATTGAGCTTTTCTAGAGAAACATGGGATCATTTCAAGGCTGTGGGTCACCTAGAGTTGAAATGAACCTCCAGATAAGGCCGAATCCTAACTGGAAATATCACTTAACTACTAATCTTTGTAAGCAAAAGGGAGAAGGAGTGCATGAAAATGAAAATGAAATCCTATGGTGATACACCAAATTTGCTCAAAACATGTACAACCGCTTAACACACAATTTTTAATCAACTAATAAAAGCTGATATGGACAACTCAATACTCATATGATACTGCATAAACGTTTCATAAGAAAGCTATGATACACACAGTCCTAGAAGGATGATAAATTCTCCTCACAACTAAAATCTGTTTGCATCACCAACATAACCTATAACCTGCAATATACATATCTCCTCTGCTTGAAGGTGCTATTAATGAGACGTATTAACAAGGAATAAGGAAAAATCACATGTAAATATATCAATCATCCAACACGCTCAACGAAACAGATAACTGAGAAGGCAGAAATTGATTTCTTTATTGATCTCCAAAGGTGAAACTCTACCATACAATGTTTGTAAATGAGTTACAAAACTCAGTATTCTCCT
This sequence comes from Sequoia sempervirens, assembly GCA_007258455.2. Classification (NCBI taxonomy): domain Eukaryota; kingdom Viridiplantae; phylum Streptophyta; class Pinopsida; order Cupressales; family Cupressaceae; genus Sequoia; species Sequoia sempervirens. The sequence goes on from VDFB02373365.1 coordinate 356,259,652, forward strand.
CTAAGGACTTATAGAAGTCACGAAAGAAGAAAATATGCAAGTAAGAATTGTCTACAAAATGAGGCCAAAATGCCATATATATGAAAACTAAAAAGTATCGGCCCCCTGATTTAGGGTTTACAAAAATATCAGTTTTTTTAGAAGGGTCGACCCTCAGATCTTTTGGAAATAAAGTTAATGCATTCAATGTGCATCCCCCATGTCCATGTCGGTGAAAGATCGCTCCAGGGATGGCCCTTCAGATCTTTTGTAACCATCACATTAACTTCTGGCCCCATGTCCTTCAAACTTCCATCAGAGCTGCTTTGAATGTCCTGAAGAATTATCATAAATGTCGCTCTACCTTTGCTAGTAGACATCCCAACTGTCCCTGAGACTAGTTGCTTCTTCCCCTTCGACTTTCCTCCTATTTCAGATCTTTCTTCAATTTGATCCCCTCGTGAGAAAGACAACATCAAATGTTCCCTGTTGTCAGACCTCCATAGAGACCACTATTTCCTTCAAACTGATTCATCAACCTTGATTACAAAGCAGATCCATACTGCTCACATTCCGTTGATCTTCCTCACAAGGATAGTCACAACAGTCAAACTGCCCATGGTCCATCTTTAGCTCCTTCTAATTGGTTGAATTCATGCCATGTAGATTCCCAGATGGTCAAAGGTTGGTTCATCAGAATCGCATGTCAATGAGACACTAGACGTGTCTCCCCGATGCAATTATGCCCTTTAGCAGTTATCGGCATAGCTCACAACCGTCGGCAAGAGTTCATAGTGAGTTCCCATTGGTCATACCGATATTCCTTTCTATTGGAAAATCCATCACTATTGACAAGACTCTCTCAGCCGACAGGAGGTCATAGCGAACGCTAAGAGTCCTATCGACATACTTTTCCATGGGCAAGTTGATCACTATCGGCAAGACTCCCCTTAGCCGGCGAGAGATTATACTGAAGCCCCCATCTTTCGGCGAGACCAACATCTCTTGGTGAGAAATCATGTCAAACTCAAACCCCATGGCCAGGAGTCTTACCAATTCCAAATATCCATTTGGTGAGACCCTTTTGGGTCGGAAAGACCTCATACTGAGCGCCAAACATTACACCGAGACCCTTCGTTTCGGCGAGACCTCACCTCGTCAGTGAGACATCACAGTGAGAGCACCAACTTTTGCCGAGACCTCCTTTGGTCGGAGAGAGATTTAGCAACCCATGGTGATTAAAATGTCTGGCCGACCGATATATTCCCAATGAATAGAACCACACTGCTAGTCGACAAGACAATAGGAGGGTCTCAATGACTTTTTCATCAGGAATTTTATGCCAAATCCGTTTGAGGCATGCTTTCTAACAAACTTCCTTGAGAAATACATCAGGTGTATGATTTAATCCTGCACAACAAAGTCCCCATTTGGCGTTCATGAGCACCTGAAACATAGATTGCCTTGCCTGTTTGAGCCCGCATGTGAAAATCAGGCAACACAAACAAACAAAACTTAACCCTGCATACATGGAGAATCACTTCTTTTAGAAGAATCTCCTTATCTAAACAAACAAGGTTTAAACTGATATATATATAGACAATGAACTCACTGAACCTCTATAAACATCTTGACTGTAACCTTCTTTAAATGACCAAATAGATAACACAAAATGACTCTTACTCAACCATGTTCCCTGTCATGATGATCAACCTTAGACAATGTTAGACTTAAATTATATGAATAGTTGCATATTCTCTGCACACACCTTGACTTCAAATAAAACTCCATATACTTGTGATCTCATTCAGATTATATTAATTTGTGCAAAGACACTACACTTCATGAAAGCAGTCATACAATGACACCATATTACTCTAAATTTCAAACTGTTATTCAAGTTTCCCTCTCTATTTATACTCTTGTCAAAAACATGGTAACATTATTTTTAGAATACACTCTTCACTGAGCCTTTACCACAAATAGCCTCCACTCAATACACTTGCTAAGATCCATACCATCGCTACCTTCATATAGTTACAAAACTATATATAATTGAGCACAAAAGATGACACCCATATGCCTATCAAAATGAAGTCTGCAGGAAGTAACCATTCTTTAGGTTTAAAAGAGAACCATTGATCTTCAACACCCACCAATACACCAATTAAATAGTGACTATTGATCCTACTATGGGTGGTAAAACATAAGCCTTTAACCTATCTGACCGGTGACACTTTAGAGTAGGGGACAATAGTCCAACGGTCTGAAACCCTCAAGTCATCACTTAAGTGACCTTTGACAGTTTATAGCAAGTCACCAAGTGAATATAACATAAAGTGTATTCTACATTGATGGCCTTCATAAGTCCTAAACCCTAGGTCTTCAAGGTTTTAGGATATAGAATAGTGTTAGGGTTTTTGATATGCTGAGTGTTTTAGGTTATATGGTATAGTGATTAACAACCCTAATCCTCATATCTTTTCCCTTATCTCTTACTTTATCAACCATGCTTTTATACAAACCTCTTCCATTGAACATCTATTTTGATTTATAAAAGAAGACAACTTGTAATATGATGAAGGATTCTTGTGACATGATATACCTCTGAATGATCAATAATAACTTTGAAATGAAGCAACAAGTTTGGATTCTTTGTCATAAATAAGACATCAAGGGATAAATAGAAAAGTAGAATGATCAATGATCAATAATAACTTTGAAATGAAGCAACAACTCTAGCTTCTCTATCATAAAGAAGACATCAAGGGAAAAATACACCTTTTGCATCATCACTGACCTTTGATACTCTTTTGCATCACATTGTGAAATGAAGGTTTACATCAACACTATGAAATAAACAAACACATACACTTTTGCATCATCGCCATTGTACGTAATCACCATGAAAGGAATTAACAAGTACCTTCACGTACACTTTTGCATAATCACCATTGTGCATCATCACCATGAAAGGAATGAACAAGTACCTTCACTGTTGTATCAACAACATGAAACCATGAAAGACCTTTGACATCAATGAAAAAAATCAACAAACTCCCCCTTTGTCATTGATGACAAATTATTGCTTGCTTGCACATTTTTTACTCTCCCCTTGACATCAAAGACAAAGGACTACATGCTCCCCCTGCAAAATAGATATACCACCATTGAAAAAAAATAATTTTCATAAATTCTACAATATCACATCAATATAACTGAATGCACTTGGACTTATCATCTAGAAAAACACTGTCAATTGTGTCTACACATTGAGATTGAATAGATAATATTGTCTTGTCTATACACAGGGATTGAAGTATGAAAGATTGATTGGAAAAAAACATAGAGCACTTTTACCAAAAGCAATTTCATACATGTTACTGTTAATGTGGGTATGAATTGTCACTATACCTTTAAAATCACCATACCCTTGCAACAAGATAATCTCAAGACAAAACATCATTGTGCATGAATATCACTCGAAAACTATGACTAAGAAAGCAGACATGGAAATCACTATTTAACAACAAAATCATATCACTATCCAAGGTTCATAGTACATTGTCACTGCAAAGATCAAACATGAACTGCCACCACCTTCTAAATCAAAAATACCATAACACATCCAAAAGTAATGAATATCATTGTCAATGTACTAACACTATCAAGTTGGTCAAGACTGTCATTTCACAGGCATTGTAAAGGCAATTGAATCTCAACACTGTTATTATACTAGCACTACCACCATCTCCTGCAACCAGTTTCTTTCAAGGCATGGGGCACTGTCATTACACAATGAAGTCCATATGCATTATCAAGCATTAAATGAATCCCATTTGTAAGTCATGTTTGCATACTATCACCTTGTATTCCATACCTATCACTTTGTATCATCTGCATTACTCCTTGATCACTGTGAAAGATGTTAGAAAGGTTTGCATACCACTATCACAACATTTGGATGAAGACCCATTGTGGACAAAAATAATAAAAATTGGTGACATAGTAACCACTACCCCTTGGACAAATAGGGACTTTCACACTATTCTTGCAGTAGCATCAACCTTAAACACTACATGCAATACATAAAAGACATGAACAAGGAAAAAAACACTGGGCAAGAACATACAGGCCAACAACTAATGAATATCACTATCAACCTTTGGTTGAGATCACTTGCAAATTATGAGGGAGTAAACTGTCATGAAAATCACTGTATATTTTCAAAATCACAATATCAAACCATGAACAACTATGAACAACATCCCATTGGGTAACCAGAAAAATCATCGCACATAAGCAGAGGTTGCGTTCATAAGTGTAAAGTATGCCATTAGCAAAGGGTATTCAAAAATTTGGGTGGAAGGCGACTCAATGAATGCCATTAATTATCTAAATGGCGTGCATCCCCCGAGTTGGAATGTGGATCAACTAATCAAAGATATAGTCATTATGCTTCAAACATGTGTTGAGACCCGTATATCTCATGTGTATTAGGAAGGCAACTCTCTTGTTGATTGCTTTGCCAATGTGGTTGTTAGTCTTAGTGAATTTCGCTCATGGGAGGAGGGATCTATCATTCCCGAGAATGCTAAGAACATCTTAAGAATTGATGGTGTTGGATAATTTGATACAACTTTTATGGTCTTGTAATTCGCCCCATTTGGCATGCTTTGTGGGTGTTGTTTGGCTCTTTGGCTTGTATTTGGTTATTTTCTACTAGAGTTTGGTGTTGGCTGCTAGGGGTTCCATGGGTGGAGATAAGAATTGTGTTCAGCCAGACTTGTGTGGTGATATTCAGAGGAGGAAGAAGTTGTGGAACATCCTCAGTCATGACAATTTTACTCCTTTTATGGAGAGGTTACACAGGCATGACCTGAATGCGTCGGCCAAGTTTGTTTCCATTTGGCATAATCGCAAACTGGTGATAAAGGGACTGGAGGTGGAAGTGAATGAGGACTATATTGCTTCTATTATGGGTTTGCTGACTATGGGCAGGAAATTTTTTAAGGACAAAAAGGGTAATGAGGAGGCCATGACCCAATTTTTTAAGGATGGTGAAATAAAAAATTTAGTTAAGCTGGAGAATTGGGGTTATGATAGAGAGTCCCTGAAGAAGATCTGGGCTAGATTTGTGGAGGTGATGATGTGGTACGTGACACTGGAGGGGAGATTTAAGGTGCTTCTTGGTCACCATTTCACTTTGCTTAATCATTTCAGGCATGGCTTGTTCATATCCTTTCCTTTTTTTCTTTTTTCTTCATTGGAATCCTCTGTGTATGCTCATTTGAAGAACAAGAGGGCCCCCATCCTTCATGAAGGGCTTACATTGCTTATTATGGAGCATGTTTAGTCTTTGACTTCGACGCCCACCATCACTGGTAAGGGGGTATATTTCATTTCCCTTTTTGGGTCGTTAGAGTCAGAGTCCTCGTCGAATGAGGAGGAAGAGTGGAATGAGGATGAGGTTGGCTTGGCTTTGGGGTCAAAGAAGAGGAAGGTGGAGGGTTCCAAAATTAACAGGTCCCCCAAGAGATTGGTCATTTCTGGAAGCGAAGACACAAAGGTAGGGTTGGATGGGTCTTCTCCAAGAGAGGAGGATGGGGCCGGTGATAAAGGTGTTGTTGGTGGGGCTAATGAGGTTGGGGCCTAGAAGAAGGTTGATGTGGCTAATAAAACAAGAAGGTTGTCGAAGAGACTGGCTAATTTGAAGAAAAAGGAGTCTGATGTGGCGGCCAGGGGTTCTACTAAGGCTAAGGTTAGCAATAACCCCAATGTTACTTCTGTGACTGTGGAGGAATCCCATGTTCATGATTTACCTAAGGCTTCTCTGGAAAAGAAGGTTGGTGAGTGGAATGTGGAGGGTGAGGGCAAAGGAAATGTTGTTTCGCCCATGAAAATTGATCCTCTGTCAGAGGATTTCTCATACTTAGATGAGGAGGATACCTCAATGTTTGGCCTGCTAGATATGGCTAGGGTGGGTGCTACCAGTACCTTCAAATTGGCCAAATGGACATTGTAGAAATTCAATAAAATAAACATTAAAATTAGGGGCCTTAAGGCTAATTTGCAGAATGTCCTGAAGACCTATGTTTCAGATATCCTCATTGACAGATTGGTGGAGCTGGAACACCCTCATAATGAGTTCAAGGAGCAATGCGAGGATAGAATGAAAGCCCTCGAGGCTAATGTTACAAGTTTAAATAATGATATTATAAATTTATTGCAGGTGAGTCATGTCTCGGTCAAAAATAGTGTTAAAATAAATATTCAAACAGCTCCCTTTGGGTTTTTCCATCGAGTTTTTATCTCCCGTTGTGCGCATCCTGTCTTGGCAGCTTCAGGTAGCGGCTTCCCTTTCGGGTCCCGAGAGGCTGCGCTGGGCGTCCACGTGTCTCGCTTGCGGAGGTTTTTATTTCTTTTTGCCTTGAGGTCTCTTCGGGTCGCGAAAGCCTTCTGCGGAGGCCATCATTTCTAAAGATTGTCAGAGGGACCCACATCTTGCTACGTGGCGGCGTTTCACAAGCTTTTTATGCGGGAATGAAATAAACAAATGTGGGCTGCGTAATGCTTCCGCGGGGGTTTTCTTTTTCCTTTCTGCAGGTGTTGGCGGGCCCTACCTTCTGCTAGGTGGCAATGATTCGCAACTCTTTCAATATGGCAGGGAGGTGAGCAACCGCGAGCTACGAAACGCTGCCACACGTCTTTCGCACCTGGTTGATGCAGTTTTCACTCCATTGAAACAAGAACCCCAGCCCATTGGACACACGTTGCTTCTTTGCAATATATCGGTAGCAATGAGAGAAGTTTTCATTCGGGCAACGACAGCCTGCCACGTGCCTTACAACTAATACTTGAAGCAGGCGATAGGTTGGCTGAGGGAGATTATGCCATTGGGTGCTGCTCATCATGGTTCTTTGAAGCGATGGATGACACTTGTCGCCTCGAGCCTGGTTGGGACCACTGCCATTATTACAAAGGGTGTGCCTGCAACTGGATGACCAGATGCTGTGTTCTAACTCATTGCCATTGTAACAACATTAGGAATCTTCTGATTCTGGCATCATTGCAGGGGATTGTGGGATCTTTTCTGTTATAGCTCTCCAAAGTGGTGGGAATTTTCTCTCCGGCTATATATACTCTCTCTGACGACGAGAGAAAGAGGTCCAAGAAATTTTACAAGAAAAGATACTAGTTTTAACAAGAGACACCTGGCCTCTTTTACATTTTTATTTGCTAGAAACTGTCAGACTGTGCCAACTGTTCGGTCTTTCTATTTTTCATGTTTGATAAAACTGTAAACTATGCTTTTTATTGTCTTAAGCATTTCATTTGAAAAAACTTCTATATATTGAATACAATCTTGCTTATCTAAATCATGTCTAAATGACTCTTCTTAGTAGTAAAGCTATATGCAATACTATTTTATGTCAATAAATGAACTGTTTATGCTATAGTTTCGACATTTTGGAACATGACAACACCATTCAGGCCCTTAAATCTATGATTTATCGTGCCCATCAACAACATTTGGCGCATTGCCTTATATTAGACTTTGCTTCATTATATCCATTTCTTTTTCCCTTTCCAAAAACCCATTATAGAAGAAGTCGACTTCTTTAAAATCTGGAGGTCACTTAGTTTGGCGCAAAGGGGTCCCCTTTGAACTGAGTTTCCCATAAGGCACTGTTACCTCGTCAATTTTTGGCGTCAACAGTTTGTCCTTTTTTTGGAACGCCCAGTGGGACCTGAACTAATGAAATTGCCTTATAGAGGGGTGTATGAGCTATCGGCCTGTAACTAGATCCCAGACTGCAAATAACCCAGGTTTACTAGTACCTCTGCTAGGGACAGTCCAGGTCGCAAATCAGCTAGTAACCGTTCCATTCCCACCGCCCTTTCCTCTCACCATGTTGCCGGCCGCGAACAGAAACTATGTAGCATGGGATGTTGGAAGTCCCTTGGTAGCTTCGGTAGCACCCGCTGTTTGGGGCGTTATCCCAGTTTCAACCTTGAAAGCTCTTCCCAAATTTTCCGGAGACAACACAAAAATGCCAGCAGAAAATTTGCAGGATGTAGCAGATGTATGTCTGGTACACGGTATTACAGCGCAAAATGTAGCCTGAGGCTCTTCGCTGCGTCCTTCAAAGGCAAGGCTCTAGATTGGTATCGAACACTACCTCCGGATTCAATTCGCACTTGGGATGACCTCGGAGATCCATTCTATGAAAAGTTCTCAAATGACGGAGATCGCTCTTCATTATATTATCAGCTATCCGTCATAAGACGAGCGCCCCAGGAGGCCCTAATGGATTTCAATGCTCGATTTCACTCAAATTGGCAGAGGATTCCTATGACTATCCGCCCGACTCCAGAACTGGCATTCATATTTTATCTGAAGTCCATTAATCCCGACATTTCTGTGATGATTAAGTCTTTGGGAGGAGCCACTCTACCAAATGCTTATGCTACCGCTATCAAAGCTGAGAATCATTTGATAGATTGTAGAAAGTTGCCTCCTTGACCTATTATCCCAATATTTCCTAAAATATCAAACTCAGCACAAGAGGTTGCATCGACTGGTGCGACAGCAACTCACCAGTCGATGTACTCCTATGCGGCCGCTCCTGAAAGCTTGGCTTCTACATCGGGTTCTTCCAAGGATGAAATAGGCAACCTCAAAGAGATGTTGCGAACTATGGAAAATGACATAACAACTCTCAAGCAGAACCAAGCAACTCCTCCATGGCCCGCATATCAAAACTATGAAGGTGGGTAGTCTACGTATCAGCAAAATCAATATTAGAGTGCGCCTCGCACTAATCCACCAACGCCGACTACCAACCAAATAGTCCCAGTGCCTACTCCACTCACAAGTGCGTCACCAAGCTCAAGTAGAGAATTAACTGCGGGACAAAACAATCTTATTGATGACATCAATCCATGGTGTTTTCCCTGCAATGATGCACATATGCCCCGAAATTGTCTGCGTGGCAACTTACAACAGAAGGTAGCAAAGCAACGTAGTCAAGGTACTACAACAAAAAATGGAGAATACATATGTACCTCGACAATGGAGAATGAGGTCCTTATCATGCAAATGCAAGGAATGTCTTTAAAGCAAGAGTCCGATATTGCTCCTGATCATGCTCTCTTCTCTTGGATGGAAGACGAGGAAAAGGTGTTTGCCAATGACATATCCGTAGCCGAAACGCCGCAAGTGCAATTTGACTATAACACACGCTCAAAGAGGAGATTCACCGGTGATCCTATTGTTTCACTTTCAGACAACCCGCAACGCAAAGGCGTGTCCGATCAAATTCTCGGTGCTTCGACCATCTCTTCGCCTTCTCAACCACATAAGAAAATTATTATAACAAGAGCAAAGGAGCAGAAATCTCTGAGCTCGTCACATTTAAATGTGGTGGAGCAATTAAAGAAATCATCCACTAATGTGTCTTTATGGGACATTCTAGCTATCTCAGAACAGAAGACTATGCTACAGAAGGCGCTTCAGCAAGAGATCCGCTCAGCACCAACAAAGTCGTCTGCCAGTACAGAGGTGGTTTATCAAATGCCACTAGCTAAGGTTCTTACAGACAAAGCGAAGGAATCCCATGCGGAAGGTGGAGGTAGGCCAAAACCTCAACCCTTCTTCTTGACTCTCATTGTAGGGGAAAAACTATTACACAATGCCATGATTGATTCTGGCACTAGTACAACGGTTATGCCAAAACTGATAGCCGAAGGCTTGGGACTCAGCTACGAACCTATGAAGAAAGGGGTAATGCAGCTAGATGGAAATAAGGTTGATACCGTGGGTGTCATCAAAGCGCTTTCGTTAACACTATTTTCCTACCCAAGTATCACGGTCCCGCAAGATACGGTGATCATAGATGTACCTCCTATGTTCAGTCTCTATCTATCCCGAGAATTTACTTCAAAGGTGGGCAGATATTTGTCTTTAGATTGGTCACATCTAATACTTAGGACCAAGCATGGCACAAAAATGAAGATAGGCGGATGAGGCCCTGATCAATTTTGAGGCCGCACATACCTCTATCACCAAGCAGGACATGTATAGTGTCGAACTGCTAGAGGAAGAGAAGGTGAGTGGAGACCGAAATGATAAGGAAGATGCTCTGTTAAGCGAATGCATAAACAATGATCCTTTCGGGAATTATCACGCTACCGGATTAGGCAGATATGTGATTTATGATGAAGACCAGGTTCTTCCGAAGGTTGCCAAAGAATCCGACGTAACCAAGCAAACGAGTTGTGGACATTGTATTTTGATGAAGCAAGAAGCAAAGTTGGAGCTGGAGCAGGGGTATGTCTAATATCCCCGCAGAATGAAAAGTTGTTGAGGTCTTTCCAATTCCAATTTGCCTGTTCAAACAATGAAGCTGAATATGAAGGGTTGGTCCAAGGCCTAAGCCTAGCGGAATGAATGGGTATTAAGCAATTGATTGTGTTCAGAGATTCTGAATTGGTAGTTAATCAGGTTCAGGGAATTTCCGCAGCGAAAAATGTCTGAATGAGATCCTATCGACATCAAATCTAGGACCTGATTGAAAGTTTTGAAGCTTTCAACATCCTGACCATTCCCCGAACACAGAATAGCGATGCAGATTGCATGGCGGTGATCGGTGCTCAGTTTGATCCTATCTCTGACTTGCTTCGGAATAAATATTCAGTACGAGTGCTTGTTCGACCAGCGATTCCTGATAATGATCAGAGTTGGAAAGTCTTTGAGAGCGATGAGCACATCGCCTCGTTTATCCAGCACTCTGGGGAATTCGCTGATCAACTTCAACCAGAGATCGCTGAGGCCTATGAAGGACAAATTATGCAGCTCAAGTCAAATAAACTTCCAAAAGGGTTAGTTACTATTGAGAATTTTTTCGATTGTAATGATGCTCGAAATGATAAGCGAAAGTTCATGGCAGACAAAAGTGATTATGAAAACCTTCAGGTCTCCGATGGCAGGAACCTCCGGGTCGGAAAAGATGTTCCTCAGCGAGATTAGGAAAGGCTTATCAGTTTCTGCGAAAAATATGGAGTAGTGGCCTGGTCCTATGATGATTTGGAGGGTTACGATCCTGGCATCATTCAACACACTATTGAACTAATAGAAGGTGCAAAACCAGTCCGACAGAGGCAGAGGCCAGTCAATCCTAAAGTTGAGGCCCTAATGGCACAAGAGTTAACCAAGCTCATTGATTCACGTATTGTCTTCCCAATCAAACATAGTACTTGGGTATCAAACCTGGTACCAGTGAGAAAGAAGAATGGCGATATCCACTTATGCATGGACTTCCGAGACCTGAACAGAGCATCTATGAAAGATCACTATCCATTGCCTTCTATGGAGTCAATCCTCCAAACTGTCGCAGGATCCGAAATGTTCTCTCTACTGGATGGCTTCTCTGGCTATAACCAGATTCGAGTTAAAGAGGAAGATCAGCACAAGACTACGTTCACCACCAAGTGGGGAACATTTGCATATGCTAAAATGCCCTTTGGTTTATCCAATGCAGGGGCAACTTTCCAGCGAGCTATGGACATCGCATTCAGCAAACTGATCAATAAGTTTATTCTAATCTATTTGGATGACCTTACTGTGTTCTCTAAATCTAAAGATGATCATTTTGATCATTTGGAATTAGTTTTTCAAAAATGCCAGGAGTTCGGGGTTTCCTTAAATCCAAAGAAGTGTGTATTCAGAGTACCGCAGGGTAAGCTGTTAGGGCATGTTGTGTCTAAAGAAGGTATTTCAATTGACCCTGAATGAGTAAAGGCTATTAAGGAGCTTCCCCTTCCGGTAAATAAGAAAGGTGTCCAGTCTTTTCTCGGCAAAGTAAATTTCGTCAGCAAATTTATTTTTGATTTCGCGGGAATGATTAGGCCGATCACCCTAATGCTAAAAAAGGATCAAGCTTTCAAGTGGACAACAGAAGCTCGAGAGGCTTTTGAAAAGGTCAAGGAAGCAATCTCCACAGCCCCGATGCTGATTAATCCAGATCAATGTAAAGATTTTATAATGTATGCCTTCAGTAGCAAGTCCAGTATCGCTACTGTCCTGACTCAAAAGGATAGCGAAGGAAAGGGAGAGCATCCAATTGCATTCTATTCTCAAACCCTAAAAGAATATGAGGCAAATTATAACTTTGTCGAAAGACAGGCCTTTGCAATAGTAAAGAGACTTAAAAAAATTCTGCCATCTAATTTCCCACAACAAAGTTTTGGTATATGTCGCACATTCTAGTGTGCGGGAATATATCATGGAAGGAGAGATCACAGAAAAAAGGGCTAATTAGATTACCAAGATCCTGGAGTATGACATCGAGGTCAGGCCTACTAAGATTGTTAAAGGCAGAGGACTGTGTGAGTATATGGCACAAAACGAGGAGGTACCTGCCAAGGAGGAACAACCAGAGCTCGTCCTGATAAATGAATCAAGATCAGAAGACGATTGGTTGACAGATAGAATAAACTTCATGCAAACCGGAAGGTATCCGCCAGACTTCTCATCCCAAAAAAGAAGGTATTACTGGCTTTAGAATTGCGGATATACACTGATAGAAGGAGTCCTTTTCAAAACAAATTTCAATGGTGTGCTCCTGCGATGCATCACTTCAGGGGAGGCGCAGAGGATCCTCGACGCATTTCACAATAGCGACGAAGGTGGACATTTCTCCACCAAAACTACCGCCATCAAGGTCCTGCGAGCTGGATATTACTGGCCTACACTTTTCAGTGACTCCTACTCTCTAGTAAGGGCTTGTAAAAAATGTCAGTTCTTCTCTGACAGAAGGAAGAATTCAGCGATGCCCCTCAAACCTATCATGGCGGATGAACCATTTGCGCAATGGGGCCTGGACTTCATCAGAATGATCAACCCGGTTTCTAGTGCCAGACATAAGTGGATTCTAACAGCTACAAACAACTTCACAAGGTGGGCGGAAGCTGTTCCCCTTAAGGGTGCGACATAAACAGAGATTGTAGACTTCCTCAAAGCACTGGTGATGAGGTTCGGCCCTCCGAAGACAATCATTTCAGACAATGCCAGAGCATTTCTAGCTACAAAGGTATGTCACTTCGCATTAAAGAATGGCATATCCCTTAAAACATCATCAAACTATTATCCACAGGGAAATGGCCTAGCCGAGTCCACAAATAAAAGCTTAGTCTGACTCCTTAAAAAGGTTGGCTCAGAGCACCAGGGGGAATGGCATAAAAATCTCCGAAAAGCGCTCTGAGAAAACTACATAACTCCTAAGCAAGTCCTTAAGACTTCACCTTATGAGCTGGTATATGGGAAGGAGGCACTGTTACCTATCTCCATGGAGATCCTAGCAATACAGTTACTGAAATCCCTTGAGATAGAACAAAATGAAGCCATGGAGGTTCGGCTCGCCAAACTGTTGGAAGTACAAGAAAAAAGGGAAAATTCCCTAATAGCAATGACAAGCCGTCAATAGGTGGTCAAACGATGGTTTGACAAGAAGGCTTCTGACCAAGGTCTGAAAAGTGGACACTTAGTGCTAAAATATGACAGCAGGGCTACGAAGCTAGGTCAGCACGGTAAATTTGATAGTCTATGGGAAGGACCCTTCAAAATCATTCGCTGCAGGCAACACAATGTTTTTGAGCTGAAAAATATGGAACAAGAGCCGTTAGGAATCCCAGTCAATGGGATTCATCTTAAGTTGTTCCATTAAGCATTAAGCTCTACCTTGTACAGATGTAAATAGTGCTTTCATTTCCTTTCCTATGTTTGGCCTGTTCTTTTTCTAGAATCAGTTGTCTTTCTACGCATTTGCTCATTATCGTTGGCGGGTAAAACACCGGAGTTGCTTTACACAAAATACACTCATACATGGAGAAATAGCATACAAAATTTGCAAACCCAGAAAATTTTAAACATAGAAGCAAAAAAAAGAGCATGGATTTTTCCTTAAAACGAGAAGTATATATTTATATATATGTTCTTTGGTTACAAAATGGCTGGAGGGCCGATTTCCAAAATATACAAGTATCAAAGTATATTATATATGATAGCCTTTTATCAGGCTTATCTAAAGCATGAGAGTTACATTTTTGAGCAGGAAGGCAAAGGGGTTATCTATCCAAAGGCATGACTGGCAACAATTGACGCATTCACTACAGCGTCCACTTCATCCTCGTCCACGGGCTCCTCAGTGGCACTGGCAGCATCATTTGACGCAACCGTTGTTGGTGGTGGAAACACCAGGTTCCTGAAGTCAATGTACCAATCTACGTCGTAGAAAGGTATCACGTTGTAGCTCCAAAACATGAAGTGTAGGGCCTGGGTAACCCTCTGCTGGTGTTGGTCACGGGTCTGCAGACGAAATCTGTTGAGGAATGGCAGCCAAACGATGATAGCTTCTTTTTCGATAAAGTGACACAGGTCACTGGCTGTTGGCAGACCTATCCCATATGCAGCATGTGCAACAACCTCACCAAGCCCATTCAAGTATTTCTTCAAAAAAAATTCTTTAACCAACTTCAGGATAAGTGGTCGGGGAACGCAAATGTCTAGCATGGATGCTACAAAATGTGAGCATATGTCGGTATTCACCCTATACTTATCCTCATATTCTACGCAATCCTTGCCTAGGACCCACTTAATGGCTACCAGAACCAGTGAATGTTTGTTCTTCGTCATCCTTTTCAGCCTCCTAGTGGAAATCTCACCTAGAAATGTCATCTGTGATTTAAACGAAGTTAGGCGAATTGGGGTATCCATTTTTCCTGACACTGTCCCTGGGCTTCTAAGTTAATGCCGAGATTGTGCACCACCTAACCTATGAAAAGACTTGTTTAACGCTCTACTACTAACCTACCACTTCTCAAATGCTAAATTTGTTTTGCTCACTATCGACTGGCCTATTTATAGAAAAATTGACAAGACACATGCCAGTCTACCTCTAAAAAATGTGATACTATGCAAGCTGCTGTCTCGAAAGCCGAATCTACGTTTGTTCACATTTTTGGGCTGGTACATCCATGATAGCACGACTCAAGGCATGTTTAATTAAATGAAGTTGATTAATTAGCTTTAAAAAGGTGGTGCTTGTTGGTGAGGGGAAGTGTGGCCGTAGGCTATTGTGTCATCTCTCAAGCGCGTCCCAGAGCCCAAGGCAATACTCATATCTTTTCAAGCGGTGATCGTTTGCTTGGTGTAATCATTCTGACTAGGATATTAATTACCAGTGCATGCTAACGCAAGGTTAGAAGGCCAGTTGCAAGCTCAATTTCTAAGGAGATCAAGGCATATCACACGATCTTGTAAATGTAATAATGAAATATGGCGGCCTCGGAATAGTAATCAGTTCATCTTGCACGAGTTGCAAGATTAACGGTACATGCCGAATTAAATGCAAAAGGCTTGCTTTCGCCTACCACCTTGGAAAAAGTTGTTATTATTGCATGAAAAAGCTTAATATTTCAAAGTCTTTTTACAAATGCAAGGGAAGTGCAGAGTTGTTTTCTGTCCGTCTATCTAGAGCAAACATATTTGCAGGCCAGGAGCTTACAAATTCTGCAGAAAAAGAAAAATGCCAGAATCTTCAATTCATCTGATGCAAGAGAAGATTAGCCAGGAACTGTTCACAGCTATTCGTTCTTCGGTTGAGGTGTATGTATACGAGGATGTAGCATATGCCATGCCTGGTATACCTGTGAAGACAAGAAGAGCCCACACAGAAGAGCTGGATAGACCCAAGGAATGAAGCAACCAGAAAAAGGTTAAAGAAGAATGGAACAATATCTATGACCCAAAGATTGCGAAGAACCCTAAATCCCTTAGAGAGGCGGCTTGTGCAAGGTTATTAGCAACAAAGGCGGACCAATCCACGACAAGTAGAGTCTGGTATAGTGGTCTCCCACAATACATGGTCTCACTGGTGCACTATTGCCTGGAGGTGGTCGACGCAACTTTTCAGTGCTATAATCCAGATACCCACTGCATTGAAGGTCGCAATTTAAGGGTTCATATTAGCCCAGAAGCCATCTGGCACATGTTATGTATCTCAGACCCAAGTAGGAGGAAAGAGACTATTGAGCCTTTTTTCCCATGCAAGGGGGAGAAAATATGGAGGAAAATGAAAACCGGTTCAAATTTCTTGTTAGAAGAGACTAATAAGAAAGGTATCGCATCCGCTAAAGCACCAAGTATCCCATTATCACGTGGTTCATTCCGTGATGATCTCCAAAACGCCATGTCCATGCTGACATTTGTTTGTGGCTGAGACTCTGATGAAAAGATAGAGGCTTTTCAGCTGGGACCTGCAATACAGTTTCGCAAGCAGCATGAACTCTTCTGGTATGATTTTGCTGAGTTCATGGTTGAAGAAATGATACAGCAAATAGAGAATTATCAGGCAGAATATAAGTTTAGATTTCTTTCCTACCTGGTCCACATGTTTCTGCATCAAAATCCAAATTTTTTCGCCCAATTTCTTCTGCTATCAATTTTTGATAAGCAGAATAAAAGAAAAGCCGGTGTCTACATGGACGCCTTTCCTTTCCGCATCATATGACTATTATGCATTCACAGAATATTTCATAGCCTCGGTTTTGAATGATTTAATAAGAGAGGGTGATATTGTCTGGCTCACCAAAGAGCAGACCGGATTTATGCAGAGCTATACCCCTGCTTGTGACTGGTTCAGAGGCAGGGATTTTATAATCCTCTGAATGCGGGGCTTTACTGGCAAACCTTTCCTGCTCCCGGCCTGCATAACTGATAGAGTGCTTGCGCTAAATTTTTTTTGGCAGATGTGTGTCATTGATTTCACTTTCTGTAGCAGCGAAAGTGTCAAGAAGAAGGGATTCTTCACTTGTCTGAAGAGTTTCAAGTCGGTAACGCTGGTTAAAAAATAATTGCACAAGTTGTTAGAAGAGAAGCTGGCACATTTAGAGTTGGTATTGATAAATGATAAATGGGAGTACAACCCTTTCAATGAATTAACAGAGCCACATATGAAAGTTACCCATGATTCCCGACCATACTGGGAAAAACGGCTTAATCCGCGGACAGATAGAGAGGAAGATTTTGTGGAATTAGCGCAAATCCTACGCCGAACACAAGGGGCCCATGGCACAAGTTCTACTTTCCTATGGCCATGGCCAGGGACAATCTTCCAATGGAGTGCAAAATGTACTGCAAGTTAAAGAGGGGTGAGGAATGGAATGATGAAAAAATAAGAGCTTTTTGGAAATATCGCCAGGAAATAGCACAGTTGGATGCTCCTTATAATCAGCTGAAGGATGACCAAGAATTCAACAGATGGTGGAATGAAGGCCACCCCAGCCTAATCTCTAGTGTTGACAGGAGCGAAGAAGGAGAGGGATCCGAGGAGCATGAAGAAGAAGCGGCGGTATCATCCTCTTCAGCGTAAGGGGGCAACGTCTCTAGGCATGACGCCTATGTGGCCACTAATGTACGTTTTAATATATCAAGAGGATCGCACACACGCACTTGGGCCGCTAAACCAGCTCGGCTAACGCTTCATCAGAAGGATCCAACTACTGAAGTTAGTGAATGTCAGCCTGCGAAAAGGCAGCGCACAGAAAGTGTTATTGGAGGGATTTTACAAGAACCCGTTGGAGGAGAAGTGCCCACTGCTAGCCAAATACTAGAGTTTGCGGGTGAGTCACAGACGATCCTGGAACCACCACCGACCAGTCAACAGGTAGATTTCACTCCTTCCTCTCTTGCATCTCATTCCTTCATATCCGCCCCTGCTCCATTAGCAACTCCTGCCATAAGTCTGAGCCCTTTACCTTTTGCTTCTGATCCAGCTCATTCGGTTGGATTTTCCCAATTTTCACAAGCCCAACCGTTTATAATTACTCTTCCAAGTATGCTTACGCCTACCGCTGCCGCTTAGACTTTCCTCACCTCGCTTTTAGAAAATGTTCCCCTAGTCAGCTCCCATTCTTTTTATGCTATGCTTACTGATCCTCTTCTATTGCAACAAGCTGACATCCAATCAGCAACTTCCCTTCCCCGGCCAATGAGCCTTACGACTGAATCACCGATTTAGCTGCTACAAATACCTAGCCCTACTAATAGTTATCAGGTGAAGCTATGGAATGTGCCACATTTCTCCACAAACAGTCACTCTCCAGAAGAAGCAAATGCGTGTGCCTATGAAAGTTACCTATCCCTATGCCCTGCCTTCTGGTGTTCCTTTCGCAGGTGGGTTAGTTTCATCACCATCCGAATTCATAGCACAGATAGATTGTGGTAAAGAGGCACGCACAAATAGAATGAGGTGATGCAAGGAAAATGATGACAATGCTCCTGCCGAGCCGAGAATACAAGCTTCGTATGATGAGGCCCGACAATAATTAAAATTCGCAACTATGTACCCAAGGATAAGCAAGCCTCAGGGAGAAATGTAACCCAAAGATTATGAGATATATGCTGTCAGACTCGACATGAAAGTAGCCCATCCACAAGATAAGGTCGAGATCATGGAAGAAACGCAACGGGTGGTCACTTCCAACTTCCTCAAAACTGGTCGCCAGTTAAAGAAAAATGATGAACAGCTCAGGGCAGCCAAGGAAAGGGTGAGTTATCTGGAAACAAAGGAGAAATCCTTAGAGGCGGATATCACCCCCGAATGACCGAAAGAGCACTGACAGTGGAGAATGAGAGGAATAGACTTCAGGGCAAAATTACGAAGACCTAGATTGCCGACCCAGGCTTAATAAGAGAATTGCAAAGCCAGAACCAGGCAGCGCGATAGAGCCTATAGTCAAAAGAAGAAGAGCTTGAGCGCATCCACCTTGAGTATAGTCAGGGGATGGCACAAAAGGGTGAGGAGTTGGAGCACCTATAGGAGCAGTATGAGCAAAAGGTACAAGAGAAAGAGGCCGAATTTAAAAGTCTGAAGGTTAAGCTTGAAGAGGAACTCTGAGAGACAAAGGCTTCTCTGGAAGAGCAATCAGAAAACCACTCTTGAGCCGAATAGAATTGGAATAAAGAAATGAACAGCTATGCAGAGCAGCTGGTGTCCAAGAAAAAGAAGAAGGCAGAATTAACTGAGGCCCTCATTTTAAGGGACGCAAAGATTTCTTCGCTTAAAGCCCCTCTGTTGCCTGACCCTGCCCAACCTGATGTCATTCCGTTGGTTAGGCAATTATACATTTCTCACTGGGAGAAAGTCAAGACCTTTTTCCTAACACTGTAGCCTACCCTCTGATTTATCACCAAGGCATCAAGGCTCAATCAAGAGGCTAACGACACAATGGAGCAGTTCCCACGTTTCATCCTGGAGAAGGTTCCTAAGGCAAAGGACTTGCTCAATAAGTTATATTCAGTCTCGGATGAAATCCTAGCTGGGGCGGGTATCGAAGATCGGGACACCGCTGCTGAAACAACAAATAAATTCATTCATTGTCACTCCACCTTCCGGCGCACTAAGGCAACAGTGGCTTTTCTAGGTAAGGCACTGGATGGCATTTGGGGAAGTTTCTCTGAGCTAGGCAAGCTGGGGCTTCCGTCCCCATTCCTCGAGGATGGATCCATTGCGACAACTACACAGATTGCTGAGGTTATTAAGCAAAAAGAAAATGACCCGGAGGCATTCAGAGAGTTCGGCAGCTCCCCAATGGCAGCTGACATTGAGGTGATCATTCATCCACTCTCGCAGCTATTTTTCCATATCCAAGTAGGCACCGGCCTACCTGAGGTGCTGTCTCACAAGGAGGCTATTGATCTCTGTGGGGCACAAGAAAATTTGCGCAGCATGGAAAAGCCATCCGAAAGTGAATGGTCGCCCTTGCAAGCTATTTTTTCCAGACTCTAACTCCATTCGCCCTATGGATAAAGCTTTGTTTTGTAGAACCAGAGAGTTTTTGAGTTCTCCGTTCCTTATCCGAAATGCCCCTGATAGTCGCCAAAGCTGTTAAAATAAATATTCAAACAGCTCCCTTCGAGTTTTTCCGTCGAGTTTTTATCTCCCGTTGTGCGCATCCTGTCTTCGCAGCTTCGGGTAGCGGCTTCCCTTTCGGGTCCCAAGAGGCTACGTTGGGTGTCCACGTGTCTCGCTTGTGGAGGTTTTTATTTCTTTTTGCCTTGAGGTCTCTTCGAGTTGTGAAAGCCTTTTGCAGAGGCCGTCATTTCTAAAGATTGTCAGAGAGACCCACATCTTGTTATGTGGTGGCATTTCACAAGCTTTTCATGCGGGAATGAAATAAACAAATACGAGCTACGTAATGCTTGTGCAGGGGTTTTCTTTTTCCTTTTTGCAGGTGTTGGCGGGCCCTACCTTCTACTAGGTGGCAACCATTCGCAGCTCTTTCAATACGGCAGGGAGGTGAGCAACTGTGAGCTGCGAAACGCTGCCACGTGTCTTTCGCACCCGATTGATGTAGTTTTCTCTCCATTGCAATAAGAACCCCAGCCCATTGGACATGTGTTGCTTCTTTGCAATATTTTAGCAACAATGAGAGAAGTTTTCATTCGGGCAGCGACAGCCTGCCACGTGCCTTACAACTAATCCTTGAAGCAGGCGATAGGCTGGCTGAGGGAGATTATGCCATTGGGTGCTACTCATCATGGTTCTTTTAAGCAGTGGATGACACTTGTCGCCTCGAGCCTGGCTGGGACCACCGCCATTATTACAAAGGGTGCGCCTGCAACTGGATGACCAGATGCTGTGTTCTAACTCATTGCCATTGTAACGACATTAGGAATCTTCTGATTCTGGCATCATTGCAGGGGATTGTGAGATCTTTTCTGTTACAGCTCTCCAAAGCAGTGAGAATTTTCTCTCTGGCTATATATACTCTCTCTGACGACAAGAGAAAGAGGTCCAAGAAATTTTACAAGAAAGGATACTGGTTTTAGCAAGAGACACCTGGCCTCTTTTACATATTTATTTGCTAGAAACTGTCAGACTATGCCAACTGTTCGGCCTTTCTATTTTTCATGTTTGATAAAACTGTAAATTGTGCTTTTTATTGTCTTAAGCATTTCATTTGAAAAAATTTCTATATATTTAATACAAGCTTTCTTATCTAAATCATGTCTAAATGACTCTTCTTAGTAGTAAAGTTGTATGCAATATTATTTTATGTCAATAAATGAACTGTTTATGCTATAATTTTAAGTCTCCGACATTTTGGAACATGATAACACCATTCAGGCCCTTAAATCTATGATTTATCGTGCCCATCAGCAAATTTTGGCGCATCGCCTTAGATTAGACTTTGCTTCATTATATCCATTTCCTTTTCCCTTTCCAAAAACCCATTATAGAAGAAGCCGACTTCTTTAAAATCTGGAGGTCACTCAGTTTGGCACAAAGGGGTCCCCCTTGAACTGAGTTTCCCATAAGGCACTGTTACCTCGTCAATTTTTGGCATCAACAAATAGCACTGAATCCCTAGAGACTCTCTTCAAGAAAATTAGTCAGCTTAGGGAAGAGCAGGTCTACTTCTCTAAACTCATGGAGACAGATCATGTGGCTAAGGGTAAGGGAAAAAAATCCCTTAAGGCTGATGATAAGGTGCTGGTTGGGAGAGGGTCGGCTGAGTGGAAAAAAATGTTTGATGCTGAAAAACAAGAACTGCTGGATATGGTTGAAAACATAAGTCCAGCAGGTTGAAATGGCTAAAACTCTGGGTGGCCCTCATTAGTTTCTAGTCTTTTTCTGTTGTTTTCTTTTTTGGTTTCTGGTTGGTTTGTTGGCTATTGTTTTGCTATTGGGAGCCACTGGTTGTTAGTTGAATTTCTTTTTTTGGCTCCCATGTTGTTCAATTTTTTGATGGTTGAGTTGCTGGTGGTGGTTGAATGATATATTCCTTTAGCAACTTTTGGTTTCTCATTTGTAAAGGGTTTCGGGTCCCTTCGAAACCTGTTTTTCATTTTAATCAAAACTATGAACAACAAACATGGCATTGAGAAGGAATACCACCATCTAAGCATCATAACAACTTCAAGATCCATACAATTATCTAAACACGAGTATTAACCTTTTCAAGATCCATATCACTATCCAAACATAGGATTATTAACATTTTAACAGTGATTGATAGCATAACAAGAATAGTTGAATAAAAACCTAAATCAAGCAACCAAATCTGAAACTTTCTTTCAAGGTTCAGGGACATAGAACAAGAATATAGGCTCCCCTTGAAACGGTGCTACAAAGAACTTGATCTAGTGAAGAGAAGCAAGAGAAAGAACACCTAGTCTCTCCCTCAACTTTTTAAATACATCTTTGGTTTTGGTCCTTGTGAGACTATACACATTGCTTTTTGTCCTTAAACCTTTAGCCATTGATTTTCCTAATCTCTTCCTTATTTCACAGCCTTGATCATCAAACAAAATGTTATATCCACTATCACAAATTTGGATTACACTCAACAAGTTGCATTTAAGACTTTCAACAAAGTAGACATCATGAATATGTGTTTTTCCATCTAAAAGCAATGTACCTTTACCTCTGATTTGGATAGTAGTATTGTCTCCAAACTTGAAAAAACCTCCATCATGGTCTTCAAACTTGGTGAATTTTCTCTTGTCACCTGTCATGTGGTTTGAACAACCACTATCTATGATCCAAAAATATTTCTTCTTAGCATGCAGGGTAGCTTGCACAAACATTGATTTTTCAGTTTTAGTGATCTTTTCTTTTTGCCTCCAAACTAATTTTTCTTTATCCTCCTTATCAAGGTTTGCAAGATTCATCTTTTTCATGGAATGATCATTAACCCTTTAATCTAGGTGGATACTTGTCAAAATTTGAAGTGTTCCATATTCCCTAGAAATTACCACCATGCCAAAGTGCTTAGAAAGTCGAACCTAACACAACTTGAATGGATTCAAAAGGAGCTTGTACGCTCAAGATATGCTCAGTCAAAGTTGGGTCAAACAAGGTACTAGGGGCCATTCAGAAAGGAAAAAAATATAAAATACGTTGAAAGTTATCATTTTATAATTTTATTTTTTGATTGATTTATCTTTGTGATCAAATCTTTGATTTCTCTTTGTTCTTTTAGTTTATGCGAATATTTGAATAATTTTTATTATTTATTTATTTATTTGTTCTTTTTGTTTCATCAAATCTCTTTGATTTGATTATTTTGTTTCATCAAATCTCTTTAATTTGATTTTTTTGTTTCATCAAATCTATTGTAGTTGCACATGACTTCCACCTGCCTATCATTTTAAATGCAACTTCAAAAACTTTACACAGATTGTTGGATGCCACTGTAGATGCCTCTAAACATAATTAACCCTCTAAATTTAAAAAGAATTTAATCCCTTAAAGATTATATGATTTGTATAGCCCAATTTAAAACCATATGAGGGCTTGGATAATATTAAAATATATTATTAAAGATTAATAAAAGGTTTTAAGGGGTTAGAATGAATATAAGGGATTTTGAGGAGATTATTTTAATTTTAGGGGGGAATTATTTGAGATTAAATGTTGTAAATGGGAGATTGTAAATCTTATGGTTATTAACCATATTGAGCAAATTTTATGTATAAAAAGGGGGGAATTTAGGACTTTGGGAGGTAGGTGGTAAATTATGAGAGAATTATTTTGGAGAATTAAACAACTTTGGGAAGTTAGTCTAGGATAGTGAATTGTTCATCTCTGTGCATTGGGAGCTTGAATTCAAGCTTGTTGTACTTGAGAGAAAAGGACTTTTTGTAATTCATTATTGTCTAAGGAGACATGAGGAGATTTTGTAACAGTTGAAGTGCCTTGTAAACCATTTTCTAGAGCATAATCAAGGATTAGTCACTTTGTTGGAGGGACCTGGAGACGTAGCCGTTTGGTGAACTTCGTTATCAACTTGTTGTTTCTTCTATTCTCTTCTTTCTCTGATTCTAATTTTTTGTTTAATCATTGACTATTTGTTTAAGCATTTCAATTATGTTTTAAAGACCTTCAATTTAATCGCTATAAAAGTTATTATTCATGTGCAACAGTCCTAGATCCTAACATTAGATCACCCTTTGTTTCCAAACTGATTTTGACTTGTTCTTGTTCTTATCAGCAGTAATAGGTGTTATATTTATTTTGGAATAAAAATTAGTAATATTTTGTCACACCTTAGAGTTAGGTCTACATATTTAGATATATGACCAAAATTATCACAATTATAACACCTCAAACTACTTAAGACATCAAATGGATTCCTACTAACAAAGTTTGATCTCCTTTTTGAACCAACTTTATAATCACTAGCTTTATGGCCATACTAATTACAACAAAAGTAATAACCATAAAAATATATATTGTACCTAAATGGTGTGTTCCTGCAATAAATGGTTTCATGAACTTCTTATTTCCAATTTTTATGAAGTTATCTATATCAACATCTTGGACTAGGTTATTGTCACCATCTTTTGAAGGAGTTTGAGAGCATTGTTTATTTTCTTTCATTTGATCATCACAACCCTTTGAACTATGACCTATCTCATAGTCAATACTAGACTTATCATTATAACTCTTTTTCCTTTTCAAGAGGTCTTCCAATCTATTTGTGCCATCAAACTTATCTAACTTCCTTCTCAAGGATAGAATTTTTGCCTCCAATCTTTGGCAATCCTTTATCTTCACTTCTAACTCACCTTTGGTCATTTCTTCAACCCTTTTACTTTCCTCAAGTTGTACTTTTAGGTTTGTAATCAATTGATTAGATTCTTTAGCCCTACTGATCAATTTTTTAGTCTCCTTTAAGGTCCGATTTCTTTGCATAGTAGCCTCCTTTTTTAGTATTTTAATCTCTCCTAGATCACAAATCAGTTCTCCCTCAAGATCAACCCCTACTTCACCATTTTCTTCATCCTCATCAGATTCATTTACACACTTTTATTTTTGATTTTTACTTGTACAAATAACAGTCAAATAAGGTTTCTTCTTCTTCTTCAAAGGAGTCTTCAGAGTTGTTATTGATGCATCAACATCTTTGATGAAGATACTTTTCTTCTTTTTGAAAGAATGTTTTCTTTTAGGGTATTATTGCTTGTTCTTCCCTTGCCTCCTATCATCTTCTTCATCACTTTTAGACTCCTTATAAAGACAATTAGGAGCAAAATTCCCTATTTTTCCACAGTTAAAGAATTTGAAAGGAAGTTTTCCTTTGTACTTGACCCTTTCTTCAATTTCCTAAAAAATTTGGACTCTTGGTCATCCAAATCCTTTGAATTAGAATCTACCTCTTTTCTCCTTTTGTCAACTTTGAAGGATGTCTCTTTGCTTGTTGACTCATCATTAAAAATCCTCATTTCATAGGCAGTGAATGTGCCATGCAACTCATCCAAGGTAAGCTTGTTTAAATCTCTTTCTTCAACAACAGATACTTTAGAATCATATTTAGAGGTTAAAGATCTTAACACCTTTTTGACCACTACTTTTTCTTCCAAAGTTTCACCAAGACCACATATAGCATTAACTGTATCATGTAGCCTTAGAAGATAATCAACAATCTTCTCTTCTTCATTCATTTTCAATCCTTCAAATTTTTCTCTAAAGGTTTGCAATTTGGCTTCTTTAACTCTGACATCACCTTGATAAATACTAGCCAATTTGTCCCAAAATTCCTTTGCAGATTTACAATGCATAACCTTAACTAGGATTTCATTTGTCAAACCACAACAAATGTCATTTTTGGCCTTGGAATTACATTCATAGGCTTTTTTTCATTAGCAATGGAAGGTTTAGTTGTAGTATATGCATTCTCTACTATTGTCCATACATCATATCCTAAAGAGGATAAGTAACACTCCATTCTAAACTTCCAAAAAGAAAAATTAGTGCCATCAAATAGAGGTGCTTTTGAGGTAAAAGCTCCTTCCTGATTAGTTATAGTATTCCACTATCAGTATCAACCCAAGTTGATTAAACTTCTACAAGGAACATGTTGCTCTGATACCAATTGTAGGAATACTCAATATCACTAAGAGGGGGGGTGAATCAGTGATGCACATAAATCAAAACAATTAATCAAATTTTACTTTTAAGAAGCACAAAATTCAATGCAAACACATAAAGATCACCATGACACAAGATTTATAAGTGGAAAACCATAGAAAGGGAAAAAAACTATGTGAGTTGGTTGGGTTTGAAGAACCAATCCAATCCTCACAAATTGTTCACTAATAGGTCTCACTGACCAAATTCTCATTGAATACACCATTAGGTCTCACTGACCACATTCTCATTGAATACAATATGTCTAGGAGCATCAACTCCAAAATCAATAGGAGCACCAACTCCAAAAAGAAAAGAAAGAAAAATGTATAGAGTACTACTCTATTTATAATATGTTCCAAACCACCAATATCCCTTGTTTGAAAAACAAAAAAACAACACTTAACCCTGCATACATGGAGAATCACTTCTTTTACAAGAATCCCCTTATCTCAACAAACAAGGTTTAAATTGATTTTTATATATATATATATATAGACAATGAACTCATTGAACCTCTACAAAAATCTTGACTGTAACCTTCTTTAAATGACCAAATAGATAACACAAAATGACTCATACTCAACCATGTTCCTTGTCATGATGATCAAACTTAGAAAATGTTAGACTTCAATCATATGAACAGTTGCATATTCTTTGCACACACCTTGACTTCAAATCAAACTCCATATACCTGTGATCTCATTCAGATTATATTAATCTGTGAAAAGACACTACACTTCATGAAAGTAGTCATACAATGACACCATATTACTCTTTTTCAAACTATTATTCAAGTTTCCCTCTCTGTTTATACTCTTGTCAAAAACATGGTAACATTATTTTCATAATACACTCTTCACGAAGCCTTTACCACAAATAGCCTCCACTCAACACATTGGATGAGATCCATACCATCACTACCTTCATACAATTACAATATTGTATGTAACTGAACACAAAAGATGACACCCATATGCCTGTCAAAATGAAGTTTGCAGGAAGTAACTATTCGTCGGGTTTAAAAGAGAACCATTGATCTTTGACACCCGCCAATACACCAATTGAATAGTGACCATTGATCCTGCTATGGGCGGTAAAACATAAGCCTTTAACCTATCTGACTGATGACACTTTAGAGTAGGGGACAATAGTCCAATGGTCTTAAACCCTCAAGTCATCACTTAAGTGACCTTTGACAGTTTATAGCAAGTCACCAAGTGAATATAACATAAAGTGTATTCTGCATTGATGGCCTTCATAAGTCCTAAACCCTAGGTCTTCAAGGTTTTAGGATATAGAATAGTGTTAGGGTTTTTGATATGTTGAGTGTTTTAGGTTATATGGTATAGTGATTAACAACCCTAATCCTCATATCTTTTCCCTTATCTCTGACTTTATTAGCCATGCTTTTATACAAACCTCTTCCACTGAACATTTATTTTGATTTATAAAAGAAGACAACTTGTAATATGATGAAGGATTCTTGTGACATGATATACCTATGAATGATCAATAATAATTTTGAAATGAAGCAACAAGTCTGGCTTCTTTGTCATAAATAAGACATCAAGGTATAAATACAAAAGTAGAATGATGAATGATCAATAATAACTTTGAAATGAAGCAACAACTCTAAATTCTTTGTCACAAAGAAGAAATCAAGGGACAAATACACCTTTTGCATCACCACTGACCTTTGACACTCTTTTGCATCACATTGTGAAATGAAGGTTTGAATCAACACTATGAAATGAAGGAACACGTACACTTTTGCATCATCACCATTGTGCATCATCAACATGAAAGGAATGAACAAGTACCTTCATGTACACTTTTGCATCATCACTGTGAAAGGAATGAACAAGTACCTTCACTGTTGCATCAAAAACATGAAACCATGAAATAAATTTGACATAAAAGACAAACATCAACATATAAAGTGTCATGTTTGCATAAAAGGTCCCTTAAAATAATTTGGTAAGGTCAAATTTTTTTTGTCTAAAAAGTGTAAATTGCTATTTTTAGAAAATGTTGTCAAATGATCATGTATGGACTTAAAAAATTACCTAAAGCTCTAGAGTTGTAAAGTCATCTTGTAGTAAAAAAAATTAGCTAAAAAACATTTTTAGATAATAAGATATTATAATTTGAAAATCTCGAAATTCTAAAAAAGCATTCAAAATGGATTTTGAAGCTTTAAATGAATGATTTTTACCCCAAAATTTGCTAAAAAAAAAATAGCTATTTTCAAGAGCATAAAGCACTCTAAAATATTTAATTTAAAAAAATGGGAGGTCGATTTGGTACCTAGATCAAAAGACATGGCTTGTGAAAGTTGTGCATATTTTTCAAAAGTAACCATGAAGACAAAATTAGATGTCAAAATTGCAAATTCAAAATGGTGGATATTTTTGAATATTCTAAAATTATTTTGAAATGGATAATTTTAACTTGACATATCATTAAAGAAAAATCAACATGATTTTTTATTTTTCTATTTGCACTAATTTTCAAATTGAGCATCAAATTTAAGGAAATTATATGTAAAATCATTTTCATTTGTAGGGGTTGGGATTTTCTAGAGAGATAGGCATTGTAAAGAGAAACTCTATTGAAGGTTACAATTTTCTTCTTACAAGATAATAAAGCTTGTAATTATGTTCTAGTGTGTATGCTATATCTAGTTTTCTCTATCATAAATATATGAGTACATGCTTATGAATCTAATTATCTCCTACACTTTACTTTATGTTCTTAGAAAGAAGTAAATTCTCAAGGAGAGTATAATATTTATTTTCAAGGAGGGTGGTCTATATTTCAAGTTGCAATTGGGGTGTGTGGTATTAGTGAAGGATTAATAAGTAGAATCTTATTTAGTAAGTCAATAATGAGGGATTATATTATTGTATGGTAATAACGTATTATTACTAAATCACAAAGATTGAATATCAATATATGATGTAAGAGAATCTAGGTCCACAAGCAATCCTAAATCACCCAAAAATATTTTCATTTTTTGGCTTGCTTTGGTTGTTATAGGCAATCTATCTACATAAGAACAATTCTAATTTGGTCAAATTTGCAAAAATAGGATTTCACCCAAAAACAATTATAAAGCTTCATAGGAAGTTTTATGAAAGAAATTGTCTTGGAGAATCCACGAAGGTTAGAGCTGAATCCTTTTATAGGGATAATTTGTATTGTATTTCACCTTATGTGCCAAGTTTTCATGGCAATATTCATTTCCAATTGGGAGAATTTAAAATACTTTTTGGCCTAATAGTTATGAAAAATATTAATTCAAGAGTTTTGTAAAATCTAGAGAAAAATGGCTTTGAGGGAAGATTCATAAGATTATTTCACATATGTTGACCCATTTTTAGGTGGAAATTCTCCTCCAAGTGAAAGTTGTGTAGAAAGTAAATTTTTGACAATTTCAACATATGGTGTTAATTTTTGTAAAATAATTCATTCTCTTTCTTTTATTGCTCCACTAAAGGATTAATTTTATAATTTAAATTATCCTAAAATGATTTTCAACTAAAATTAATTCAAATCAAATACAGGTCATCCAATTTGGAAAAAGAAAGGCACCACCATTGTAACCAAAAATTGCATGGATGAATGGGACACCAAGAGGAAATATTGTGCCCAACAAGAAAGGAGTTACATATCTAAAAGTATTTTTTAGGGAGAATAAGGAATGAGAAAATGAGATGGGAAAACAAAACTAAAACCTTTTGAATGTTGCATGGAAAAAGGAAAAAAGTGTTGAAGGTTTAAAGAAGTAGAAAGGAGGCACTGAAATGTGGAAGCATGCTACCCATATTTAGGGTTTTTCAAACAACAATAAAAAGATATACAAAAATGTGGAGGCTAGAGGGAAGGAACATGGTAGGAGATGAACAATAAAGTGCAATTACAAAAAGATATAAAGGGGGGGAAATTAGTTTGAAAGAAACAAAATTTAAGGATGTAGAGTGAAGAGTAGATGGGTAGAATAAAAAATACAGGTTCTTATATTGATAAGATGTTAATATTGTTCTTTTGGAACTATATGTAAAAATTGTATTTTCCATAGCCTATAAGAATTCAATTTTAGATTGTAACATTAAAAAACTTACAAAATTTAAAGTTAAGTTTTGACATATAATCTCAATTGTGGTTGAGTTGTTATATATTGTTGCTTGATAGGGATATTTGGTAAGCACCTTGATCTTGTCTGCATCAATTGGTATCATAGCAAGGTTTACTCATTGGGAATGTGTTGAGGTGGGAGATGTGTTGAATTATATTGTGAGGATTTGAAGTAGTGAGGGGTGTTTCAAAGGTTATAGGTGTTAAGAGGAGTCTTGCAATTGTAGAGGGCTAAGGGGAACATTAAAGCCATAAGAAACCATTGTGGTTGTGAGTGTGAGTTTTTTTGCAAGTGTGTGTAGGTTACATATTATGTGAAGATTTAAAGAAAGGGAAAGAGTATGAGTTTGGACTTGGGTAAGAATTCAAAAAATTATTTTATTGAAAGGAGAGAATAAATTTTAGAGGAAGAAAGTTGGGGCAGGATTCAAGCTAAGTGTGCAGAGATATCAAGGTAAGTAGATGCCTTGAAGGAGAGTAGAAAGAAAGGAAATAAAATGGGTAAGGTTGAGTCCTATTATTTTATTTTGATGATAATTTTCTTGCAAATAACATTATGTATGCAAAGAAAGGTGAAGAATAAATCCTTATGCAAAAGGATGAAGAGGAAGAAAAATAGGAGATTGTACTAGTAGGAGCATGCATTTTGGAAGGAATGAAAAATATGGTGAAAGAAGTTGCAGAAGAATTTGAAGAGGAGAATGATGTTGTATGAGTTGTATGTCCTTTGGAGGATGAGAAGGTAGACAAAGAAAGTAACGAGACTGCAGTAGATAAGATTGAAGAGGGAAAATTTGCAATAGATAGTGATGGAGGAACTATTGTAGTAGCAAAGGGGAAAGAAGAAAAATTTAAAATTTCTAAATTTTGTGATGATAAAGATGATGTTGATTCACATATAGATGACATTATTAGAGTGGAAGGATATGAGGAATTCAAAGAGTAGGAAGAGGTGAATTGGAGGGAAATATGGGAATATTTAATTTCCATAAAATTGATTATATTGATTGGTGTAGAGATGAGTTGGAATAGGATGAAGAATTTTGGTGGAGTAGGCTAGACTTTAGTGGGTTGAATCCCATGAAAGAAGGGAAGAGATGAAAGAAAAATTGGAGGAGGCTGGTATGTGAAAGGAAAAAGTCTCATGAGGAAAAGAGGATGGTAAGAAAAATTGGTGGAAGAGGAGAGCTCAAAAAGTTCCAAGAAAATATTGGAAGAGGAGAAAGAAGAAACTATCTAATTCATCATTAGAAGCATTGGAGTATGCTGTAGAATCTTCACATTCTGGATGGGTGATTCAATCACTCAACTCCATTTTTTGAACCCATGCTCACAAAATTATTCCCTAGTTTTTGGATTGCTTTGGTTGTTCTAGGCATTTATCTACATTAGGAAATTTCTAATTTTGTCAAATTTGCAAAAATGAATACTTCACCCAAATGCAATTATAAAGCTTCGTAGATAGTTTTGCAAAAATAATTATTTTTGAGAATCTATAAAGGTTGGAGCCAAATAATTTTATAGTGATATTTTTTATTATATTTCACCTTATGTGGTAAGTTTTTGTGGCAATATTCTCCACCAAATGTGAATTTAAAATTAGAAAAATTTCCCTGGTAGTTACGAAAAGTATTAACTCTAGAGTTTTGTGAAAGTTGAAGAAAAATGGCTTGGAGGGAAGCTTCATAAGATTATTTCACATATTTTAGCCATTTTAAGGCAAAAATTCACTTCTAGGTGAAAGTTATACAAAAAGTAAGTTTTATGACAATTTCGACATTTGGTGTTAATTGTCGTAAAATAATTTATTGTCTTCTTTTTATTGATCCACTAGATGATTGATTTTATAATTAAAATCATAGTCAAATAATTTGTATTTGACATTAATTTAAATCATATGTGGGTTGCCCAATTTGGAAAAATAAAGGCACCTCCATCATAATTGAAACTTGCATGGAGAAATATGAAGCTAAGAGGAAATATTATGCCCAACAAGAAAGGAGTTATATATTTAAAAATATTTTTTAGGATACAAAGGCATGAGAAAAGGAGTTGAGAAAAAAAAAGTAAAACCTTATGAATGTTGCATGGAAAAAGAAAAAAAAAGTGTGGAAGGATTGAAGAAGTAGAAAGGAGGTGTAAAAATATGGAAGTATGTTTCTCATATTTGGGGTTATTCAAACAAAAATCAAAAGATATACAAAAAATTGGAGGTTAGAGAGAAGGAAGGCATTAGAAGGGGAAGAATGAGGTGAAATTATAAAAATATATAGAGGGGGGGAATTGAGTTTGAAAGGAACAAAATGCAAGGATGTAGAGAGCATAGTAGATGGGTAGAATAAAAAATACAGGTTTTTATATTGATAGGATGTTAAGATCATTCTTTTGGAACTATATATAAAAAATATATTTTTCATTGGCATTTAATTTTAGATTGTAATATTGGAAAACTTAACGAAATTTAAACTTAAGTTTTGGCATATAATCTCAATTTTAGTTGAGTTGTTTTTGATAAAATAAGTAGGGAAGGGCCCTGATCTAATGAAACAACAACAGATCAAAAAGAGCAACAAATGTGGGAAACAACACCACCAACCAAACCAAAAAACAACATTAGGTTGGCACGCAGGCCCAACTTTAAAACCATCGCAATAGTCCAGCCATTATCTATCAAAAACAAAAAGTTACTACCAGCTAAATTTAAGCTATGAAGACCATTAATTAAGTCCACAGTATACCAGGTGGTATTCCACCAAATCTTAAAGAGAATAAACGAACAGTCCCAGATATTGTTAAACTTCAAAAAACCCATCAAAAAGTAGGAGAACAGCAAACCAAGCCATTAGCTTGCTTTCCTAAATAGGTCCCCATACTCTCTTAAGAGAGCCACGTATTCACGCCAGTCAGGTCCCTCTATTTCATCCAGTAGTTTGAGGGCATCAAATTTCCCCTACTTCTTCAATTTTTTGGTAATCTTCATTTCTCCTAAGGCCGCACCCATCATAGCACGTCTCATAAACCTGTTAGTAACTCTCATCATAGAAACCAAGGCTTTTTCCATATCCTTGAATTGGACCTACAAAAAGGTTAATCTGCTTTTTAAAAAATCATTAGTCAAATCTTTAGTTTTATTCTTCGAACCAAAAAGCCCAACATCTTGTTAATTCCCAGTGTCATTCTTTTCCTCAGACGGCTCCACTTGCTCCTCCTCTTCCTCCTCTTTTTCCTCCTCCTCCAATTCATCTTCCCCCATGTTGTATGAAGTTTCCTCAAAATCATAATCCTCAGAATCATCATCTTCCTAAGCCTCAAACTCCTCATAACCCGGGATATCCTCCACATCCACAGACTCTTTTTCTTTCCCCTTCTTCTCTTTTGAGGCCACCTTCGCAAGCTTGGAAGACCTTCTTCCTCCGCTACCATCACTCCCCTATCCCTTCAATTTCTCCTTGACCTTCTCCTTTTGAGACACATCCTCGAGAATATGAATAACTTCACTCAGAATGACATCCTTTCTAGGTTTCTTGGCTTTAGGGGGTTCAAGCAACAAGGGAGAGTGTTTTCTCTTTTCAGGTGTAGCTCTGGTAAGCAACAAGCCAGCATTCTTCGAGTCCTTACTTTTTCTGGGACCAGGGGGTGGAAGGGTTCAACACATTAGCAACCAGAGAGTTTCTCTTGGCAGGGATAAGAAAGTGTCTCACAACAACAATAGGAGGGTTGTGGAGAAGTTGATCAACTACCAGGGGTTCCACAAGTTCAGGGTTATCCACCCTCTGTGGTTAAACAATTTCTTCATCAGACTGGTCAGGGTTCTTAACATTAGCCAAAAGTGGATTACCATGGGGGTTTTGGGAAAGGGAATATTTTTACAAAGTAAGCATAAGGCCCTGGTGGAGTGGCGGGTTAGCACCTTTCTCAATACTCAACTGCATTGAGGAGAGAAGGTAAAACGACAAATTTATGCGTTCCCCTTGTCTAATGTGGTTCAAAATAGGAAAGTGATAAGCATGAATAGACATATAGCGACCTTCAAGAGTAAAATAGCGAATAACAAACAGACTCACAAGGGAAAAAGGAGGAGGAAGTTAGAGTCTAGCATACCCATTCTAGAACCACTTGATATTTTCTCCATGATGCAGAAAATTAACCACAAATCTTTGGTAATCAACTCCACTTTTTTTGGCTACCTTTAGACTAGAATTCTGCAACCCTGTGGCTTTTTCTATGAAGTGAGAAGTAACCTCAAATTTCACAGCTCCTATAGTAACCCAACCCCTTCTCCAGTAATTAGTAAACTTCGCCGTTAAACTATCATTGTAACCTTTGAGGGACTAGAAGAAGAGAACCATTCCTGGATTTTCAAACATATTCCAGAGGTCACCATTTTGTTTCAACGCTTGGTACTTAGGTGGTTCCGTTCTTTTTCTTGGACCTCCCATCTTACTCACCTGCAAATTCTTATGCAGAGACTAGCTAGACTTCATACTCTTCCCCTCCAACTACTTTCTTCCCTGACTGAAACCAGCGTTCAAAACCCAAACTAAACATAGACTCACAAAGGAAATGTAGTTCGAGAAGTTTCTTCTTAGGAACGACAACCACACATTTCCCAGAGCCCAAAAAGCATTATGATTTTTGCAAGCATTGACAACCATAATTAAATTCTTGCCATATCCCTCTATAGAAATTTGTGAGTAACTGACAGAGGGCTTTTGGGCACATATCAAAATGACAACTCTTTTCAAAACCAAAATCGACATGTGATTTTTGATCATACACATTAATGGGAAATTAATGAAAATATCACCCTAAAGGATCCTCCTATACCTGCATGTACACTTAAAACCATCATTACTAGGAAATCTTGACAAGATCACATTGTACCCTTCCTTCCCACCAACATCCAAACTTTCAGATTCGTAATTGATATTCATTTTCAAACTTTTCATTGATGATGACATCTTTAAGAGGTGACAATAAATTTACATTGGTCCACTGTGTCCAACCCTTACATCCCAGTGCCAAATTAGTTGCACAATCAACGACTCTATTCCCTTCTCTATACACATGTTGAACTCAACAGATAGTGAATTTTTTTTTATTAGTTTACATCTGTTAATAATATTTTTTATTTCCCATGGGGGTGCATCAACATCATTTAGAATGTCCACAATTAACTTAGAATCCCCTTCAATTATAACATTTGAAAATCCCAACTCCTCTAGGAAATTAAAATCACCAAGAGTAGCCATAGCTTCTGCTTTGTTATTAGAGAAAATCCCAAGATTCACTCCAAAGGCCAAAACACAGTCGCTAGTTTGATTTCTCACTAGGCCACCAGCTCCTGCTTGACCCGGGTTTCCTTTTGAGAAACTGTCAAAATTGCACTTCACCCAATCTTTTATAGGAGGATGCTAGACATTACCCATCCTATTAAGAATCTTAGACCAATTCAGATTGGTTAAGTCTCTATGTATACCCCAATTTTGTTTTATTCTCATTCTCATCTCCTTGTAGTTCAGCCAGGATTTAGAGAAGTTGTATCTGCTTGCCTCAACATTTTCCTTAATTTGAGTTCTAATTATCTAAAACACCTCCCCATTGATTCTCTCCACATCTCTAAAAATTCTATTGTTTCTCTCCTTCCATAGCCCCCATGTCACAAAGGGGGGAACTTGATTCCACAGGTCCACAATAACAATACGAGAGAATGGATAGTTTGACCATCCATCGATAAACAACTTCATTGAGTTTGGAAACACCCAATCCGAAGACAACAATTGCAACACATTGGACCAAACTTCCCTCACATAATTGCAATGAAAGAATAAATGAGTTATCAATTCTTCCTCCTGCTTACATAGAGAACACCAATTAACCAGATGGAACCCTCTCTTAACCAGGTTATCAATAGTGAGGATATTGCCATGGGCAGCCATCCACCAAAAAAAAATGACTTTAGGAATGAGATTCTTAATCCACACCACTTTCCAAAAGGAATTAGGAACAACATCTTGGGCCATCTCCAAGTCTTCATAAGTCTTTCTAACCAAGAAACAACCTGAGGAGCTACTTTTCTAGAGCCATTCATCCTCCCTTCCTCTATCAAACCACTTTTCCTCCCCTATCAAATTCTGTAGATTGATGAGGACAGGATCCAAGTTCACCTATCTTTGACCCTGTAGATTATTTCTCCTTAAAAAGGCATCAAACTCCTTCCATTTAGGATCCTCCCCTTCCCATATTACGTAATCACTCACCTTTTTACCATAGATTCTTTGGAGGCTACACTTTAGGGGGTTCAAATCCTCATAAGCAAAAAGGGTTGCATTCTCAATCCAAGGATCCTTCCAAAAGTCTGTATTAATCCCATTCCCTATTCTCTTCCTTTCCCCCAACTTCAACACATTCCTTAATCTGATAAGATGGTTCCATAAGGCTGACCCAAAAGGAAGATCCATTTGAGACAGGAAACAACCAGAATTCCTATTTCTCAAGTACATGGCTTGGAAAAATTTGACCCAATCTTTAGAGCCTTCCAGAATATTCCAGCCAATTTTTGCAAATAAGGCTTTGTTAAGCATTTGCATTCTTCTCATCCCTAACCCCCCACACATTTTAGGCCTGCACACTTTATCCCAGCTAACATGAGATAGTATGTCTTTATCCTTAGTTCCCGACCATAGAAATTTCCTCTTAATCTGTTCTATCTTCTTCCCTATATGAGTAGGAATTTTAAACAAAGAAAGGTGATACACAAGAATATTCTGAAGAGAGGCTTTAAGAAGTTGTATTTTACCAACCAAACTTAGCAGTTTTCCATTCCATCCTACCAATTTATGTTGAATTCTTTCTAATAATTGGTTCTAGTAATTATTTTCTAATCTCTTGGAAAATAGAGGGATCCCCAGGTAGGTGTCAGGAAACTTAGCTTCTTGGCACCCCAAAATTTTCTTCACTCTATCCCTTATCTGTTGATCAATGTTGAAGAAGTAAAATTTGATTTTTTCATAGTTAATGCACTGACCAAAAACAACAACGTAATCATTAAGTAAATTTTTTCCATAATCCTACTTCCCCCACCAAAGCTTCCCCAAACAACAGGGTATCATCAACAAAT
Source organism: Sequoia sempervirens (assembly GCA_007258455.2). Lineage (NCBI taxonomy): Eukaryota > Viridiplantae > Streptophyta > Pinopsida > Cupressales > Cupressaceae > Sequoia > Sequoia sempervirens. Next base: position 356,296,870 of record VDFB02373365.1, read on the forward strand.
TATTGATGAGAATCAGGTCTTAGAGAAGAAGCAACCTTAACACCTTTAAGAGCTTGCACATCAACTAACCTTTGAATATTCCTTCCCAGGGCTTCGACGACAATAATAAACAAGTAGGGAGAAAGAGGGTCCCCTTGCCTGAGATCACGACCATCGGAGAAGAAGCCTTGGGGAACACCATTAACCAAAACATAATACATAGGAGAACTAACATAAGCTGAGATCATCTTTAAAAATCTTCCATCTATCCCAAATTTCTTAAGAAAAACAAAGAGGAAAGGCCAAGAGACCCTATCATAGGCCTTTAAGATGTAAATTTTGAAGGCCATCCCAAGATTTTTTGAATGCTCCATAGAGTGGATTATCTCATGGGTAGAGATCACAACATCAAGAATATTTCTGCCCTAAACAAAACCTTTTTGATTAGGAGCTATCATTTTTCCAAGCACCAATTTGAGTCTAAACACCAATATTTTAGAAAAAAAATTATAAACAGTATTACAAAGGCTTATAGGTCTAAAGTATTGCATTGCTGAGGCATCATAAGATTTGGGGATAAGAGCTATAAAAGTAGCATTCAGATTACTTAACAGCCTTCTAGACCTAAAAAAATCCCTGGTAGCATTAACGAGATCATTTTTGACAATTTCCCAATAAGTTTGATAAAAGACAGGGGAGAAACCATTAGGACCAGGGGCTTTAAGAGCTCCAAATGAAAACACTACCTTTTTTACTTCTTCCAGAGAAACAACATTAGTCATCATCTTTAAATCTAAATCAAAGACAACATGAGGGATAACATTAAGAAAATCAACATCAACCTAGGGATCAATAATAGGATTTAAAAGATAGAAGAGAAGAAGTTAACAACTTCCCTAGCAATCTCTCTTTCATTTGTAATAATAGACCCGTCCTCTTTAACTAGTGATCTGATTCTGTTTCTACTTCTATATGTTTGAGAGTAGATTGGTGGAAAAATTTGGTGTTCCTATCCCCTTCCGTCAACCATTGGACTCTTGACTTTTGTTTCCAAAATATTTCCTCCTTTTTGTTAACTTTATACCATTGGGATCTCAGTTCTCTTTCCTTCGCACAAATCTCTTCATCCACCAATCCAGACTCCATACTATCATGTACCTCTTTTAGACTTTTTCCCAGAGCATTTTTTGACTCAAAAATGTTGCCAAAAGTAAGCTTATTCCATCCTTTTACTTTTTGCTTAACTCTGAAGTTTTTCAACCAAGCAGAACATATGAGTTCCAAGGATGGGTTCCTCCCACCAAGATTGAACTAAAGCAGCAAAATCCAGATGAGTGGACCACATGGCTTCAAATCTGAAAGGGAAGGGGCCTTTATTATGATCCACATGTTTATTCAGAACCAAAGCATTATGATTTGAACCAGACCTAGGAAGAGTAGTGAGAGAAAGGGATTGGGAGATGTCCCAATTGGAAGATATCAAGAATCTATCCAGTTTAACTTGAATTAAATGGTTTCCATTCCTCCTATTAGACGAGGTAAATTTAGTGCCTTGGAGAGGAATATCAATTAGACCAGCCGAGTTAAAGAATTCAACAAGCTCCTTCATACTTTCCAAGTAATCATCCAATCCTCCTAATTTTTCTGAGGGAAGGAGGGGAGAATTGAAATCCCCTCCCAACATCCAATGCTCATCACTCCTTTCAGAAATAGCTTCAGTAAGTTATTCCCATAGAAAAACTCTCTCTTTGCTAGAATTTGGGTCATAGATATTCACAAGATTCCAAGACTCCTGAGAGCTAGAGTCTTCCAAGGTAATCTCAAGATGATTCTTACTAAAAAATCGTAAAGAACCTTTCCATCTAGAGAGGTTTTTTTCTTGCTTGATTGAGTTTTTTGGTAAGGGACCCTGATCTTGTTTGCATTAGTATAATATCATATTGAAATAGGTTTTAGAATTTTTTATCCCAAGAATTAGGCACTGATATTCTCTAGCATCCTTATCCATTCACATAAATATAAAAATAAAGAATTGCACTTTGGTGTTGTATATTAGTTTAGATATTTTTTATTTAGTCATGCCTATCCATTAAAGGTACAAGTAAATTAATATTATGAAATTATTTTTAAATCCTTGTTGCATTTTCATGAACCATTTATTTTCCTTATTCATTGTGATAAACTTATTATTCTAAAAATATTCAATGTTGTTATTATGTCCACTTTCCTAGGTTTTGTAGAGCCTAAAGTGTAGAAGAGAGTCATATATGTCTTGTTTGTTGGGCTAACAGCTTAGTTATTTTGGTCATAGGGATTCAAAACACCTTAGAAATAACTAATAATGGGTTGGAGAACCAACATATTGGAAAATCTATAGGGAAAATATTCATATGTATTTATCTATTTCAGAAAAATCATAAGATTCAAAGAATTACTACTAATTTGTGAAATCACAATGCTCTACTAGTGAAACAAGCTCAAAAAGAAAAAAATATTTTCCTCTTTGGAGATGTTGACCTTTTTATATAATTCTAGTGATATTTTGTGAAGAATTAGTATGGAAATAAGGTCATTATTCAAACACAATCTTGAAAAGAATCTAGCTAGTGAGATGAATAGGAAGGTATAACCTCAATGGAAAGAAAAACACACTAGTAATTTATCTTCTTCATTTATTAATATAAATAAAAATAATGTTAAAAATCAACCAATAATGGATGGAAAAGTTGGGTATCACAATGATAGACCCACTAAATAGGGAAATAGAGATGAATGAAATGTTACAAAATATCAGAGAACAGTAGATGCAATAATGGATGCTACAAGAGAAAGGGATGTAGAAACTCATCTAAACTAATAATTCATGGAAATAATGAATACATGGAAAAATGAACTATATGATGGAATGAAAACTTCACTGATTAATAGAAATAAAAATACCTATTGGTATAGAGATAATTTAATTTATTAGGAGAATGAATAAGATGAAGAGTGTGAAGAGGAACAATAAAAATAAAATGTAAATCATAAAAAGCAAGGTGAAGATCTTGCTCAAAGAATGAGTCATTTGAGAGTAGAAATGACCAGGCTTGAAGTTGAGAAAAATGAGGAAGATCTCAGAGTCAAAGTTGAAAATTTGAGAAATTTTAATTTGGAAAATAAAGGAAGAGTAGAGATTCTTGTTGACAAAGAAATCCTTCTAGAGGTGTAAGAAATAATAGGAGGTATATTCTTGAAATACCTCCTTTGAATTTGGATAGATATAGATAATTGAATTTCACATGCATACTTAGATATTCAAATGACGTCCTAAGTAAAGTTTGAGAAAAAAATTCAAAGTTTTAGGGAAATAATATAATTTTAGGAGAGGAGAGAGGATCACTTAAATTAATTCAATAATTTAACTGATAACTATGAAATTGAAGGTGCAGATTTATTAATGGAATTGTTTGTTTAGTATTTATATGATATTGCTAGAGATTGGTATACAAGTTTACTTGATGGAAGCATTGAGTCTTGGGATGAATTTCAAAGAGTTTTTAGAGAGAAATATGGTGAAAAATAGATCCAAGACTTATTATTAATGAATTTTGAAAACATTATAAAGGGGTATAACTAATTAGTTTCAAAATTCAATGCTAGCTTTGTTACATTAATGTCAAACATTCTAGCATATAAAAACCTAATGAATATGTGTTTAGTATTATATGGTAATGTGTATGATGCTAAGATGAGATACCTAAAATAAAATATAAAGATCCTCTCACATTAAGGGAAGCATATATGATTGTTGTAAACATTGAAAGAAATAAAAGAGATTTTGATTTTTTTTTTTAAAAGTGATTAAGAATTTTACCACAAGTCAAGGGATGAAGTAGCAAAGCCCCATCACAAGAAGGTAAATTGAATCAGGTGATAAATGCTCTCAAAGAATTGAGCTATAGGGTAAAAAAATTGAAAAGGGCATGAATGTTGAAATAACAAACCAACTTTAAGATAAGAAAGGATCCTCAAATCTTATTAGATCAACTCTGTAATACTACATGGAATAAAGAAAGACCAATTATTCCAAATTCTAGAGGATTAGTGAATAGAGAAACCCGAGATCCTTTGAATAAGGCTAGAGTTAATAATGTAGATTCTAATCCATGGTGCTTTACTTTTCAAATGCCTCATTTTGAATTGTAGTGCTCTATAACTTTATAAGTTTTAAATAATAATGAAGAATATGAGGGATATGTGGATGTTGATCATGAAATTTTATAAAAAGAGATAATTTTGGCAGACTTCTTGGCGCAGTGGTACTCCCATTGGGTACTCAGAATAATCATCACGTGGAGGCGAAGGCTGCGTTCATGAGTGTCAAATATGCTATTAGCAAGGGGTTTTCCAAAGTTTGGGTGGAAGGTGATTCTATGAATATAATAAACTATTTGTGTGGTACTCATCCCCCGAGCTAGAATGTGGATCAACTAATTAAGGATATGGTAATGATGTTGCAATCTTGTGATGAGACTTGCATCTCTCACGTTTATCGGGAAGGAAACTCTCTTGTCAATTTTTTTGCCAATTTGGCTATCAGCCTTAGTGAATTTTGCTCATGGGAGGAAGGGTCGATCATTCTCGAGGATACTAGAAACACTTTAAGAAATGATGGAGTTAGATAAGTTGTTGTGGATTTTATGGCCTTGTACTTATTCCCATTTGGCATGCTTTCTGGGTGTTTTATGGGCTATGAGCTTTTGTCTGGATAGCTTTCACCAGGGTTTTGTGTGTTCTGTCTAGGCTACCATGGGTGGTGATAGAATCAAAGTTGAGCCACATTCATGCGGTGATATTTAAAGGAAGAAGAAGCTATGGAACATTCTTTGTCATGGAAATTTCACTCCATTTCTAGAGAGATTACACGGTCATGACCCTAATGCCTTGGCCAAGTTTGTATCGCTTTGGAATAACCACAAGTTGGTGTTGAAAGGGATGGAGGTGGAGGTGAATGAAGACCTTATTGCCATCATTACTGGCATGCCGACTGTGGGAAGGAAATTTTTTAAAGATAAAAAGAGTAATGAAGAAGCGATGACCCAATTTTTTAAGGATGAGCGAAAGAATTTGGTCAAGTTGGAGAACTAGGGCTATGATAGAACCTCCCTCAAGAAAATTTGGGCTAGGGTTTCAGAGGTGACAATGCGTTACATGACACTAGAAGGGAGATTTAAGGCTCTACTTGGTCACCACTTCACTCTCTTGAATCACTTCGGGCATGGTTTATTTATTTATTTTCCCTTTTTCCTTTTGTCTTCTTTGGAATCCTTGGTGTATGCTCATCTGAAGAATAGGAGGGCCCCTGTCCTCCATGAAGGGATTATTTTGCTTATTATGGAGCATGTCCAATCTCTAACCTCGGTTTAGACCATCAAAGGCAAGGAAGAGGTTTTTGATGCTTTATCAGGGTCGTCGGATTCAAAATCCTTGTCGGAGGAGGAGAAGGAATGGGATGAGGATGAGGAAGTTTCTTGCCCTACGGCTATGGCTTCGACTTCCAAGAAAAGAAGGGTGGTGGGTTTTAAGAGTAATAGGGTTCCTAAGAGGTTGGCCTCTTCTAGGAGTGATGACACAAAGGTTGGGTCGGATGGGTCCTCTCCCAAGGCTGTAGAATTGGTTGTTGGTAAAGGTGTTGTTGGTGGGGCTCTTGAGGTTGGGGTCCAAGTCAATATTGGGTCGGTTGAGAAACCGAGAAGACTGTTGAAGAGATTGGCCAATTTGAAGAAGAAGGCTTATTGGTGATGACCACAAAGCTTAAGGAGATTGAGGAAGGTAAGGTTCCTACAAATAAAATGGTGATGGTGGAGGATTCTTTAGTTCATGACATGCCGAAGGTGTCCCTTGTGAAGGAGGTTGAGGATTTGAATATGGAGGAGGAGGAAAAGAAAAATGTTAATTCACCCTTGAAGATTGATCCTCTATCAGAGGATTTTTTGAACCTGGATGAGGATGATACTTCTATGTTTGGCTTGCTGGAAATGGCGAGGGCTGGGGCTACGGGCACCTTCAAACTGGCCAAATGAAATCTGCAAGAATTTAATAAAATTAATATTAAGATAAGAGGCTTAAAGGAAAATATGGAGAATGCTCAGAAGGCCTTTGTGTCTGACATCCTCATTGATAGATTGGTGGAACTAGAAGGTTTGTTTAATGATTTCAAGGCTTTATGCGAGGAAAGAATGCAAACCCTTGAGGCCAAGGTTGCTGGTATTAATAGGGATATCAAAAAATTGTTGCAGGTTAGCCATACCTCAGTTAAGAATAGTGTTGAAGCCTTGAAAATTCTTTTTAAGAAAATTGGGCAGTTCAGAGAAGATTAAGTTTTCTTCTCGAAGATCATGGAGAAAGAGAAAATGGCTGAGGGTAAGGGTAAAAAAACTGTGAAGGATGATGACAAGGTTCTTGTTGGTAGAGCATTGACTGAATGGAAGAAAGTGTTTGATGCTGAAAAGAAGGAATTGCTGGATATGGTTGAAAAACATAAAAAACAACAGATTGAGGTGGCCAAAACTCTGAGTGGCCTTAACTAGTTTTTTGTTTCTTTCTATTTTTTTTTGGTGGTTGTCTTCTATCTGTTGTTTTGCTGGTGGGTGTTGCTGGTTGTTGATTGTCTTATTATACTCTGACACCCGTGGTGGTTGGTTTTTTGGCTGTTGGGTTGCTGCTGGTAGACTTTTGATTATTTTTTGGAGTAGCATTTTGTATCTGATGTAAAGGGTTTTGGGTCCCTTCAAAACCTATTTTTCCCTTTTAATCAAAACAATGATGTTACTCATCTAAGAATAATTATGGAGTTGAATCATATGTTGAAGACAAAAGGTATACTCTAAATTCTTATCATCAACAAGTTTTCTCATATAACAACATATAATATTCTCATGTATATAATGCTAATTTAGCCATGAGTAAAGTTCAATTGCTTGAAAACCTTTCAAGGATGAGATTATAAGGATAAATACAACAGTAGTTATTAAAATGAAAAATACATTATAATTTAAGTAGTAAATCTAATTAGAAAGGAAATATTGTGTTAGAAAATAACAAGGGTGTTTTCATCAAAGAGAAGTAGATAGAGCCAAAGGTCCAACCCACTACAAAAATAGTGTTTAAATGAAAGAAAAAGTGGTGGGTTGTTGATCAAGAGTGTAAATAAATAAGATTAAAAAAGAAGCAAGAATGTTCATACTATGCTAGATGTAGTGGCTATACCCTTCTTCTATCAAAAGGTAATATACCATTACATATTCCCTTACCAAAGTATATTTCAATGGATGTGGCTCAAATGTTGAACCAAATAAAATTTTAGGTTCCTTTGATGGAAATGATGAGAATAGAAAAAGAGCCTTAGCTCTTATATATGATTTTCCTTTAGATTAATTGAATAAAAATAATGAATGCAACACAAAACAAAAGGTGGATAGCCAAATCATAGGATTGAATAATAAGGAAGATAGTGTTGAGAGGCTTGAAGTGTATTTGGAATTAACATTGAGTAAAATTCCATCCCAATTTTATCTCCTTTATGTAATATTATCGATAAATGATATGTTAGTAAGGAATTACATGATTGATTTTGGTGAATATACTAGCAACATGCCTCTAAAAATCATGAAACAATTTGGTTTACAAATTGTGAAGTCATTTTCTAATCGAAACAATGGAAAATAGGTTGGGAGAAAAATGGGGTTCACCAAAATGATAATAGATAGACCTATCCTCCTTTATTTCATTAGGAAATGAGATCCACAAAGAATTTCCTTACAACCCTTAGGTGAGTCAACTCAAGGTGTGAATCTTTATATTTCCTTATGACTGAAGGATGAAGGTTAAGGTCAAACAACACTTTGGGGAGAAAAACTAAAAATAGTAAACTAACACCAAAATGCAATCTAACACTTAGAATAGAAAGATTAAACTCAATATTGACAAAACCTACAATCAAAATTTCAGATCAGAGAAGGGAAAATCTAAGTGTACCTTTCACCAAAAGTCAATTTTTGAAGCTAATTTGGGACTCATTTACCCATGGTCGAATGGGTCCTTTGTTAGGGTTTTCTGCAACTTTTGGGAGCCTTTGATCCTATCTCTACATTTCCAGATTCTTTGGGTTTCAGTGTCAGAAAGTAAAAAATAAATTAGATTGTAGATGAGTTTCAGTGAGATGAAAACTTTTATGACAACTTTTGCAACTTTGTCAACTTCTTCAATTTTTCTCTTCAATAGATCTTCAAGTTTTCTTCCGCCTAAATCTATAAACACAACATGAAAGGGAAAAATTGTTTATTTTTGGTGAATGGGGATTTTCCTTGTTCAAACCCCATTTTGGTAATTAAATCTTGAAATGAAATGAAACATGAAAGAGGGAATGAAGAATGAACAAAGCAATGTTACCACTCAACAAACCCTTAAATAAACCTTGGAATGTAAGTCTGCAACTTGCATGAAATGAATTCAGTGGATGTGGATCTTGAACCTTGAATCTTGCTTTAAATAATGGCTTTGAATGCTTGATTGGATCATGAAACCTACATCACCATATTAGCTCCAAAAACATGCATGATGCAAGAAGACTTTAACATGACAATTGGATCTTGAATGCTGCAATAAAACTTTGATAAATCTTCTCTTGAATGCCTTGAAGTTCTCTAAAAATGCTCTTGAAGTCTCATAAAAATTCTAGATTTCTTAGATGAAACTTAGTGAAATGACCTTATGTTTATAGGTATGTATCGTCAATTTCCCAAAATTCAAATATCACAAGCTGACATTTAAATATACACTTAGAGATATTTGTTACCAATTTTTCGCTACAACTCAATTGGTGGAGCTGATTGAATATTGTTATATTTGAAAGTGAAAATATAATTATTTCTGCATGTGCTTAAGTGCTATTGCACTATATTTGTCATTCATCAAGTGACGGTTATGCAAGTGTTTGAGATAACTGAGTTACAAAACTGAATATACAAATGATTAAGCAGTGAATGCTTTCATTTATTTCATGAAGTTATTCACATTATATGTTTTCATTTGATTGCAAGAATACAAATGATGGTACAACTTTGCATTTTAATGCTTTTCTTTTAGAATGTAAATGAAAGAAAAAAATTAAATATCCACACAAGCTATGGTTTTAGCCAGTTCCATTCATGACAAGAAAGGAAATATACAACTAAAAGTGAAAAGCAGATAACATGGGACATATCCGTCATTGCTTGAGTTGGTCTTTGGTTGATGCTTAGTAGCTTGCTCCTTTCTACTTCCGCTCTCGAATGTATTTGCAAAAGATTGAGAAGGGTGTCAATTAAGAGCTCAGGATATGAACTATACTACATGCCATACCAACAGAGATATATTTCAATCCTTGCAATGCATAGAACCAACGAAAGGAAGGAACAAGAGCATGAAGTGAAAAGGGAAACATCATCATCACATATTGTTTTTTATGCTAACATCGTTTGTTTCCTTGTGCAGGGATAGGAAAAGTCATGTAGCTGATTATCTTTTGAAGATAAAGCATGTGAAGAAAAACGGGCTCCCATAAGGGTAGAGCTCGACATGTTGCCCCTTTGGTATTACAAATGGAGCTGAGTGAAGGAATGCAATCATCATGTTCATCTAAACTATACAACTAAAGGAGTAAAGCAAATTTCATTCATCAAAGCCATTAAGCAGACTGTTCACTCATAACAATCAAGTAATATGCTTTTCTGAAAGCTACAGGTGGACAATAGACTTAAATGAGCCTAATAAATTCAACTGAAATGCATCATTTTCATAATTGCAAATCTAAAATATTGCTATGCGGTTTGCATTTTTCTACCATGAGTATTGTTTATGCATCTTGTTTCATGAGAAGTACAACAGTGTCATAATGGTGATAGTGAACATGCATACATAATGCCTCAACAAAGAGCACTGTTCAATAGAGGAAGCATTTGAAGTTTTAGATTTTTCTTTTGTGAAAAGAGCAAGTGCATAAAATAGTTTTTTACATAATAGAGCATAAAAATGCATGAAGAGAGCTTTATATTTTCAAGCATCAAGTAATCCACTATGTTATGTGTCCAAATACAATTGTGGCATTAATTGGAGTAAACAACTCAAGTAATATATCATTAACCAACATGTATTCCACATGGAGTTTGTGCATCAATGTGTCTGAAATGAAAGCAATTCAAAGTACTCTATTTTAAGGGTTTTTTTTATCATTCAACTATGCTTTCAAAGTATGCTTTAGAAGAAGTATTTTGCATAAGGTCAAAGCAAACAGATATGAGCAAATTTGACAAGAATTTGAATATGTAAAGACATTTCCAGAATGGACAAGGATTTACAGAACATAGAGAAAGTTTAAAAGATGTAAGCTAGAGCAACATAAGGAGGAATGAAAGTCACAATAGTGCATGATAAAGAGCAGACAAAAAATCTATAACTTTAAAATAATTTCTGTGTGCAGGATGGTTTTTTTTAAGAGAAATGTGCTCCATATACTAAAGCTTTTCATTAATGCATGAACAGTACAGGAATCCATTTGGAGTTATCATGTATTTCAAGTCTCTGCAAGTAAAAGCTATAGGAAGTGTGAAGAATCAATATATAGATGTGAAGCTACAACCCATGAAGACTTAAGTCTAGGATTAATGCACAAAAATTAGGAGTTTTTGTCCTCTTGAAAAATGGGTTATCCATGTTTGGTTATCAACTTATAGCCAAAGGTGGTATTCATTTCAAATTAGTTATAACCCACAAGTACAATGCTGTTACAGAATGCCATTTACCCATGAAGGGTTTTTAACAAAGATCAGAATGTAAGTGAAATGCCATGGTGGATTAAGTTCAAATGTTGAATGTGTAACAAAATATACAAATTCCTCATTATTTCTAGCATACCCATGTGAGGATTTGAGCAAAATGTAGAATTCTTTCATTTTCTAGAATACCCACATTGGGGTTTTGAAATTAAAATGAAGGTAGTACAATTTTTCAGAATACCCACATGGGGTTTTCTACAGAGAAGAAAGATAAAAGTTTTCTTTCATTTTCAAGGATACCCATATGGGGTTTTGTTCTAGAAGTGCAGAATATACAATGAAATCTCTTGGGTTGAGCCTAGAAAATTACAAAAAAAACCCATTTTTGTGCATGAGTGGCTGTGGCCAAGGGAAGATTTATAACTTTATATTTTCATTTTTGAAGTAGAAAGCCTCTTAAGTATGCATGCTACAACTAGAATCTACAGAGAAGCAAGTCGAACCATACAATTTTCTGAGTAAATGTATTGAAAGCATTCAAGCATGGCACGACCTATATATGGCCTTGAATTTATAGATGAAAATGACATTTTTGTAGGAGTATATGAAGCTTTTTAAAGCTTACGTTTTGTAGAAAGACTGCTAAGAAAGGAACAATGGAATGATGAAGCTTACCATGCGCGCTTAATGAAGACCAAACAAGTCACAACCAATATCTTAAAAGCTCTCAAACATAAAGCTCAAACTCTCTCATGGCGGCCATAGGGATATCAAAAAACACAGAGAATAGAACACATAAAATCATACCATGAGAAGTATGCTCATGCCGCTAGCCTTAAGGCCAGAAAGATGACTGAAAAAATGAAGCAGAGAGCCTCAAAAGCCCACAGAAAGCTTTGGAACGGGCTTACCTTTAAAATTTTGGAGGAATCGAAGAGAAAGAAAGCTCAATTAGAGGCTCAGATGGAGGTTTCAAATTGAAACCCTAGCATACATGGCGGCGCCATTTTTCCCAGGCAGAGCCCAAACTCTTCAAAATGCAAAAGTGCGAAATGATAGGAGTTAGGGTTTCTTCATTAGTTTTGTTCATGCTTTCCCTAATTCGAATTTAGGGTCTATTTTGCATTTTAAACAAGATTAAGTCAAATTCCCTATTGTTTTGAATCTTCATGTATTGATATTTACCTAAGTCCTTAGGCATGTTTGATCGAACATTTCATGGGTCTAGGCTTAGGTTGGGTATGTTTTATTTTCTTGAGTATTAAATACCTTGGGGTATTTATTCTATATTCACGCCTTAGTAAATTGGAGAGTGATTAAAATGCCTTAGTTTTTTATTGATTTTGAGAGAATCAATTGAAATTGTAGATGAGACTTGACTTAGGCTTTATTTTTCAATTGATTTTAAAGAAATCAATTAGGATATTGATGGAGATTTCCTTATATTTCATGATTTTTAAGAAAATCAAGCATTGTAATTGGAGAAATAAGGTTGTGATTTTTTGCAAAAGATTTCAAAATCTTTAATTGCAAAAAATAGGTCAAATTGAGATAAAATAAAATCTGCAGATCTTGTAAAGTGAGGATAAAGCAATATTTTATGAATTGTTTTATTCCTTTGCTATTTTAAGCAGATTGATATTGTTTTTCTTCCTTGGTCGGATTTGAACTTCTTGATGAAGAGATAAGGTGTTTGTTTTTTCTTTAAAAGAAGATTTGGTCTATTTTGAGAAGCTTTTCAGTATGTACATGCAAAAAGTGTGTTTTTTCCGCTTTTGTGCAAACTTTTGGGGCAGTTTTTGATACCTTTCCTTGAGCTTTCTTCTTGAGCTCAGATTAGGGTTTTGGAGATATATCTTGGGAAGAACTTAGTGTTTTTTCTAGTTCAGATTCTAGTTTCTTGCTCTGACACATTTTTGGAGCTTGTAAACTTCTTTGTACTTAGTTTCATATTTTGGCATACTCCTTCAGTTGAATAAAAGCAACACTCCTATTCCTCAATTTTGTGTCTTTTGTAGTTTTAGTTGATGTTATATTGTGATTTTTGCTTGCAGAATCCTTATTATGTCCTAGAATTATGATTTTTTGTGTGCAGAAAGATCATAAAATATAGGTTGCATGTTGTGTTTAAATTTAAATCTTCATGCAAATTATTTGTGTTAAGTGTTCATGAGGAATTGTGAAATACTATTGTTTTTTGAAGGCTATTTGTGGGGAAAAACTAGAGTCATCATTAAGTTGTTATCAAATTCTAAAAATCTCTTAAGTCATAGGTTTTAATTTTAGTTATTCTTTATCCCTTTTCCCAGAAAATCATTTAGAATAGGATCATCATTCGGAGAACCAACTCACTCTGGAGATTCTCTTTTCATAGAAGATCACCAACATCTGAAAGGAGTTTCCATGTTTCAACAGATAGTCTAATTTTTGCAAATCTGACAAAGGGTGCATATCTGATTGACAACAATATTAAAATCCCCAAAAAAACATAATTTAAATTTAGGTCCTAAGGTCAATGGAGGACCCATGGGTGAATGGGTCCATGGGAGAATGGGTCCCAGGTCCCTAAACCTAGGACACACATTGCTCGATGAGAAGTGTTATGTTAAGGCATTAATAAATTTCAGGTTTCCTCTTCAGAAAATGTAAAAAATAGGCTTGGAAAATAAATTAAAGGGACAATTAAGGCATAATTAAGATCAATTAATTAAGAGAGCCCTAAATAAGTATGAAAGTGTAAAGGGGTACACTATACAACACTATATTAAGGCACAATTAAGTTGTAACACACCGCTAAGGAACCCCAGAGGACAACACTAACTATGCCACCATTAATGGAACATTTTTTTTAAAAATAAATAAAAATATATTACATAACATAATAATATAAATCTAGGTCCTCTAAGGTTCCTCAACTATGCTACTCACAAAACTAATAATCAAGATAACTAGAATCATTTCATTAACTTTTCAGATGACATGAGTTATCTAACATGCAAGGTTCATTTAAAAACACCACATTAAATGTTTCTACATTATTTACTTCCATAACATGTCAATTGATAAACAAGAAAATTTCTAGCCAACTAACATATGCAAGATAAATCACTTTACAATATCCATTACAAGAAGAGTTCATCAACATCTATTACATCATTATAGTATTTACAACAATGCTTCCTTGAGTACATGTGGGAAGAATACATCAGATTACAATAGCATATACAACTGCTATATAATTCAATACATATACATTGAAAGGTTGTCTTCTCGATCTGGAATAGGAATTGAAGTCCACAACACCAATAACAAATCTCCATGCACATGAACATGCAACAAGAATATCCAATGGAAGAAAAAGCACCAAGCTCCTGACCATGTGGAACTCTGAGGTCCACCTCCCGTGCTAGGAGATAACATAAGGTCCCACATCATACAAACAATCAAGAAGACAACAAGCTAACATAAACAAGGGCTATACATGACCCAACACAAGATTGTTAACAACACCAACGTCACATACAACACTTACTTCACTTCTAGAGGCTTTCACACAACATAAGGATAAAATACAACTAGGGAATGCCAGACTGTAATAAGGAAAAGTGTCATCACATAGCTTGATATGGGTTATCCTGGTAGATCTTCTTAGGCCCCAACCCCCATCCTGGATTATCCTGGCAGCCTCTACCAATCCCCGGCCCCCATACAAACTCATGTGGAATCAACGTACCTTTCATGAGGAGAAGGAAAATAATCTTGCCATTCCAAGCCTTCCCATCTCATCTCAAGCCTAAACGAGCACTTGAGCCATGAGAGACATATCATTATCTTGATTAATGTGAAATCTACCCATCCCCCTAATTCATTATTAAGGTTATCACTGGATTAAGAAACTCTCCAATGGGTTATCCTAGACACCACTTTGGGTTCCAACCACCATTGAGATCTACTACCCCTACTTGCAACTAGTAAAACCTACATAGAGCAAGGCATTTACCATCTTGCATACTTATCATAATCACATGAATCGATACACAGTGCAATGCATTAACCATCTTGCACACTTATCACAATCACAAGAATCTATACATAGTGCAAGGAATTGACAATCTTGCACACAACACAAAATGTTGCCAAACCACTTCAAAAGTGAAACAATCATAAAAACCATACATACACAAATACTCCCTCTTAAGCCTCTGGAAGCCAATCTTAACAATTTTTATACAATGACAACCACTTTTAAACAATTACCAAAATCACCCCAATCCCAATAATCAAACACATTATTCAATACAAGAAAACAATCAAACAACACAACCATGAAATACATTATTTCCACATTTCATATTACTCATTAACTTAACCACTTAATTCACCTAATTGGGTCATTCACCACAATAACACTTATTCCAAATAACTAATTATGTAGTGAATTTACAAATCAACTATTAAATAATTATGAAGGAAATTAGCATGCATTAATTAACAAAAAGATAATCTAATTCATTGTTCTAGACAAATCCTTCAATTATCTAAATATAAGTAAATCAATTCATCCTACTCAATTACCCAATTTACTTATCTAACATAATCAATTAATTCACATAGGCAGAAATATTCTTTTACTACAACCACAATATATATACATATATATACATATATATATATATACATATATATACATATATATATATACATATATATACATATATATATATATATACATACATATATATGTATATATTATTAACATAATGTAGTATACATACATATATATATATGTATATATTATTAACATAATGTAGTTTTCAATACAATATTTCAAATTATAATATGAAAAACATATATATATATAAACATACATATATACATATACATATATATATATATAATTCAAAGTTGAACATAAGATATATTCATCGAACCTAGACATAAAACATATCCATCGAATACCGAACATAAAGTGTATACATCGAATGCCATACATAAAGGGTATTCATCAAATCCCAAACACAATGAATCAAATGTAAATAGAATTTACAACATCAATGATAACACAATATTAAAACCTAATACATGTGCTAAGGCGGGAAATCCGCAGGCCAAGGGAAGCATCGGGCTAGCCGACCATGGTTGGCTAGACACCAAGCCTAGCTCACAGGTCGGCGATGACAGCCAAGTCGTTGGTCTTAGACAATGTCATTTTAAGAAAGAATAATAGCAAGGTGTGCCTAAAACAAATATTGAAGAGGTTAATGAAACTTGCAGCAATGCAATTGACAAAGGAAAATAAATCAATAGAACATAAATAAATATGATACTTGTAAAATGTGAGCTAAATATCGAA
The DNA here is from genome assembly GCA_007258455.2 of Sequoia sempervirens. NCBI lineage: Eukaryota > Viridiplantae > Streptophyta > Pinopsida > Cupressales > Cupressaceae > Sequoia > Sequoia sempervirens. Next base: position 356,312,998 of record VDFB02373365.1, read on the forward strand.
GGGCAAGTGGTGAAGGAGGCAAAGGGCTATGCCAAGAATATAGGATAAAAAAATATTGTCAAAAGTTGCAGTTGCATTGCCCTATTAGATATACAATCGAATTGAGGAAGCAAAGATAAGATAGACAAATTAAACAGAATAACCAAAAGAAATGTGGTTTCATGGGATGGATAATTTTACAGGTATGCACAAAACGATTTACAAAAAGGGCTTTAGAAACTTTCAGAAAACACATTTATTAATTGTTTTTATTCAAAAATAAATAAACAAGTAAATGTTTCATTTCCAGGCAACATTAAACATTCAAGCATTCATTTCAAAAATAGAGATAGAATTCAGATAAAATAATGTAACCAAAGGATTTAACTCCAACTTGGATCCAATCGCTTGGCAAGGCTAGAGATTCGATGTTGAGTTCCAAATTCCCAACTTGTAAATCCAATCTCTCCAAATCCCCAATCAATTTTTTCAAAATCCTAATTCCCCACAAAATCAACAGTATATGAATTTTTTTGCAAACAAATTACTCCCTTCAGCCAAACAGCCTGAAAAATCTCCCATAAGGAAAACATTTACAAAAAGGAGACTATTTTTTTTCTTGGAAAACCAACCAACTTTTTCACAATTAAAATTAACTTAAATAGATTTATTAAATTAGTCTTTCCTTCACACAATAATTAGTTTTTAATCAATTAAAACCTTTTGATTTATCATATTATTTTTATTATTCACTATGATTATTTATGCATTTATTTTTATATTTATTTATCAAGACATACTCCAATTTATTTACATTTAATAATTAACTTTATAACTCAACTTTATATTATTTTATTTATTAACTTCAACATTACATTATAATTTATTTTGTCATAACTATGATTATATATATACATTTATTTTTACTTATCACAAGTACCTTTCTAACTTAATAATTTTATTTTAATGCAAAAAATAATAAAAAGAATTTATCAAACAATTCTAAATTAAATAAACCAAATGCTAATCAATACCTGACCACTATCTAGGGTCAAAAAGTAAGACCATAGAACACACTGACTGACCAAGCCAACCATACTGACAATATTGATAGGGTGCAAAACTGGATACTCATCCTCTTCAAGGATGATGGCTAGGTTAGGGGACCAAGTGCTATCTCCAATCAACTAATCCATTGGGTTTGGAGGCACCCTCAGACCTGCCAATTCAGGTGGAGTCAATGCCTAGTACCTACAACCTGCAACACACAAAATGGTCATTCATATACATATACATATAATTAGGCATACCGTGAAAGGGAATCACAGTGTCACAAGGTACTCACAAGTGACTGATGTGACACTGTCTCCTTCACCTAAACACATTAGTAAGACATCACCAAATAATCACATCAACTCATGTAACAATCAAGATAAGATCAACCATAAGATAATCATACAATAGTCATGATAAGATAATCACATAGTTCTCACGATAGGGTTAGTCCTCATAATCAAATAAAATCATATACTAATCATAACATGTGCATAAAACTCAAATAATAGAAATGTCGTCACAAGCATCATCATAGCAATAAGTCCAACATCAAACAATGTACCATAATGTCTTATCTCAAAACAAATCAAATGCAATCTATTAGAGAATAGTATGAGGGGCATTACATCCTCCCCCTAGAATCAAGCTTACTCCTAGAAGCCTGCAAATAAGAAAGGGTACAACTCTTGTATTTGGGATGCATCCTCCCAAGTGGTTGAAGAATCACCATTAGGATCCCACTAGACCCTCACCTTCGCAATGTCTCGACCCCTGAGGGTGAGTCTCCTGTGTTGCAGAATGCCCATGGGCTCCAAATCCAGCTGCCTGTCCTCTACCTATAAAGCATTCCAATCAAGAACATGTGAAATATCTAGATAATATGGCCTAAGAACATAAACATGAAATACATCATGGATGCACAATAGACTGGGCAGCAAAGCAAGACAGTACACAACAGGGCTGATCCTCTCCAACACCTCGAATGGCCCAAAAAAAAGCGGTGTGAGCTTAGAGCATTTTCCATAGTGGATCAGACTCTTTCATGGATGCACCCACAAGAACACTTGGTATCCAACCGAAAACTGATGATCAACCCTATGAGCATCCACATACTTCTTCTACCTGTCCTACATTGCCACCAAATGCTCTCTAATATGAAAAACCTGCTGCTCCATCTCTTGATGCATCTCCGGTCCTAGGAGGACTCTATCCTCAAGATGATCCAATAGAACTGTGGTACCCATTATTATACACAAAATCCACCAAGTACAAATAGTCCTCCCAACGAGTCTGTTGATCCATGAAATACATCTTGAGCATATCCTCAAGAACCTGATTAAGTCTCTCAGTCTTCCCATTAGTCTTTGGGAGGTAAGATGAACTGAAGTTCAATTGAGTCCCCAATGCATGCTATAAGGATGTCCAAAGTGCTAAAGTGAATACTAGATCTCTATCAGAGATGATCCTATGAGAAATCTCATGCAACCTGACTATATCCTCCATACAAATCCTGGCCACTGAAGAAGCATTATATGAAGACCAAATAGGAGAGAAGTGTGCCACCTTAGTCAACCTATCCACAGTGACCATGATGGTGTCATGACAACAAGAAGACACTGGAAACCCGACTACAAAAACCACTGAAATGATATCCCATTTCCATTCTAGGACAAGATGTAGTTGAAGAAGACCTGCGGGGTGCTAATGTTTTTCCTTCACCCTCTGACACTCCAAACACCTCGAGACAAAATTTGCAATATCCCTCTTCATTCTGACCCAAAATAACAACTGACGGAGGTCTGCGTGCATCTTCTTGACACTCAGATGAGAAAAATAGGGTGCTCGATGTGCCTCTAACATAATTAGGGTACAAAGATCCTCTGAAGGAGGAACACAAATGCGACCTAAGTGCCACAAGAGTCCATCCAACTCAAGGGAATAACCTACAAATCTACCCTCCATAGCTCTGCTTGACTCAACGTTAGACCTCACCTCCTAATACCAATTGTCTACAGGAAGTGCTACAAGGATCTGATCCCTCAAATCTACTCCAAGAGTGATAGCTGAAAGCTCATGCCTTTGCCGAATAAGAGCATCTACCACAACATTCTCCTTACCCTGGATATACTTCACCTCAAAATTGTACTCGTACAAGAACTCCATCCACCACCTCTACCTAGCATTTAGGTTTGGCTATGTGAATATGTACTATAAACTATGCTGATCACTATGCAACTCAAATCAATGCCCCAATAGAAAATGTCTCCATCTCACTAAGGAATGAACAACGACGGTTAAATCCAAGTTATGTGTAAGATAGTTCAACTTGTGATCCTTGATTTTGTGAGACTCATAGGCTATCACGCAACCATCCTGCATCAATACTACTCCTAGACCATCCAAAGATGCATCAGTACACACCACAAAATCTTCGGTAGGATCAGGAACTACCAAAATAGGTGCACTAGTCAACCTCTCCTTGAGATTCTAAAAGAGTTCTTGACACTGCTCTGACCAGATGAACTTCTTCCCTTTCCTCTAAAGGGAGTGATAGGGTGAGTTATCTTCAAAAAACCTTGCACAAACCGCTGATAATAACCTGATAAACCCATAAAGCTACAAACCTTTGAAACATTAGTGGGCTCAAGCCAATCTATGATGGCTTGTATCTTCGAAGGATCCATGACAATACCCTCTCCAAAAATGACATGCCCCAAATATCTCACCTCTTTTTGAAAGAACTCACATTTTTCCAAATTTTCATAAAGTCGGTTCTCCTTCAGACATTGCAATACCTGCCGCAAATGCTCCTCATGCTCCTCCATAGTCCTAGAATAAATCAAAATATCATCCAAGAACATAAGAAAAAATATTTCGAGATAGGTGCGGAAAACTCCATTCATCAAGCTCACAAATATAGATGGTGCATTCGTCAACCTGAATGGCACAATAGTGAACTCATAGTGCCCATAGCGAGTGTGAAATGTCGTCTTATGAATGTTTGCCTCAAAGATACACAACGGATGATACCCCAAATTTAGGTCAATCTTTGAAAACACCTTGGCTCCCTTAATCTAATCAAGGAGGTCATCAATCCTTGGCAAGGGATATCTATTCCTCATCGTCACCTTATTTAGTTGCCAATAGTCAATACACAACCGAAGGGATCCATCCTTCTTCACAAAAATGATTGGTGCTCCTCAAGGAGAGACAATAGGAAAAATGAACCCCTTAGCCAACAACTCCTCTTGCTGCAACCAAAGCTCCTTAAGCTCTTGGGTAGTCATCAGATACAAAGCTTGAGAAATAGAATCTGCCTTGGGAACAAGATCTATCCTAAAATTGATGTCACGCTTAGGTGGAATCCCTAGAATCTCAATAGGAAAGGTATCTACAAACTCCCTAAGGATAGGATGATCATCGAGGGACACTTCTCAACTCTCCCCTAACTCCAAATAATTAATCGTCACAACAAACAACTGGAAACCCTGACACATACATCTCCTTAACTACATAGCAAAAATCATACACAAGGAGATGGGTTTCTGAATGCCAACTACCTCTACTTCCCTGCCTAAATCATCCAAACATTGCACTAAATTACACTGGCAATCTATCACTACTCAATGAGCATCTAACCAATCCATACCCAACACTATATCATAAGATCCTAGGGGTAAGATGCAAAGATCCACCATGGTAAAGAGAGTACCAATCTTGAAACCACATCCATACACGGGGGACTCTATCACTACTCTAGCCCCGAAGGCCAATTCAACTTGCCACCTAACTTCTTGCTTTGCTACCACCAACCCACATTGCTCCACTAAAGCAGGGGAAATGAAAGAATGAAAAGCACCAGAGTTTAAAAAGATAGAAACACCAATACCTTGCAACATGCCTGTGGTCTCCACAACTATGCCCTGATGCTCTTCTTGGTGGTTATCAACCACTACAAACACTTTGTGAGACATGCCTACATCACCCACTTTCAACTCTAAAGTTGTCAGCCTCTGACTGAATCTTGTTGTGCTCTTCTGTGGACACTGCCTGGCTATATGGCCCTACTAGCCACAAGAAAAAAATCTTGTACCTCTACCATACCCCTTGCTGCTTGAGGGTATATTGGATTGTTGGAATCTACCTCTACTGAATACAATTTGTGTGCTCTGAGTTGGTTGGTCAAAATGGTTATGCTTGGCTCGCCACCAATTCCAAATTTTCCCAGATTGAGGACCACTACCTTGCTAAGACTGAAAGTTCTTAGGTTTCGACTAGGAATGCTACTACTGTTGTCCACCCTTGGTAGGTGCATGATGTCTCCTAGAAGAACCTACTACCTAAGATTGACCCTCGGGATCTGAAGCCTACTTAAGGCACACTATGAATCTGCACACTCATCTACCCTCCTAGCGCCATGGCCAGATTCTCCTCTACCAATCAAGCCTTGTCTACTGCCATATCCATGGTCTTTGACTCAAAAACACGGAATCCCCCACTGATACAGGCATTCAAACCCCTAATAAAATACTGGACCAACATGGCCTCATCATTACCAATACCCACATACTGCTTAAGCTTAAAGAACCTATGCTCATACTGCTTCACAAACATAGCCATCTGTCTCAACTCATGAAACTCATCAGCACGATGCTACCTCCAATGGTTTAACAAAAAGTGAGCTATTATCCTCTCCAGAAACATCTCCCAAGAAATTGAACCAATATCCAAATATAATTTATTCTCCTCCAACTGCCAACATGTAGAAGCAAAACCCCTAAGGTGCATGATGGTGCATCTCGCCTTGGTGTTACTACCATATGGATGCATGGAAAAAAAACATGTCCAAATCTATCAACCAAGTCTCTTCCTCCAAGCCCCACTAGAACCATCGAAGGTAGGAGGGCGTGACCTCAAGAGATCCCTCATATGTCTTGCTAAACTAGTCTCCTTCTCTATTGTGACATCCCTTCTCCTAGAAGACCTTTCTCTCTCCCTATCCATACGCTCAGAGTGTTGAGATTCCCCTCGTTGATTACCCTCCTATCTAGGGCCTAGGCGGGCAAGGACCTCCTCATGTCAATATGGAATTCATCAACAATGTAGTCTACCCATTTCGTATACATTTGTTCATGAGACCATTTCTCATCTGCTGGTGTCCTTGGTACATATCCCTCAAACTTGTTACTTGAAGAAATTATTATTACTTTAGCAAGTGGTAGAACTCTAGGATCCCTAAAGATGATGTTAGACTAACACTTCCTTCTGAAGGCATATCCCTAGAAAGCAGTAATGACTCAGACTTTTTTGGTGAGATGGTTGGTAGGTAATTGTACATAACCTCCATCTTCATCTTTCTCTTCACATCACTAATTTGAGAAAGTGCAGGAATAAAAGTTTCGGTGTCACTCAACTAGACGACATTGTCATAGTTGGTTCCCTCTATGGTTCTAACGATGGCTTCACTTTCCTTCTTGGCCTTGAGGTAGTGCTCATTTTTTATTACTAACTTTTGAGCCGTTGATCTAAGATGCACCATTCTGGCATAAGAATTCACAACCTTAGATAACATTGGATGGAAAGAATGATGATCTCATAGGTTCCAGAGCTAAACCCAGTAGCTCTGATACCACATGTAACATACCAACCCTTAATGAAGTGAAAATTTCTAAATTTACACCTTAAGAGTAAATTAACTAACAAGCTATTGTAATAAAAAAATTCTTTTCTTTATTGAACAAGATGCATTACATAGCACAACATGGATTTCCATTTCAACATAATGAATCATAAGTTACATCAATACAAGAATGTATACATTTACATGCATAGCTCAAAGAGATTTAGAACAAATAGTTGTAAGACGGTCCAAGATTCTTCCTTTCAAATCTTGGTTCTTTTATCGCCTGTTGTGGAGGAGAAGCATCACTCAAGTGCTTTTCCACTAACCACAAACTCTTAGTGTGGTTCCCCACACATCTATCATTTAATAGATGGCTCTTCCCTTCGATGAAGAGATTGGTAGAGTAACCAATAACGACAACCAACTGAGCATAGTGTTGTGTCCTACATAACTAGAACTTCTAATTCCACAATCTCGAACTAGCATGTAATACTAGATCACGGTGAACTGACAGTGTAGTCTCGGTAGTCACACAATTCATAGTGGAGTCTTAGGCATTACACTACTTTGGCCAAAGTGTTACATTCAGTATTCCTACCGAGAGTCATCTATCACATACATTACTCAAGGCTGATTTGATGTAGGGCTATCTTAAACTACACATAGGTATTGTCCTTCAATGGATATTTTGTCACCCTAGATTAACCTATCACCATTTTAATCTACTTGGAATAAACCTACTTAACAAGTAAGTACACAAGCTCCCTCCCATACTGGATTAACTATCCTAGGAGTAACACAAGCTTTCCTAGTTAAATCAATAACTTAGCTAAGTGTATCTCAAGTGCTTCTTGTATTCAATCATGCCTAGTATATAATATCTATGATATACACCAAACTCCTATTATGGAGTACTTACAAGCACAACATAAAAACAACATAAAAGCTTCAATTTCTTTTTCAAAGACACTCTAATACCTATAATGCACACACTGGAAAAGACATTTCAAGCAATCATGGAAAACATATAATTTGAAAGTAAATAACAAAGAAGAAGAGATCCTCATGCTTGTTATTGCTTATCCAAATTAGTGACAACAATGCAACCCTCTCCAACAACAATTAGCTCGATTATCAGTTTCACAAGAATGTCACAAATAACTCTACCTCACAAGTTGATAGCTTACTCCTCTCAAACAACAATGTTTCCTCTCAACACAATAGAACACTCACTATTTATCACTCACAATAGAAGACAAATTTGGCTGGGAATAACACATAAATAATGAACTACAAAATATGTGTAATCTCTTGGGAAAGAATGTGTTCTCACTAATGAAATGGCTCAGCTATTTATAAAGAAGCCTAGCAACCTCATGGCCTATAGTTTAGGCATGTAAATGGACAACAAGCTCCATGAAAAGCAACACATGAAACTCAACAAAAAGGTGGTGACTAACTAAGGTCATACTCAACAAAAGTACCTACAAATCAACTTGTAGCATTGACAACAAATTCAAGACATTCGATCTTCATATGCTTAATTCTAATTGTCACAAAGAATGGACATCTACAACAACTTGGATTCAAAGGTGGTGCCAAATCTATCCCTCTTCATTCTTGTTTGGCGTAGTTTTACTGCTAATATAAAAAATCAACTTTCATTTCTTAACAACAAACACCCATTGATTTGCATATAGGATGAGTCAACCAAAGAATTTACCACGGTTGACAAAGTCAAGGTTGATCTTGCCAAAGGCGTCGACCAAGTCTATGCATTAATATTGACACAATCCAACAAATAACAAATGCAATACAATGTCTTATATCGCATGTCACTTGAGTGATAATCGGTTCACAAAAATAGTAATAAGCAACTTCATACGGCTTGAAAGGACATAGTCACATTGACTATTATAGACTTCCAATTTCATAGTCACTATCGACTATTATCAACCTTTATAAATCAGTTGCTAATTAATCAAATGATAGTCCATTTCTATTAACATATATAATATGCTAAATATATATTATTATATATATAATATATTATATACATATATGTATATTTAAATACCTTCATGTATATATATATATGTATGTATGTATAAATACATATGCCTCTATGTACATGTATATGTAGGTATATCTATATCGATGTATCCGTATGAGCATGTCCATTCGCCAACGCACGCATGTATCAATATATATATATATGTTCAAATCCAATTCACATACAACCATTCACAATCATCATCATATTGATAAGTGTTTATGTGTGGTACATCTATACATGTGCATATACATGTTGTTAGATCCCATTAACATGCATGCACATATATATACACATACTTCCACATAAATCCCACTTGTCAATATAATCATAATAGAGTAAGAAAGATCTCAAAATCTCAATAGATAAACATCACCCAATAATGCATGCAGTAGTAAACAAGACTCTCAAATGTAGACATATCAGCTAAGGATGACTTAACAACTATCCACAAACTAACTCAACTCAAACATTCTAATGTGGTGTGTGTATATGCTCAAATATTTTACTTTTACCATTTACCCAACCAAGATATTCTCCTGAGTGATACTTCCCCTCCACTTGGAGTAATGGAACATATACCTACATCCACTAACACACTCACATGACATTAATTGTTCACAACATGTGTAGTATACATAAAACATCTCCAAGAGTTAGAGTAACCATCCATTCACATATATGCAGTATGTCCCCATCATCAACTAAGATAACGTTCATATTGATAACACGGTACAAGCACAATTTATTCATCTCCAAAATTCACATTACATTCATATTTACCCTATATAGTAATAGTAAATAGTAACTACACAATTGGGGTGTAACAAAGATTGAGAGAAGTAGATAGTGAAGGAGAGAGAGTGGGAGGAGGGAGGGAGAGAAATTTTAGATAGACAAAAGTAGAGAGGGAAGGAGAGAGAGAGAGAGAGAGGGGAGGAGGGAGGGAGAAGTATGGAGAGAGGGGGGGAAGGGGAGAGAGAGAGAGGGGGAGGGACGTAGATAAAGAGTAGAGAGGGAAGGGGATAGAGAGAGAGAAGAATGGACATGTAGAGAGGTAGTTCTTGATCTAAAGTAAGAAAGAGGTCTAGAGCATAAGGGATAAACAATGAGTGAGATAGAGAGAGAGAAGAATGATACAATTTTCTGATTACTAAAATTGACCTCCTAATTACTAAAATTTGACTAAGTATGAAAGATTATAAGATCTTCCAAAAGCTATAAATTGCATTATAACTCCTAGAAATCCAACACCACTCTCAAACATCATAAAACCTTATACATGAAATATAACTTAAAGTGTAAGAAACTAAATGTCCATATGTAAATGTAAACTTATGCTTAAGAAAGAGAAGGAGAAAGAAAAAAATAAAGAGATTTTTTTCAATGCAAAATATAACATGAGCGCGTTATAATGCACTCATCTTTTGTGCAATCACATAACACATACACATTATAACAAGATCATATTTTGTGTAATCACATAACACAAGTGCATTATAACATCCTCATCTTTTGTGTAATCACATAATGCGAGCAATTTATAATGTGCTTATCTTTTTTGAAAACACATAATGTGAATGCGTTATAATGCGCTCATGTTTTATGTAATCACATAATGTGAGTGTGTTATAACACACTTTTCTTTTGTGCAATCACATAATGCAAGTATGTTATAACATGCTCACATGTTTTCAAAGCCAAACCATAATGCAAGTGTGTTATAACGCGCTTGCATTATACCTTAGTAATGATCGATCCTAGACTTGATCATTATCAACCCATACACTAGCGCGTTTCATTATAGCATGCTCGTATTTTCTCTATTTTGGGAGCAAAAAGAGTTCTTGCTTTTTGGTCCCACATTTTTTTGCACCTTCCCAATATCTAGCATTTTTTTAAAGGGGGGAAATGGTTTTGACTTAGAGCTATGAACTAGTGAGGTCACAAATGGGGGACCTCATCCCCAATATAAATTCCCAACAATTACACCCTAGTGGGGTTTGAACCTTGATGGCAAGAATAACAAGATAACAACTTAACCATCACACTATACCACTATTGGCGCCCAATATCTAACATTGATTACTTATATCTTAGTATACTTATTATTCAATTTGAATAACGATGTATATTTTAATGTAATTTATGGAGTGATAGTTTGTTTCATTTGTACTTGTTAAGATATGCCTACAAACACAAATGATTGGAAAGGGGTACCATGAAGGGTGGGAGTCTCATGTGGTTAGAGTAAAACCTTTAAAATCATATGGCTATGTATGCACATCAATATCCCATTATGAGGTTTGGATGAAGGGCATGTGCAAGATCATGGGGGTCCAAATAGTGGCAATGAGGAAAAAAATGCATTTTTACTTCACCGAAATCGCAAAAAAAAATGTTGACTTTTTGTATGGATTGGGTACAATATTCATTTTGGTTTGGTAATACCAAACTGAAACAGATATCCCTTATAAATGGATATCTATTTACTGAAATTAATTTTCATCAATTTATGCAAACAAAATGGATGAAACAAAATGGATATCCGTTTTGAAAAGCTTAAAAACACACTTCAATAAAATGGGCATAACTTTTACATTATTGATTGAAATTTTGACTTCTTATAGGCGTTGGAAAGGTGATTCAAAGATCTACGCAATTTATAATATTATTTTGATAGGTTGAGTACAAAAAAAAATTATAATCATTTTAAGTTCCTCCTTAAGTTTTAACATTTTGCATACAAAGTTTTTTTAAATTTTTTTTTTGCAGTAATCATCCTAAATGACTTGAAACATTAAAGAAGTAATAAATAATGAAAAATATATATTTTTGTAAAACCCAAATCCTATTACCCTAAAAACACAAGAAATAAACACATAAATAGATCCAATGCAAGTAAGAATCAAGATTCCCCATGAAATCCATTAACAATGCTCGAAATAGGAAATAAAAATGAAAAACACAATGAAAAAACAATGAAATCCTAATTAAGCATGAAAAATATTGATCCCATAGGGGAATTGGTGCCAATTTGATGTGAAAATTGGCACTTTCCCAACTCCTATGATGCAATGTTGATGAGTGATGAAGATTGATCCACTTTGTTGAAGATTCACTTGAGCTCCATGATGAAAAATCTGCATAACCTAGTTAAGACCTTGATAAGATTGATGAAGATAGATATGCTTGAGGATAAAATTGAGTATAGTAAACTTGCTCAAATTGTGGATGATCAAAATGAGGAGAGAAACCTCTTATTATAGAAAGACAAGATGGAGAAATGCAAAATGGGATGAATGTGGGATCATTCAACACCCAATGGGAAAGTGCCACTTGTCAAGATGTGAATGGAGGAAGCTTGAGCACATTTTGATAAATGTGCACAATAAATGAAATTAGGTGGAATTTGAAAATAATGAAATGACATGCAAGAGGGAAAAAGAATGAATTAAATGCCACTTGGCTCAGTGCACAAGGACACGTAAGAGGGAGTGAATGTCTTGTTGGAAGGACAAATCCACTTGGAGGGATTTTCAAACTTGGAGGAATATTCCCCTAAAGATGCCAAGTTAAAAGAAAAAATAGGGATTTAATAAATCCATTAAATGCATTTTCATGTGCAAGTGGCAGAATCTAGAGAAATTTGGAGATTATGATTAAATTAATCAAGGTTTAATTAATTTAATGAGAGATTAAATGATGTGACTATTTGATTTAGATTTATGGGCTGATTTAAATCAAAGGATGAGAAGAATGTGATTTTAGATCTAATTAAATAAAGGATTTGATTTATTTAACTAAATGGGATGATTTTAGATTAAATTAAACAAGGTTTAATTTATTTAATTTAATAGGGTGACTTAGAGATTTAATCAAATAAAATGAATTATTTAATTAAATAGAGACTTAGGGTTAATTAGATTAGATTGATTGATTTAATTAACAAGAGAGAAGGACTTAATCAAATAAATGATTATTTATTTAATTAAGGGATGAAGAGTGATGATAAGTTGAGAAGGTGATTCGGGACCAAATGGTGTTAGTAATCGGGATCAAGTATGTCGGTATATTTTCCATGTACAAATTTTTACTAAGGAGAGTAAAAATTTGCATAAATCATCATAGAAGGCCTCCTTGTTGTCTTTGATCCTATGCACACCTTTACCCAAGTTGAACTAGAACACACATAAACACACACATATATATCCCTATATCTATTTAGCTATCTCTCCCCCTCTCCTTCATTTACCCTCTCTACCTATCTCTCCACTTTCCCCTTACTCTACCTTTATCTATATCTCCTTTCTTTCTCTCTCTCTCTACCTATCTCTCTCCTTTCTCTCCCCTCTATCTTTCACAGGTTATATATCTCTACATATCTCTCCCTCTTTCTATCTATATCTCTCCCTATGTCCCTCTATCTATATCACTCCATATTTCTATATCTTGCTACTTATCTCTCTCTCTATCCCTCTTTCTCTATCTATCTCACTCCCTCTCCCTCTCCCTCCCTCTATCTATTTATACAATCTATATTTTCATCAAGTTATCTACATCTCTCTCTCACTCATACACACACACACCCTATTTATGCCTCCCTATATCTATCTCTTTGCTATGCCCCTCTCTCCATATCTCTCTCTCTCTCTATCTCTATTACTTGTCTCTACCACCTCCTTTCTCTCTCACTCTTTTCTCTTCTATCTCTATCTCTCTATCTCTCTCTTTATATCTATGTATATCTCATTATCTCTACCTCTCTTATTCATTCTCTCTCCCTATCCCTTTCTATCCATATATTTCTATATCTCTATCTCCCTATCTCTCTCCCTCTTTCCCTCTCCCACTATATATTGATATATCTCTTCCCTTCTTCTCTATCCACCTCTCAACCTATCTCTCTCCTTTTCTCTACATCTATCTCTCTATCTACACCCTCTCTATATATTTACCACTCTCTCTCCCTCTATCTCCCCTCTCTATCTCTCTATATATCTCTACCTCTTTATCTCTCTCCTTTTCTCTGCCTCTGTCTCTCTATCTAGGGTACCTAGAGAGATAGGTAGGGAGTGGGAGATACTTGAGAGAGAGAGAGGGAGAGAGGGAGTGGGAGAGAGGGGGAGACCTAAGAGAGAGAGACCTAAGAGGGACAAAGACTTAAGAGGGAGAGATTCTTTAGAGGGAGAGATAGAGATAGACAGAGGGAGGGAGAGAGATAATTGAGAGGGAGAGGGAAGAGAGAGATAGAGGAGGAGGAGGAGAAGGAAGAGGAGAGAGAGGAGAGAGAGAGAGAGAGAGAGAGAGAGAGAGAGAGAGAGAGTTGAGATGGGAGAGAGTGGGAGAGAGAGATACCTAAGAGGGAGATGGAGAGTGAGAGGGAGAGGGAGTGGGAGGAACCACATAGAGAGAAACTTAAGAGGGCGAGAGGGAGAGAGAGGGAGGGAGAGAGAGACTTGAGAGGGAGATAGAGGGAAGGAGAGGGAGAGAGACTTGATATGGAGATTGAGAGAAGGAAGAGAGATACTTGAGAGGGAGAAAGAGAGTATGTGTGTGTGTGTGTGTGTGAGAGAGAGAGAGAGAGAGAGAGAGGGATGTGTGTGTGTGAGAGAGAGAGAGAGAGAGACTTGAGAGAGATATAAGAGGGAGGATACTTGAGAGGGAGGAGAGGGAGAGGGAGTGGGAGGACCTAAGAGAGAGAGAGAGAGAGAGAGAGAGAGAGAGAGAGAGAGAGAGATACCTAAGAGGGAGATGGAGAGTATGAGCATTTGTGTGTCAGAGAGAGAGATTTGAGAGGGATGGAGAGAGGAGAGAGAGAGTAGGGGAAAGAGACATGAGAGGGAGATGGAGTGTGTGTGTGTGAGAGAAAGAGATTGGAGAGAGAGATCTAAGAGGGAGAGAGAGGGAGCGAGGGATATGGAGAGTGAGAGGGAGAGTGAGAGGGAGAGGGAGTGGGAGTGGGAGAGAGAGTGGGAGGGACTAGAGAGAGAGAGAGAGTTGAGATGGAGAGAGAGATACCTGAGAGGGAGATGGAGAGTGTGAGTGTGTGAGAGAGAGAGAAGGAGAGGGGGAGATGGAGAGTTAAGGGGAGATGGAGAGGGAGAGAGAGAGGAAGATGGAGTGGGAGGGACTTGATAGAGAGAGGGGGAGGGAGTGGGAGGTGCCTGATAGAGAGAGGGAGTGAGAGAGAGATATAAGAGGGATAAAGAGAGAGGGAAGGAAAGATGGAGAGAGAGGTAGGGAGATAGGTCTAGAGCTCAAGGAGAGCAAGGGTGAGAAAGATAGGTCTAAAGAGGTACAAAGAGATAAGGAAGGAGGGAGGGATTTAGAAGTAGATAGTTAACTCTTTAGTTTAATATATTGATAATGAGAGGTATAAAGAGGTAAAAAGAGAGTAGGGAGGGAGGGAGAAACAAGTGGAGGTATAGGTCCAGAGCTTAAGGGAAGACAGTGAAATATAGAGAAGTAGAGAAATGGAGAGAGAGACTTGAGAGGGAGATGGAGAGTGTGAGTGTGTGTGTGTGTGAGAGAGAGAGAGAGACCTAGAGAGGGAGAGATTTAAGAGGGAGGGGGACTTCAAAGGGAGGGAGAGAGAGAGGGAGAGGGGGAGATGGAGAGTGAGAGGGAGATGGAGAGGAAGAGGGAGAGAGAGAGAGAGAGGGAGAGGGAGAGGGAGAGGGAGAGGGAGTGGGAGGGACCTGAGAGAGAGAGAGGGAAAAAGAGGGAAAAAGAGAAAAGGAAGGAGGGAGGGATGTAGAAGTAGATAGTTAAGTCTAGATTTCAATAGATTGATAGGGAGAGGTCTAAATAAGTAAAAAGAGAGGGAGGGAGTGAGGGAGAAACAAGTGGAGGGATAGGTCCAAAGCTTAAGGGGAGACAATGAAATATAGAGAGGTAGAGAAAGGGACAGAGAGTTGTGATGATTTATGAAGATTTTTTCATCTCTTTACTACAAAAAATATAAATATTTCATTATTGATTAATTTTTTTAATGATTCAAGTATTTTGAGATGAATGTTACAAAAGCATTCATAAAAAAGAGACTTTACATGTGGAAGTAGTGAGCATTTGATGTTTCAAAAATGAAATATGAAGTTCAAATGATTATAGTTAATTTTTGTGTACAATATATAAAAACTACCTAGTCCATGGTGTAGCTCTCAATCACCTTTCCAACACCTATAAAAAATAAAAATTTCAATAAGAAACACAAAAGTTATGCCCATTTTACTAAAGAGGGTTTTTTAGGTCTTCAAAACGGATATCCATTTTGTTTTTCTAGAATGGGTACCCATTTTCCAAAACGCATATCCATTTCAAACCGATATCCATTTTATCTAAAAAAAATTGTATCCTTGGGATTTCCCTTGAGTTTTCCTTGGTTTTTGGCTTGGGATTGCCAAACTTGGAAAGTCAATTAAAAAAACATATTTACAAAATTTCCTTAGTTTTCTAAAGTTCACCCTTGTGGCTGACGACTTTTTTTTATTCAAATTTCATGAAATGAAAAGGGTTTATAGAAAAAATTGTTGGCTTTCCGATATGCCTTATTTTGAATTTATTAAATAATTATTATTAATTTTCTACATACATTACTACTAAAGTCCTGATTGATAGGCTAATTGAAAAACTTCTATAACTTTTAAACTACTTCACATTCTTTGAACCTAAAATATGTGTTACATTCTATGCTTCGCATACTACAGGATAAAAAAATTAAATTTCAATTTTTTGACCAAGTTATGGTGGTCAAACATAGATGTTTTAATAGTTCTAAAATGTTCTAATAAAAAAACCATAACTAGTTATTGACATGCAAAAAAAATATAAAAAAAAATCTGACACATCCGGGCATGTGTCCTCTACATATATTGAAAGTTATAGAAAAATATATATTTTTTTTCTTGTACTTAGGGTGGTCAGACATACACCTGCTTCTTATCCTTTTCTTGAAAATTTAGTACCACAACATTGAAATTTCAAATTTCTACAAAATAGCTTTACCTTTTTCCAAAAAGGACTAGTAGCCTAGAAACTACATTCAATTTGCTACAAGTTTTGTTCTTACATATTTTTCAAATTATGGTAATAACCTATTCAAATTTTTATGTCAAGTTGCCTAACTCTATTTTTCTAAATTTTCATTGCCACTTAGGGGCCTAGTTTGGACCCCCATGATCCTGCACATACCCTGAAGTAAAAAGTCATTATCACTATTTTATAATTCTCATGAGTTGGTTGGTTAAGTGTTGGTATACATGTGTATTTCTTTCAATTCCTTACTATTGAACACACCTAGAGACTGAGAGGGGGGTGAATCGGTCTTTTCAAAACTTTAAACCCTTTAGCCCAATGCAAACTCAAACTTCTTAATCAAATCAGAAACCCTCAAAACAATCAACAACAAGGAAATATATAGCAATTAACAAGGTCAACAACTCACAATAATGATAGATACAACAATTCAACCCTTAACCAGATCAACATCAATGGGAAATGAAACAAAGAACATACATGCACAAGATGACACTAGATTTACATGGAAAAGCCAATGAGGGAAAAACCGCAGTGAGAGTTTGTTGGAAGAATGAAAAAGAACATCTCATTTTTCAGATTTTGTGTTGTCATTGATGTCACCATGTTATATGAGTTGCAACTGCAAGGTTAAGTTCAAGGTTGATCCAATATTTTGAACCGGTATACAGTTATCATCCTCTGGTATTTTGGTCTGCAATCCTCTGTTGATGATTATCTTCGCTTGCAGTTTTGGGAAATGGATTTTAGATGTTGAAAGGTTGTATGTTCAGAATCTCATGTGTTCAGGTGCTTGTACGACAAGTTGGCATTACTCTATTGATTGCATTTTTCTATTAGGTCTATCTCTGGCCGACCTAATGGATAGTTGGTGTTATGGTGAATTAATTTTGTGTTGTGGATGTATGTGTGACATATCTTAGGTCCATGCCGACATATTGTAGCATGCTGCACATTTGAATTGTTTTTGGAAAGATCATGTAAATGCTTGAATTTGACAGTTGATTTTTGGTGAATAAGGGTTGCATCTAATTAGGCTGACCTAATTGATGCTTGCGGATGAATTAGATATACATATATATATATTGGATTGTTTTGAGGTTGTTGAAGTGAAGTATGAAGCGAAGCGTGTGAAAATGATGAAGTGTGTTAAGTTAGTTTATTGAGCATCAAAGGAACTGAATCAACACTTGTTAGGTGTATCTTATTAGTTCATTTTCTAGTTGTAAGCCATTTTGTTATTGTGTATTTTGTAGGTAGTGAGCCTCCCATTTTGGATAGTGAGTCTTGGTAGTGAGCCACCCTTTTGTAATATTTTATAACCAGTTATACTATATTGTGAGCTTACCCTCACTATGGTTTTTACCATTTTGGTTTTTCCACCAAAAAAATCTTGGTGTTCATGTGTTGTGTGCTTTCATGTTTTGTTAATGCTCTTGCTTATCTTTACTCTTATATGTATTGGAATACTTAGATGGTATTTGTTCAATAAGTTTAAGAAGCTACTGATTCACCCCCCTCTTAGTATCTTGGGCATTTAACAATTGGTATCAGAGCTTAGTTCCTCCCAAGAAGCCTAATAACTTGAGGAAGATCCTGAAGATTGAACAAATGGATGATAAAGAAGAAATCCAGGATGCTCTTGAAGATCTTGACAAGAATGAAAGTGAAAACAAAGATTTGAAAGAAAATCTTGATGAGGCAAATGAATGTGTCAAGAAATTGAAAGACCAATTGAAGAAATTCAAAGAAAGGCATAGAAAAGTGAGTGAGAAATTGAAACAAGCAAATGAAGAGATTACCAGATTGAAGGTGCAAGTGGAGGAAAAGAAAAGAATTGAAGACTGTTTGAATGTAGTGGTGCAAATCAAGACTGATGAATCCACAAGGCTTGAACAAGAAGTGGTGAATCTGAAAGTAGATCTAGAGAAAGCAAAACTCTGTGAAGATAATTTCAAGAAAAGCTCCACCAAGCTTGATGAATTGATTGTAGGGAAAAGACCTTCTAAAGACAAAGGTGGCTTGGGAAATGAAGCAGGTGAAAGCTCAAAGGTTGTGCAGATCTCGAACACAGTGGATAATCAGAAGATTGAAAATAAAGGGAAGCAAAAAAGAAATCTAAGAAACTTTGCTAGAAGATCGCCTATCAGAAAATGAAATGCTCAAAGGTACCCATCCTTCGATGGTGTTTGCTTTTCATGTAATAAATTTGGTCACAAGGAAAAAGAGTGTAGGAGTAGGATGAATCAGGTTTTTGGTTCCTTCTCTAGACAATGTTTTGCATGCAAGAAAGTTGAACATAGAGCTAGTGAATGCAGATCTCAGATGATGAATTGGTTTAATGGAGGTAGAATGAATCAATCTTTTGCTGGCTACTGCTACACATGTAAAAATTTTGGACACAAATCTAATCAGTGCATATCAAGGGGTAATGGAGGTCAAACTAGTTAGATAAATGTTGTTTGCTACAATTGCAACAAAATCGGGACACATTTCAAGAGTTTGTAGAAGTAAAAAGGGAAAGCAATCTGATCTGATAAAGAAGAATGAACTAGCGAATAAAATTGAAAAGAATGAAGTTAAGCAAGAAATGAAAAATATTTGGAGGAAGAAAGAAGAGCCAGAAACATCGAATGTGTCTATTCCCCCATCCGGTGGAGACAATTCCTCTAGGAACTAGACCTAGCATGGTCTTAGGGGGAGCTTTAACAAAAAATTGTTGGAACCCCCTAGATATTCGACATGTCAGTCTTTGGCATGCAGATATGTTGTAAGGAATGGATATCCCTAGGTTATGAAAAAGGAATTGGAAGAAAAGGAGCATACATGTTCATTTGTGGAGCAAATTAGGTTTTTTTCAGTGTAGTGAAGAAGGGTTTTTAATAGCTTTTTGAAATCTACCGCATTTAATACAAATTAGAGGAGATCATTGGTTTATAAAGTAATTTTGTAAGGAATTTTGACCACTTGTGCATTTGAAGAAATTGGAGAGTGCTTTGGAGAATTCTTGAGGCGATTTGTAGTGTGAGCTATGAAAACCCTAATTCAGGTTTTTGTGAAGGAAAAAAGGTATTTTGCTTATCTGTGCTATTGTGGGTTTTTGAGAATCATCTTTTTGAAATTGTTTGAGCTCGATTTGTGGAGAAATGGAAACCCCTATAGTTGTTAGTGTGTCTAAAAGACCTAGACTGCCATATAAGAAGTATTCTATGCAGGTTTTCAAAGACGACCCTATGGGTGCCTTCTCATCTATTCCTCGCGGGGTTATGTTGACTGAAGACACAAGAATGTACAATTAGAGTTAAAACTGATGAATAAAATCATAGTAAATTGATAGAAATTTGGAAAAATAAGCTCACTAGGGATGATTTCTTGGTGAAAACTAAATATTCAAACATTGTTGTGAAGAAGTTGGACAGATGGAATTACTTTCCTAATTTCAGCTCCATGGTTGATGATAGGTATGTAAAACCAGTTCTTATCATAATATATGACAAGTTCTTATGGACTAATAGACCCCATCTCATAACCAAGGAAGCAATTAAGGTTGTTATTAGACTTTGTGATACCAGACCGGTACTTGTGTTGAAAGCTGTGAAGAATGAAGTGGTGATGGAACTCATCAGAGCTACATATGATAGAAGAGATCTTACTACAAATCCTATCACTAATCCTGTGTGAAGTATGCTACAATAATGATCAGACACAAGATCTACTTCACTAACAGGGAGAACTCTGTATATGCTATAACAATTTACACCAGTTTTGATATGGCAGTTAATGGTGCGGATTATGATTTGTGTGAACTTCTCTGACATCAGTTGTTTGAGAACTTGAGGATGACCTGGGAGAAGAAGTATGCATTTAAATTCGGCTCCTTGATTATGTGTCTACTGTTCTATTTCCTTAATAAACTTCCTGGAAGAGATGATGTGGTGTTTTGGGACACATCCAGACCTGTTGCACATCAGATCTTTGACTATATGCACAGTTTGGGTGACTTGAAGGCTAGAGATAATTCTCTAATGGCATTCTTTGTTGTGTTCAAGAGCAACATGAATGAAAGAGAAAGGATTCCTAAGCGAGTGGTTGAGAAATACAAGAATGATATCATTTTTCACATCTCTTCTGATGAATGCATGATTGAAGTTGTTGAACCCTGAACTATATGGATACAACCTTTGGGGTATGAGATTACAAAAGATGAAGCCAAAGGCTATGTGTAGGTGTTGTTGAAAATTATGAAAGATGTCAATGAACCTAGAGTTGTCACTTATGTAGAGAAATCTATGGAAGTTCACTTGGAGCACAGGAAGCCTATGATAAGAAAGAATGTAGATAAAAAGCTTAGAGAGGTAGGATTCACTAATGAGCAGGTAGCTAGAGAATCATCGGGACCAAGGAGATCTGGCAGGACTGCTCCTTTAAAACCATCTGCAGCCCCTGCAGTGAAAGTAGAACCCAGTGCTTCTGATAAAGGTAAAGGCATGACTCCTTCTGAATCCAATACTAGATATTGGAAAAGGAAAGAGACTCCTCCGATGGTACTTGGAAAGAGAGGAAAGAAAGAAAAACTACAAGGGATAAGAATCTTAGCATTACTGAAGATCAAGAGGAAGAGGAGGAGGACCCTGCAACAAAATTGGTAAGGAGGAGAAGAGGAAGCATGTCCTCTGGTGAAGGTGCTTCACAAGAATCTAGTGTTGGTTCAAAAAGACTTCATATTGTGTCGTCCTATGAGGAAGATGAAAAACAGGAATTTGGTGTTCATGTGCACACCAAACCAGAATCAAAGAAAGCAAAGGTGTCAGAAGAAGCCTCTTCGGACTAGGAAGAACAAAAGGACTCTCTGATAAGACCTAGTTCCTCTTTCAGATTAGAGGCATTAGTCAATACCTTGATACATTTTCAATATATGCTTAAGCCTACAACAGAGTATTATGATCAAGTAGGTAGAGAGGACAAAAAAACATTAATTTTAGCCACTATTCAATATTTCATTACTCTGGAAGTCAGTTGGGATTATGTCAAGAATAATGTGCTTGAGAAAATGTGGGAAACCCTAATGAAAAGGAGAATAGAGGTTGTTGAATTAGATGAGAATATTAGAAATGAATCTTTTGAGAAAATTGGGTCTTCTTTGACCCCAAATGATTTGGAAACCCTGAAGAAGATATGTTCAAAAATGTTCCGGATGAATAAAAGAGTGAAAAATTTAATGACAAAGGAAAAGAAGCAGATAAAGAAGATATTGAAAGAGATTGCAGAAGCCATCAAAGATATGGCTGAAACTATGGTATGCTTGGTGCACTCCCATGTGGTTTTTCATATAAATTAGGAGAAGAATTTTTTGCAAAAGAGGTAAAGGAAGAAATTACTTCCGGTATAGGTGATACAGACATTTCTTCAGAATTAAATGATGTAGATATCCCTCTGGATTCAAGTGTTGCAAATGATCCTCCAGAGATGGAGAAACAAAATGAGGGAGAAGTTGAGCCAGAGAAGCATGGTGTTGATCCTCCAGAGCATGTTGAAGGTGAAAAAGATAATGTTGAAGAAGTAAAGGATAATAATGAAGGTGAAGAAGATAATGCTGAAGAAGATCAAGATAAAAATGAGTGAAGGGAATGGTGAAGAAGGAAACAGAGACAAAAATACATGAAAAAGAAGAAGAGAAAGTAGAAGAAGAAAAGGAAGAGGAAGAAGAGAAAAATGGGGAATCTGTCGGGAAGAATGAAGAAGATCAAAGGCAGGTTGAAAAATCTCAAAGGCCCCCCAGAGAATCCTCCTCCGGTGATGATGTATTGAAAGGCTTGCTATCCAAGTAAATCAAGTTCCAGCCGGTGATTCCTCCAAAACTTTTGCAACTCCCCATGATTCAGAGCAGTGTGGACTTGGATAAAATTTCTCTTGTTCATAAGTTGGTGTTAGGGGATGCATTGCATGCATTTGGAAGAAGATAAATTATGGAGACTCACCAGAAAGGGACAAAGCTTATAGATGATGCTCTTAAAGCTTTGTAGGAGGCCACACCCATTACTTCAATGGATACATCTCTCATTCTGGTAGAGAATTTAAAACTGTTATTGGACTCCTTTAAGGAGTATGCCTCTGAACTTGGTGAGAAGAAAAAGCAAGAGGTTGAGGAGAAGTTGGAAGAGAAAAGGTTGTTGGCACTTATGACAAGTGTGCTCTGGCACACACAAATGTTGAGAAGAATCTGGAAGTTGTGGAATTTTTTGTGTAAAGAAAATGTTGTCTTTGCTTATTGCTTAAAGTAGCTGGACGCCACTCAAAATATTAAGGTTCTCATGGAATCCATTGAGTCCTAGTTGTCTGCTATCTATGGTACCTACAATGCATCTAAGGACATAGACAAATCAACCTGGAATGCCATCTCTGCTCATAGAGACAAATTATTTATTCTACAAAAGCAGAAGGAAGATATCATCAGAAGATTTGGTTAGTTAGCTGACCTTGGAAGAATGGAGTACACCCCAGTTGCCAATGCTTTGGAAAATGCAGAGAAATTAGACAAGATCAATCTAACTTCTGGTACTCTAAATGATGTAGAGGAAATTTTGGTGGATTTGGAATCCTTGAACAAAATGTTGATTGCTGCAAAGAAGAGTTGGGAGAATGGTAAATCAACATGGCAAGGTATTCTTAAGGAGCTTCAAGGCTCGCCATCCTCTGGTTAGTGCTTTTTAGCTTTCATATTTCTTTTTGGGCCTCCCTTTGTCCTTGATGTCAAAGGGGGAGAGAATATTGTAATGAAGAAAGGGAGAGAGTGTTGTGGAGAGAGAATGTTGTAAGGGGGAGAGAATGTTGTAATGCAGAAAGGAGAAATGTTGTACATAGGAGGTTTTGTAAATTATTGGCACATGTTGCAATCAATGAAAAAGGGGGAGATTGTTGGAAGAATGAAGAAGAACATCTCATTTTGTAGATTTTGTGTTGTTATTGATGTCACCATGTTATATGAGCTGCAATTGCAAGGTTAAGTTCAAGGTTGATCCGGTATTTTGAACTGGTATGCAGTTATCATTCTTTGGTATTTTGGTCTGCAATCCTCTACTGATGATTATCTTCACTTGTGGTTTTTGGAAATGGTTTTTAGATGCTGAAAGGTTGTATGTTCATAATCTCACGTGTTCAAGTGCTCGTACAACAAGTTGGCATTACTCTGTTGATTGCATTTTGCTATTAGGTCTCTCTTTGGCCGACCTAATGGATAGTTGGTGTTATGGTGAATTAAATTTGTGTTGCGGATGTATGTGTGACCTGTCTTAGGTCCATGCTGACATGTTGTAGCATGCTACATGTTTGAATTATTTTTGGAAAGAATCTATAAATTCTTGAAGCCGATAGTTGATTTTTGGTGAATAAGGTTTTCATCTAATTAGGCCAACCTAATTGATGCTTGCAGATGAATCATATATATATATATATATATTGGATTATTTTGAGGTTGTTGAAGTGAGGTATGAAGCAAAGCATGCAAAAATGATGAAGTGTGTTGAGTTAGTTTATTGAGCATCAAAGGAACTGAATCAACAATTGTTAGGTGTATCTTATCAGTTCATTTTCTGGCTGTAAACCATTTTGTTACTGTATCTTTTGTAGGTAGTGAGCCTCCCATTTTGGACAGTGAGTCCTAGCAGTGAGCCACCCTTTTGTAATATTTTATAATTGGTTATACTATATTGCGAGCTAACCCTCACTATGGTTTTTCCCATTTTGGGTTTTCCACAAAAAAATCCTAGTGTTCATGTGTTGTGTGCTTTCATGTTCTATTAATGCTCTTACTTATCTTTATTGTTATATGTATTGAAATAATTGGATGGTATTTGTTCAATAATTTTAAGAAGATACTGATTCACCCCCCTCTCAGTACCTTGGGAATTTAACATAGTTAACTCACAATATAGAAGCTCACTTCTTACAAAAGTTACAATAAGGCTCACTGCCAAAAGACTTACAAACTAAGGCGCACAACCTTAGGGAAAGATAAAAGTGACTTGTAGAACTGAAGTGTACAACACCAGGGAAAGATACAAGGACCTAATGAGATTCACTATCTCAAAGAAGGATATAAGAATTTTAAAGAAAATTACAATATTTTTCAACACAACACTTTGTTGACTAAGGCATTAAAGCACAATTGATCTTTCTTCCCCACACTTTCCCACTATCTCTCCTAGATATTCAATCATTTCATATTCACACATCTTACAACTAATTTGATCTTCCAATTATATCCACTGCAAGATCTCAAAACATCAATTAGGTTGGCTAGGAAGAAGATAAATAATAATCTCAACAAGTCGGCCACAAAACCATAGTGTGGTCCTATCTAGAAGATAGAGAGGACCAAAAAAAATCTTATTGAATCTTTTAATGTGATTCCAAACAACTCACATGCTGGTGCACATCAACCCAAGTCAGCAACAAGGAAACATGTAGTTGAAACATGAAGCGCATAACTAGTTAGCCCAAAAACATACTTCCAATTGAATTCACTCAATGCAGTTCTAAAAAAAAAGGTCAAGACCCAAATATTCCCTAACATAATCTCATATGCTAGCACAAACCCCCAAGCACTTAGCACAAGCAAGAGAACAAGCCCTGTCAACCTGATATCCACAAATTCCTTAGAAGACCAACTCAACAAATAATACAACACCAAAGAAATCAACTATAGATGTGTGGATCACAAAAATATGTTCCTTGAACATCCAATAGCACTTCCAGATACTTCTTCCACATAGTCATGCCACCAAAAACCACAAAAAACCAAATAGGAGAAAAATACTTCATCCCATAAGCATATAATACCAAACCATGAGATATAACATTAACAGATCAACTTGTGGACCACTTCAACACATGAAATTTGAACCGAGACACTACACTGACATTGTGGGAACATCCACCAAGCCACAAGAGAGTATACATCAATGTAGATAAATGCGGAGCATTTTTTGGATCAGTCCAGACAACCAACAAAATTGACAACCTTTTGCAATTCACAGAAACCTCCTCAACAACATAGGTGACCTAGAAAGATAGGAGTGCAATGTCCACAGAGAAAAAACACTGAATCCCAAACCACAAGACCACATCTTCAATAGCGAAGGAATGCAGAGCATTCTCTCAAACAACCTTTAAGGAAACTTCCTGAAACATGAACATTTTCCAACATGCAGAGGCTAGAACTACCTTATAACAACACATACTTCCTCAAAAGCAACAAGAGAGAGCACACATCGTACTATAGACCATCAAAAAAATCTCTCCACCATCAACACCACTTATAATCCTCATCTTAATATATCATTATGAAATCAACTCTGCTGACAACCACCATATTCAATACTTCTTTCATTACCATTGGACAAGGCATGGCATTCAAACATGAACATCAACAACACATACATTGATGATAGCCCAAATTGAATGTTGTCAACAATGACAACCAATGCCAAACAACAATGCAACAATATTCCCAAGTTTTGATAACCAATTCCAACAATACAACCATTGCAACAATCTCACCAAGTGTTGAAATTAATAACAACAAACTCATCAATGGAAACCAATGCTAAACATACAACAATCTCACCAAGTGTTGACATTAATTACAACAAATTCCAACACTTATAGCCATATTTAGATAAATTTATGATATTTAGTTTTGAATTGGCTAATTTGTTGATTAGTATTTAGTATTATCTTAAGGGATTTGTCAAATTGTAAATTGTATTTCTAGTAAGGGTAATCATTTTATACTATATAATTAATAGACAAAGAATGGAGCACTCTTATAATGGTAAAAAATTATCCTATGCAGAAACCCTATGTTAGGGTACTCAGAAATATTATAGTAGATCGAATGGAGTCCAAGGAGAAGGACGAGGCTTGCATATGGGGCTTTTTCAAATAGGGAAAAGTCATTTTTTTAGAAAGGGAGATCTTTTTGAGAAACAATCATTCTCAAGCTTCTCGTGATAGTCACCCTCACAACTAAATCCAAATCCACACACTTGTAAAGAAGCTTTAAAAAGTGGAAAAAGGGAAGAGAAAAGAAGAAAGCATATTCACATGTCCTTATGAAACAACCCCTTTGGTGTTTGAATCTGACCTTCTGATTTTCTTGTGTGTTTTTGTTTATTTGTCTTTGAGAGTTTTGATGCCGAAAATGAAAATAATTGAAATACACAAATATATGAAAGGAATGCTTAAAATGAATGAAACCTAGTTGATTTCTATTGATTATAAACACAAATAAGACATACCTATTTGTTGATCAATAATTTCATAAGTTTTATTTTTATTACAACAGCTTGAATGGCATGCAAAACCAAATGCCTAGCACTGACAAGTTGAAAGTTCACACTAGAGATGATGATCTATGGGAAATAGTTGGACGCCAACAATGAAAGAGAAATTGGGCCAAAAGACCAAGCACCCTAGCTCCCATCTAACATGCCCTCCTAGGTAAGTACAATCTTTGCACATCTGGAAATACATGCAGATCAAAAGTATCTGTTGTTGCTTGAAATTCTCTAGAGAAATGTAGTCAAGAGGACACCTAAGCCATTTGCATCTGATTTGAAGATGTATGGCCCTAAAATCTTGATCCACAAGCTTGAAGTGATTTAATCTTCAACTCCCATGTGTTGGTTATTTACTGGTAATCTGTAACTACTAAAATCTACAAACCTTTGTTCTAGATCTATAATGATAATCACAAAACCTGATTTATTCTTCAAATCAAAACTCAAATTTATGTTCATATGTTGATCCTTGAGTGAGACCAATCAAGTAGGATCCTTGGATGATCTTGCATTCCTATAGAACCTATTCTAAGAGAGGGTAATCATTCTCAATCATCCATCAAAGATAAACTTGCAGCAACAACTCAGAAAATGATAATGCATTCTGAATAATGAATAATAAGTCAAACCCTTGCCTTATAGAGAAGGACGCCACTTTTAGATATTTTAGTTTTTGACAAAGTCAAAACATAAAATATCTCCTCTTGAGAATCAATGCCACTTTCAATAGCTCCTTTGATTTATTATTAAATCTTTGTTGAAGTCATTTTTCACTTAAATACTTCATAAAGTGACTTTTTCACTTAAATATTTTATAAAGTGACTTATTTCACTTAAATACTTCATAAAGTGACTTTTTCACTTAAATACTTTATAAAGTGACTTAAGATATTCTTTTAATAAAGTCACTTTCACTTTATAACATTAAATCACTAAATCACTTGATAATAGAATATTATTAATTAATGTGACTTAATAAAACCATAACTCCTAGCCTGGATATCCAAATGACCCCTCGAGGGTGTCCCATGACCAAGATCAACTACAAGTAAGCCATTACTGACTCAAAATGCCACTTACTAAAAATAGTAGGTAACAAGGACAAGGCTTGAAACCCCTCAAAAAGATTCCCTAATCCTCTTGTTATCCTATGGGAACCATAGTAATAGGCTAACCCTATTCCTTGAGCCACTAGTTAGGAAGGGGACATTACAATCCGCCCTTCCTGGAATTGCTTGTCCTCAAGCAATCTCAACTCTAGATGCTACAAAAAGTCCCCAAGATAGCCTTCCTATATCACACCCCTCCGTGGGAGTACACCACCTGGATCCCAGGGTACCTCTAGATGACTCTTGTTGCACCAATCTAGCCATACCAGGTATGCCACATCATCCAAGATCAGCCCATAAATCAAGTGCCTTGTAAACATGATCATCTTGCAGAAGCAACTCTAAAAACCTACAAGGTTTGTCCTCTTCATTTGTGGAAAGAGACACCTCATACCAACTATCCATCTCACGCGTGTGTGCCTTATGCATCATAGTCAAGTCAGATGTGAGTGGGCTAAAAGTAAAGTCATATGCACATCACACAAGACACACACTGTGGAAAGTATCAGTAAGCCTTGATTGTAGTCCTGATCCACAACTAGGATCCCAAGTCCTATGATTGTTGTCCAATTCCCCATAGGGAACAAAAGGAGTGCCATCATCCAACTCAAAGAGTGGATTATTATATAATTCAAACAAACATTATCCTCAAACAATGGATTAACCATAAATAGTACACTATCCTCTTGCTGATCTAAATTACCCGTCTCTGGATTTATAAGGGAATGAACGAAATCATACTCCTCCTGAGAGTGGTCTCGCTCCTTCACTTGTTCTATCTCTTTTCCTTTCCCTCTATCCTTCTTCTCACTGAAGGAGATGACATGTAGATTACCTTCAGACATTCCCCTCAACACATATTTCCTACCATCAACAGAAAATTTCATTTCCATTGTGCCCAGGTTGACGAAAAACTCACCAATTGCATGAATCCATTTTATGCCTAAGATCGCATCCATCTCACCCATGCTAACCACATAATAATCAGCTTGGAATTCATAATCATTCAGCTACAAGGTGAGATTAATAATCCTCCTCATATAAGTGAGAGTGAAACCATCCGCTATTCTCACCCTGAACCCCTCAAAATCCTCTGCCTGAAGTCTATGCCTAGCAACCAATCCCTCATTAATGAAGTTATGAGTGGCTCCTGTGTCATGTGAAGTGATCACACGTTGCTCGCTCAAGGCTCCTCTGATTCTAAAAGACCCCTCTCTTTGGATGCTAGAGGTTTGTGCCATAGGGGATAACTTTGCTAAGTCTTTTCCTGCCTCTTTTGATGCTCTTCCTATCCTATTGTCCTCCAAATTATATTGTTGTTCAAAATTTTATGAATCTAATTCATCTGCATAAAAGTACTCCATCTGATTTACTTTACCTTTGTGAGGACATACATGACCCTTTTCATATGGCCCTTTGTAGGTGAAGCATATTTTTTTCCTTCTCAATTCTTGGAGGTTCTCATCACCGAGTCTTTGAAACGGTCTTCTTTGTTGGTTTGTAACTTGTTGTTGAATCTCATCCTTTGGAGGAGTCAATGTTTTAGGTGGCAATTGCTTTTTTGGGGCAACAAGCTCCATATCTCTCGCCTTCTTCATAACATCCTGTAAGGAAGGTGGATCAAAGGCTTTGATCTAATCTCATAAGGGTTCTAAGAGACCCTCACTGAAAAGCACTGCCAACTTCCTCTCTGATATTCTTGTTACCATCACAAATATCCTGTAAAACTCTAAAATATAAGCCTCTAATGTCCCAACTTGCTTGAGATGTGCAAGTTCTTTGAAGGAGACCTCAGGATCTCTCCTGTCAAATTGTTCAATGAGTTTGTTAGTAAACTCATCATAAGAAACAATTGTCCTATGAACCAAGGTAATCAAACCATGGTACCACCACTCATGAGCTATGTCATCCAAATGTAGTGTGGCGAACCTGATTGCCTCTTCTTCAGGCATAGGCCTCAAGGAGAGGAAGTTATCCAACTTTTGAACCCAACCACGTGCAGTACAACGATGCCCTCCATCAAAATGTTCCAAATTAATATTACTACTTGTTGGAGATCTCTGGTGCCCTATGGTGCTCTAGTATCAAGTCTGCCAACCGCCACTACCCTTTGTCTCCTCTAGTTTAGGAATTGGTCAAATGTCAACACATTCCTAATGTCAGCAGGTAGTGAAGTGTACTCTGCATGGCTGGTCCTAACCTCATCGACCATGTTTATTGGCTGCTCTGGAGGTCGTTCCTGATGAACAGGGGTCTCAACCCTCCATGTAAAGGTAGGTTGCAAAGGCCTAGATGTGGTATTGATAGAAACCCTTGGCCTCTCTTCAGGTTGAGCATTAGAACTACTGGAGTTGTCATGTTGTCCTGTGTGACCAAGATTAGGATCCTAGTTCATCTTATGCAATAAATCATCCAACATTTCCATCATAGTGTCAAAATTTTTCTCTCCTGGCATTTGGGCTAATGGAACCTGAGTGCTCTTTGTCTCTATCTCCCATGGTACCTAAAATACTCTCACTATCACTCGATAGAGTTCTTGTTATTTCCAGTGAATTGTGAAAGCCTAAAACCTCTCAGATGGTTTCTCCCTCTAGCACCTACGGAGGATGCCACGGTCGTGAAACCTGTGATAAGTATGTTCTTTATCACTCATGAAATAACCTCACAGGATGACAGGATATTAGGTGCTCTGATACCACTGAAATAACCCCTGTGGTGTTTGAATCTGACTTTTTGATTTTCTGTCTATTTTTCTGTTTATTTGTCTTTGAGAGTTTTGATGCCAGAAATGAAAATAATTGAAATACACAAATATAGGAAAGGAATGCTTAAAATGAATGAAACCTAGTTGATTTCTATTGATTATAAACACAAATAAGACATACCCATTTACTGATCAATAATTTCATGTCTAATTTTTATTACAGCAGCCTGAATGGCATGCAAAACCAAATGCCTAGCATTGACAAGTTGAAAGTTCATGCTAGAGATGATGATCTATGGGAAATAGTTGGATGTCAACAATGAAAGAGAAATTGGGCCAAAAGACTAAGCGCCCTAGCTCTCAGCCAACACACCCTCCTAGGAAAGTACGACCTTTGCACAAGTAGAAACACATGTAGATTAGAAGTATTTGTTGCTGCTTGAAATTCTCTGGAGAAATGCAGTGAAGAGGACGCCTAAGCCATTTGCATATGATTTGAAGATGTACGAACCTGGAATCTTGATCCAAAAGCTTGAACTGATTTAATCTTCAACTCCCATGTGTTGGTTATTTACTGGTAATCTGCAACTACTAAACTCTACAAACCCTTTTTCCATATCTACAATGATAATCACAAAACCTGATTTATTCTTCAAAAAAAAATCAAATTTATGCTCATTTATTGATCCTTGAATGAGACCATTCAAGTAGGATCCTTGGATGATCTTGCATGCCTGTAGAACCTATTATAAGAGAGGGTATCCATCCTCAATCAACCATGAAAGATAAACTTGCAGCAGTAGCTAACAAAATGATAATATATTTTGAATAATGAATAATGAGCCAAACCCTTGCCTTATAGAGAAGGATGCCACTTTTAGATATTTTATCCTTTGACAAAGTCAAAACATAAAATATCTCCTCTTGAGAATCAACGCCACTTTCAATAGCTCCTTTGATTTATTATTAAATCTTTGTAAAAGTGATTTTTCAATTAAATACTTCATAAAGTGACTTTTTCACTTAAATATTTCATAAAGTGACTTATTTCACTTAAATACTTCATAAAGTGACGTTTTCACTTAAATATTTCATAAAATGACTTATTTCACTTAAATACTTTATAAAGTGACTTAATATATTCTTTTAATAAAGTCACTTTCACTTTGTAACATTAAATCACTAAATCACTTAATAATAGAATATTATTAAATAATGTGACTTAATAAATCCATAACTCCTGGCCCGAATATCCAAATGACCCCTCGAGAGTGTCCCATGACCAAGATCAACTGCAAGTAAACCATTACTGACCCGAAATGTGTCTTACTAAAAATAGTAAGTAACAAGGACATGTCCTGAAACCCCTTAGAAAGATTCCCTAATCTGCCCGTTAGTCTATGGGAATCGTAGTAATAGGCTAACCCTGTTCCTCGAGCCACTAGCTAGGAAGGCGACATTACACCTTACACATAATCAGTATTCTACCAAATAAAACTAGAAACCTAAATTAATGCCTTATAGGGTTTCTCATGAGGGCCAAGCTCAACAAATATGGAAACCTAAATATTTGCATCCTAAGATCCAAATAGGGGACCTTATTAGAGGGAGTCTCTAAATATTAATATTGAGATCTGTCTTCTAGAGGAGATCATTTCTCCACATGTCTAATACTTGTAAAAAAATCCCTTTTAGGTAAGTTCTAGAATTTAAACCATGATAAATAAACTTTGAATTCATGGGAAATGAGAATTGGAAAGGTGTGGATAATATTTTTTTCATTGAAAAAGAAAAAGTTTTGTTTTGGCTATTTTCAATGCTTCAAATTCTTGTGATTTTGTTATGAAGAAAAAACCTAGTTTTTCATGGTTCAAGGTTGTATTTACAACCATGAGTTTCAAAACTTGACCCCTTATAGCCAATATAAAATTTATTCCATGTTGGATTCAAATGAATCACCTCCCACTTCAATATAGAGATCGTAAGATTCTAAAAATATTGGGAAACTCCATGGGTCTATTTTAAAATCATTATTTGATATCTTGCCAATATCCTAAAAATCCAATTCAACTTTGTGTCTCGGTGGATATTTCTAGAATTACTCCAAGTCTCTTTCCATTTTAAATCTCTAAAAGGAACTTGAAAACAAGAAACCATTATTGAAGTAAATATAAAAGTTTCCTCATTCGAAGCGGGTATGTAAGGATCTAAAAACTAATCCTTTGAACATGACTAAAAATCAAACACTCATTAATACAGAGACAAATGTTCCTACTTTTATTCCTCAAGATTTAACTTGGAATCTTGATAATAGCTATGTTGAATTTGAGCCCTCAATACCTAATCAACCTCTTGAAAACGTTGATCTAATCTTCTCCCATAAGAATGCAACAAATCTTGAGCAAGGAGAAGAACTTAGTGGAGGAGAAGATTTTGCAAATTGATCCTTGAAAATTTGTTGTAGAGAAATTTGTTAAAGATACTCTAGATGATACCAATCCTCTTATTGATGTTAAAAATCTATTTCCATTGGATAATTTATAGGATTTGGTTGATAATATTCTAAAACAAAGTGGATTATGAGCTGTCAGATGATATTACAATTGAAGTATTAAATGAAAATATGGAGTTATTTTTCTCAAACCCATTCTATTTCTCAAATAGAAAGAGAAGAGAAGAAAGAAGGATTTACTTCTCCATCAAAAAGGGGTAGAAAATAAAAAAGTAATCCAAGAGGAAATAGCAGTAGGGATTCAATCGACCCTTAATAAAAATTTAAGACTGAGAAGTGCTTGTCGCTCTTCTTGAGAGCAAAGAAGATCCTCTCATGGAATATTATGTGAATCAATGCCCCTAACAAAAAAACACATAATTAAGTGCCAATTAGATTCCAATGGTCTAGATAATATTCTATTACAAGAAACCAAGTTTTCAAAGGATCAAGGAAATGCTTTTTTTTATAAAATGGAATAAATCGGATTTCTATTTAGTTGCTACTATAGGTGCTTCAAGAAACTTGGTTATTTTATGGAACAATAAAAAGGTTGATTATAATTGATTACCACTACTCCTAATTGGATGCTTGTTAATTAACACATTTTCATCTGCATTTTTGGTTGATCAATGTATATGGTCCTTAATTTTATGATGGATAAGAAATTGTTGTGGAACTTTATTTCTTAAATTTTGGGTCATTTGAAGGAGGAAAAGTTTTTCTAGGAGGGGATTTGAAGGAGGAAAAGTTATTCTAGGAGGGGATTTTAATGCTATTTTAAACTTGGAAGAAATTTTGGGGGCATTCTTCCTCATCCCAAAATAATTAAAGGTTTTAAAGAATTTGTAAATGATAACTCCTAAATAGATTGCCCTACTAAAAATG
Source organism: Sequoia sempervirens (assembly GCA_007258455.2). Classification (NCBI taxonomy): domain Eukaryota; kingdom Viridiplantae; phylum Streptophyta; class Pinopsida; order Cupressales; family Cupressaceae; genus Sequoia; species Sequoia sempervirens. Next base: position 356,347,278 of record VDFB02373365.1, read on the forward strand.
GCTTGTTTACTTAGAATAATAGAAGGAAAGACTCCCTATTGATAGCAAAAAGATCAGACCATTTTTTACTATCTTCAAATTGGCTTCATGATGAGCAATCTTGTTTTCCCTCTATCCTTTCATTCTCAAGATCAAATAATTTTCCAATTTGGTTGGAGTTTATTGAAAAGTCAAGGAGTTATCTCATAAGTCCTCTTTCATGTTTGAGGTAATGTGGTTACGAGACAACCAATTTATTGCGTTTTACGATTACAAAAGTTAAATTTCTATTTTTGCACAAAATAAATATTTTTTTTGCACAAACAAAAATGTAGTTTTTGCACAAACAAAAATGTAATTTTTGCAACAATCTTTCTCATAGAGGAACAAATATTTGCTTCTTCAAGATGACAAATTAAATTTTGAGAATAAAATACAAACAAAAAGATTTTTTTGTTAAAACTTCACAATGACTTAATTTATTTATTTATTATTTTTTATTAATGTTTGAAGCTTTATTTCTAGAGGAGCATAATTTTTATTAAGAAATTCCTAGTGCTTCCTTGGAATTTACATTTGAGAAATATCAAAGTGTTCTTTGGGAAACCCTATGGGGAAATCCTCTTGGAATCTAAATAACTTGAAAAGTGATTGAACATCTTTTGGAGATGTTATTACCTTTTATGATATGAAGAATTGGAACAAACAATTAAACATAGACAATGATAAATAATGAAATAAGCATATAATAATAATAAACAATGAATAAACATAATAGTTGCTTCTATTCTTATTTCCTAGCACCAACAAGTCCTATATTACCAAATGAGTCCACTAGTACATACAATATTTCTACAAGCAACTTTTTTATAATCTACCAAAAAAAATTATTACAACTAATTAATTAAATTGGAATAAATATGAAGTTGGTCATGTAGATGTAGAGCAAATTTTTTAAAGACAAATTGCCCTTAAAACCTAGATCCTATCTTGCTTTCCATCCCTCTTATGACCACTTGACTATTGGTTCAATCTCCAAAGTAAGATTAGGCGATAAAGGGGCATTGGAATACTAGAATGACTCATATGAAACCTAATGAGAATGATTTGTTGTGGCTATGAGCTTTTCAAAATTGAACACTTTAAATGAATTAGAATGTATGTTCCATATGTGTGCATTGCTTGGAGGTGATTGGCAAAAAATGCAAATTTAAATTGATTTAGATTGGAGGAAGAAAACACAAGGAACTCATCTTTTGGATGTAATTTTTGCATGTGAATAAAAATGATGAACTCACTACTTTACACAAATTTTCCTTATTATAATATTTTGATTATAGTAGAAATCTTATTGGCTTAAAACATAAATATAAATTGATCAAAATAAGAGGAAGAAGAGACGAGGAACTCCCATTTTTGAAGTAATTTGTGTGAAGGAAAATGATAAGTTAATACTTCAACAAAGTGACTACTTTTGATATATTTTGGTTGTCATGAAGAATACACATTCATTTATTTAAATGAGCCACTTTTGATAGGATCTTGCTTGTTTGGGTGAACATGCATTGGTTACTTGAACAAAGTGGCAAATTTGTAATTAAAGAAAAAAATGAAGTTTTTAGACAAAATGAAGATTTAATCAATTACTAGATGACAAATGACAATCAAAGGAAACAACTAGGAGGTTTTAGATAGTCAACAAGTGGAGCCTTGCCCTAGAGAAACATGTCAAATGTCAAAAAATCATGTTTTCATGAATTATTGGCTTATTTATGGGATCTTGATCATCACTAGACTTACCATGTCAACAAGTCCCATTTTGGGTGCTTATAGGAACAATATTATCTATTGTACCACTATCTTTCTTAGACAATATGACAAATATGTTGCAGAATAATTCTAAATGAGCCAACATGCAGATGTTAAAGAATTCTTACATATCTCTTCTCAATTGGAGGACAGTTGTTTTGACACACAACTTCAATATGTGGTTGCCTAGCTACATTGGTTTAGGATTGGCACCCAAATCCATGGTTGCACACATTGGCACCCAAAGCCTTGAAGAAACTCTCCTAGTCTTTGCACTTTAGGCATGCAAAAGAGCATATCAATGATATCAAATGCATCCATGTACAACTCATAGAGCTTCTTGAAATCTCAATATCTTTTATGCACTACTTTAAGCTTGTATTTCAAATACAAGAAGAATTTAAAGAATGCATCACAACTCTGTAGGAATGTTTAGAGGTTGTTCCTCACAAACATAGCCATGATGCTCAAGAGCTTTGTGGTGCATCACTTACTCTTGATGAGCTCTACTTGGTGTTTCAAATGGCCAATGTTAAAGCGTTGAGCTTTGATGGATTTGCTTACGAGCTTTACAAAGCTACTAGGATGTTTATTATAACTTGTTTTAGTTTGACCAAGAATGGAGCTTACTTAAATAAAGTTATGACCCATCTTAACACCTTCAAAAAATCTTCTAGCTCAAGCTTGCAATGGAACAAGACTATATGCTATTAGCGTAACACATTTCCTTTGCCTAAATGGCTTCAACAATTATCTTGAAAATGGTTAAAGGGAGATGTTCAAATTGCTTTTGAAATGTGTTACAACATAGGTAAAAGTTGCTTGTTAGATCACCAAACTTCGTTCCTTGTTTAGTAAGCTTTAAATTTGAACTAAAGTCCTCATTGTAAATCAAGTATATTATTCCTTGTGTTGGGCTTAGTGTAAAGTGGCTTATGACAAGCTTGCCAATCTCATATGAGATTTCCTATAGATCAATCCCAAGCAACCCCAAGGTTTTCACAAAGTTGCTTGGGATATTTGTTTCCTTCTACAAGACAAAGGAGGAACAACATCATTGATGTCTATAGGCAAAGTATTGCACTTTAAGCCAATTTGATTATTTGTGCAACAAGGCTTGAAGACTTGGAATAATCTCCTCAAGCATCACACCTTAGCTAGTATGCCTTATGGCAAAAAAACCTAAAAGGAGTTGGTTTCCATATTTTCCTTGTCATCTTGACCCTACTTAAAATGAAATGCTCTTTAACTACTTTTAGCATATTGAAGACTTTTGAGTCATTCAAGTTTACCCTCAAGTGGGTTGGCAAAGGGTTAAGTACTAGCCTTTCCTTTATCAACCTTAACCTTCAGTGATCCCCATCATCAATAGCTCTAGTTTGTCTTTGGCCAAAACTCTAATTATTAAAGCTCTTAAGCTTTTTAGAAAAGGTATTCAAAATATTTGAGGTCTTGCTATTTCTAGGGACTAGATTCCCTCATTTGTCCTTTCAAGAAAATACAAGCTCATTCATTGATGAAGTAGGCTCAACATGCTCTGATACCATCTGATGAGGGGACTCCCCTACAACCACAACAAAGAAAGCACCAACAAATGCAAGAAGGAAAGCAACAAATTTAATTGACTTCGAAAACTTTGAAAATACAATGGGTGAAAGCTCACAAGCTTCTTACAACACGAGCTTTTAGCTTACAAAGATCTGCAACACTTGGAGTCTTCTACAATTTGGCTTCATTCCAACAACATTTGGGTATGCTACCCCAACTACTCCAAAAGCTACCTCTCCAAATGACAAGGCCTCAATTTATAGAGGTTAGAGAGAGAGAGAGAGAGAGAGAGAGCCAATTCAAGTGTTATTGTGCCTCTATCACCTATGTGATGAGGGATTGGTGCTTCTTACTATTTAGGATGCTCATAACAACTAGATGGCTCTAAATCTTCCCTTGTGTGAACTATTTGGTTGGGCAACTTCTCATCCTTGGGACTACATACCCTCATCCTTTAATACAATGGCTTGTGCTTAATACTTTTGTAGTTCATGCCTTAAAGCCACTTTGATTCATAAGGTTGCTTATATCAACCAATTGCGTATCATTGTAAACCTTCACATGTACTCACTTATATTTTGATTAATGATATAGTGGTAACATTTTGAAGTAAAAGTTGTTCTTTATAACACAATTTACCTTATAACATCACGGATTAGCTTACCATGTGTGGCACCACATCTTCCTACAAGATGTTAGGCTCATCTTAATAATTTGAATCATAATATCAGTCATTTCAAACATACCACATACCCTAGTTTAAGAATAACATATTAATGAACCAAATGACTTGACATTCATTGGATAATTCAACTCTTCCCACAATTAAATGGCTATTAAAAAAATCTAGGTTTCAACATCTTACTAGGTTTGTGTTTTTCAAATTATACTGGTTGCCAATTAAATAACCTAAACACATTGCCCCAAATGCCAATGAAGCCATAATTTTGAAGATCGTCTTGTCTGGGCCATTAATATCAGCCATGACCATTAATTTGGCATTGGTTTCTCGTACAGATGAATAATATCTCACATAAACTTCAGAGATCTTACAAGATATTCTTTGACTGCACATCCTTAAGTCAGCATTAGATTGTCTCAACAACAGCAAACTTTAGGAAGCAAAATTGTTATTTAATTTTTTTTGCAACAATTTAATGTATTGAATGTAATTTTACTTATATGATTTCAACAATTTATTCATGTCAACAGAACACAAGAAATTGAATATATCAGGGGATATGGCATCAAAATCAAATGCAATACTTGATCTTGACTTCTTATATGACTTCAACAATTTATTCATTTCAACAGAACACAAGAAAATGAATATATCAGGGGATATGGCATCAAAATCAAATGCAATACTTGATCTTGACTTGAGGCATAAATAATTTCAAGAAGCTATATCTGGCTTTAGTAGCAGAATAAAGATTGGTAATACAAATAGCTTTTCAACATACCATGTTTAGTAAGAATAATCACTTCTCTATAATTAATAGACAAACAAAATCCCGCAGTTGAAGCCAAAATTATTTTGGTACATTTGAAGCACCTCTTTATCTTAGGAGAGCAAATACTCTTTCACAAACCCAACCCTGCTGGCCATACTTTGACCACATTACCATACCGGTTTCCCACAGTTGAAGCCAAAACATATATTATTTCATGAATCTTACCATGTTGGCCATACTCTGACCAAATTATCACATACCTATTTCAGCAAATTTCCAATTAATAATAGTTGAAACAGACTACGCAACCCAAAAAAATTTAACTATACAGCCAAAGCCAAAAGTTGTAATTCTATCACAGTTATAAATGTTGCTCGGTCCATTTAGGATAAGCTCGTTTATACAAACTAAGACAGACTGTATCCCGCTGCTGAACAACGCCATCAAAAATGCACTTCATTGCCCCTGCAAAGAACATTCACAATATTTCAAGAATAATACTAGAAATATAAGAGCGAATACAGTAGGCAGGTAAATTTGGGCAACAATCAAACAAAAGAAATACTGTTGGAAGTGTAATAGCCCATTGATTTTGCCTCTTGGGCATTTGACAAGATATAAATCTATTGGTTTTCATTATTTTAAAAACATTTAAATGATTTACAGAGGGAATCTTGTTTGCCAGACATGGGCAACCTACAAATGTAACACGTGAACAAAATGCCTCACAATGGTGTTGCCTTACCTGAAGTCTGAAATAGTGAAATTCCTTTTTTAATTTGACTCAAATAACAATGAAATTCATAAATGGAAGTACAATAAAAATGATAATATTTTCTTTTTCTAATCAGGTATAAAACTATACATTTACGATGAGAGATTGTTAAAAAAAAACAGTGACTACTAGTGATCTCCCAATTTTCAATAAAAAAAAAAAGCCAAAACTAAAAATATGCATGATACGTCCTTGAGCCAAATAAAATGTTGTGCTAACTACTTGTGGATTCTAAAAATATGTTTCAAGTTTTCAACTCAAAATTAACTAAGTTATGTCCATTGTGGCAAGATTTATTTTGATGATTTTGGAACTGTTACTAATTTCATGATGTAAGCTATCTCTACTTTGCATGAAATGGTAATATTTCAGTTTCTTTCATGTAAATTTAATTCAGATTAATTGAAATTTGATTTGTGGAACATATAAAATGATTGTGCACTGTGGGAATTTTTATAATTAATGATTATTGGCATGCAATTGCACTTGGACATGGCTCAAACAAGGAATGTTCAAAGCTTCTACTAATCTGGAAGCTTCCAGATCCAAGAAAAAAACATAGGCAAACAGTTTAATAAACTCTTATTAGCACCAAAAATAGAAACAGTTTGTCACTACAGAAAACTAGGTAAACAGTGTCTGTGAAAGAACCAGCACAACACATTGATTGACACTACTAGGGTTAACAATCCAAATTCATATGATAAGGGATATTTTGAAGTTTTCCGAATATGTAGAATTCCAAACCACTTCAGAAAGTATGGTTTGAAAAAAGAAAAATAAAATACATGACATAAATATATGATGTAATAATAATATCAATTTTCTACATATGTAACATATCATATACCTTAATATGTAATGTTATTTATTATATACCATAAGATATTAATATCATAGATATTACAAAATAATATGTAACATATAATATTTGATAAATACGTGATGATATATCATATTCTATTGCATTACACAGTACGTACTTTGAGCACAGGAAACAATTTTTTAAATTTAATTTAAAGAAGTAATACAAATATAAAAATGTAAAGGTCAGATTGGACTGATTAGGTACATTTTAAAAATCAGGATCGAGCCAACAAGCCACAGCCTCATTCCTCATTAAAATATGTTTTTCTAGATATATTCAAAATAAACACTTTCATGTTTTAAGAGTGAATTTTCTTTGGGTTAAAAAACGATTCCCTACAAACAGGAAACCTTAAACTATTTTCCAGTAGAACTGGGTAGACCAGTGATATAAGAACATAACATGTACTTATGTTTATCTTGACATTTTCTGTAAATCAATTTGAATACGTACCATGTGTACCAACGGGTTCCTTAATTCGACCATGCCGACCATATTTTGTCCATAATTCCACAGGCTGCAGTGTCCACCATGAAACCAGTTTCAGAAGTAGTCCAAATGATAAAGCACTTATAAAGTGATTGGAGAGCACACACAAATATGTATCTATTCATTGAAGCAATTTAGATCATACTCAGCACTCATTTTGATTGGAGTATATAGATACGGGTTTTGTATTGTTCTCCTACCTTGAACCATCTAACATCTTCGGGACTGTGAAACATGAATCGCACCAATGCTTTAACTTTTGAGACTCGCTGAGGATAACTGAAAAGGAAAGAAAACATGTCAATTATCAAAGAAACATATCAATTACTATATTCTGGATAGACTACCTTATTCAATAATTTAAGTCAGTGCCCTTGGGAAGAAGCTAAAATTAAGGCCATGTCCAACCTTATTCAATAATCGACAATAAACACCACTTCCTCAATCATAGAGTTGCTTTCACAAACTATATACAACTTCATCCAGCATATGTAGATTTCGAATTAAAATATACTTATAGCCTAAATTTACAACTAAAATAAACTTTTCTCCGAATGTAAAAACGAAAGACGTGGTTAAGAGAGGAGGAAAGGTTAAAAACTGTGGCTATTTTCCTTTTCTGCCTTAATAAGGAAGCTCTGCCTTCCAGAAGATTCTTCGATGACTGGATAGCCTTAGTAAGGGGAAATCCTGGGTATTGATGTGATACACTATAGAATGAACGAACTTAGCTTATTAATTGTGATATATAAGAATTCTAACATGCAGAAAAAGGTGTTAAAAAGGGCACTTTGGAATATGGGAAGGTTTGTTTTTAGGGCCTTGTTTTGGAATCTTGAGCTGACTCCTTGTTAAGTCATTCTATGTACAACACCCAAACGGCTTGAGGTACAGAATGTTCCAGCATTGGTCGTTCACCCCACATGCTTTAAAACCCTAGCTCACCTAATTTCTAGGGTTCTAATTTCTGTAAAGCTAGCGAAGTTTAATGCTTTCAATTTGAAAATAGGGTTCTTCAGTGTGAATTAATTCAATAGGGAGGTTTCGACACCCATTTTCTTTGTAAGAAGAATGACCATCAAAGAAAAGATTGTCCTCTTTTAAATAAAAAAACCTAATAGCCCTAACCCTAGAATTCCTATTTCTTCTATAGTTGAAGATTCAATTTTTTTGTCAAGAATAGGGTAAAATGGAGGGGAAAGGTTGTGTAACATCCCCTTTTCCTAGGCAATCATTAGTTGCTGAGGTTAATCTATCACTTGGTCCCCGTGGACTAATAGGATGGTTGGGGGGCCCTCTGAGGGCATTTGTGACTGGTCAGTCAACCATTTGTGCTCAATCGATGTTTCCCAGCTCAATGTTTTCAAGGTTATTGCTGTGTACCTTTCGGAGCATGATTTGACATTTTGTCCATACTATTTTTAATAAGTCAGGGTGGTCAACGACCTAGTTAGTTGGCAATATTTCTATATCAAGAATGTTGGCGGATTCTCACCATGGATTTATCTTGGCAATTATCATGGTCTTGTGTATTAAGTTTAAATAACATTAATAATAAAGTTAAATTAATATATATAACTTTATACATTATATATTTTAATGACTTTATGATAAAGGTGATATAAGGGAGTTTTAAAAAAATTATTTTACATCATAAAGTGGCACCAATTTAAAAGAGATATAAGGCAGGAAATAAATAAAATAAAATAATTTTAAATTGCCAACTTGGGTGTGGGAATTGGAGGGTGATATAAAGCCAATTTGTGAGTTCACTAGCACATTCATGTTTTGGAGAAAATTGATAAGGGTTTGCTGATTGGACTGGAAAGTTTGGAAGGTCTTGGCTTCATTGAGGATGAAAACCCTCATAAGGAACAGCATGCTACAGGAGTGAAAGATCTCCCAAGGCTTCTTACAAATAGCTCCATACAGGGGTTATGCATTGCACATTAACGCATTCAAAAAAAGCTTCAATCTGGGGTTTGAGGAATTATCAGGAAGAGATTCAATACAGGGTTTGAAGGTTTTATCTGGAACTTGTAGGCATATTGATCTTCATTTCAGAGCGAGGTATTTATAGAGGTTGTGAAGAATTTTTAGAGTTATTTGCTTGTATGAGATTTTCCAAGAGAGACAAGGATGCCATAGCTCATTTCAGGCTCCAAGCTATTGGCTGGGCGTGACCCTTTCTACTTGCTGGGCGTGAGCATTTCTTGCCAGGTCAAAGGGATTTTTATTGCTTCATATGGGTGTCTAGACCTCCAATAGGGACGGCAGAAAGTGGGGTTAATTATCTTGTGAGATTGGTGTTTCCTCAGGCTTGCATTAATTCATTAAAGACTGCAAATTCATTCTCTGTTAGAGTTTGGGCATGGAGGTTTTGTCCCACCTTCAAAGTGTAAGGGGATTGCTGATTTACTTTGTATGCAAACTGGTTCAGAAATTAATATTACTTATTCTGCTGCAAAGAAACGTCTCTTGCCTGTGTGGGTCTAAGTTGCTGGTCACGCTGAAACTGAGCATCATTCCTAGAGGTCGCTGCTATGTATGGTTAAGTTACCAGGTCAGAAACAATAATAACTGTGAATCCGTTGTTTCAGTTTGTTAAGTCTGAGTGCAGCATTGGCTGTAGATTCATTTTCATATATTGTATCTCAGTCAAGAACCATATAAAGATGAATATAATTTCTGATTTGTTGAATGCAATTTCATGATAACGCATTATGTATAAATTATAAATATTGCCATTGGTCAATGCCATGTCACACTATATGTTTGGGAAAATGTTTCCATATGTCAAACTGAGAATTTAATCACAAAAATATCACTAAAAAAACAAGAGGGGACTCTACAGTGCTTAGGAAACAGTTGGAGTTTTGTTCCGACTGGGGGGCCCTCTGAGGGCGTTTGTGACTGGTAAGTCAACCATTTGTGCTCAATCAGTGTTTCCCAACTCAGTGTTTCCAAAGTTATTGTTGTGTACCTTCCGGAGAATGATTTGGACACTTTGTCCATACTTACTATTTTTAATAAGTCACAAGGTGGTCAGCAACCTGGTCAGTTGGCAGTATTTCTATATCAGGAATGTTGATGGATTCTCACCATGGATTTATCTTGGCATTTATTATGGTCTTGTGTATTAAGTTTAAATAACGTTAATAATAAAGTAAAATTAATATAATTGGAGGGTGATATAAAGCCAATTTGTGAGCTCATTGGCACATTCATGTTTTGGAGAAAATTGATAAGGGTTTGCTGGTTGGTTGGAAAGTCTTAAAGGTCTTGGCTTCATCGACAACGAAAACCCTCATGAGGAACAGCATGCTACAAGAGGGAAAGATCTCCCAGGGTTGCTTACAGATAGCTCCATGCAGGGGTTATGCATTGCACATTAATGCATTCAATAAAAGCTTCAATCTGGGGTTTGAGGAATTATTAGGAAGAGATTCAATACAGGGTTTGAAGGTTTTATCAGGAACTTGCAGGTATATTGATCTTCATTTCAGAGCAAGGTATTTACAGAGGTTGTGAAGAATTTTTAGAGCGAATACTTGTATGAGATTTTCCAGGAGAGACAAGGACGCCATAGCTCATTTCAGACTCCAAGCTATTGGCTGGGTGTGAGCATTTCTTGCCAGGTCAAAGGGATTTTCATTATATGGGCGTCTAGACCTCCAGTAGGGATGGCAGAAAGTGGGGTTAATTATCTTGTGAGATTGGCGTTTCCTCAGGCTTGCTTTAATTCATTGAAGACTGCGAATTTATTCTCTCTTAGAGTGTGGGGGCTTTGTTCCCCCTTCAACATGTAAGGGGATTGCTGATTTACTTTGTATGCAAACTGGTTCAGAAATTAATATTACTTATTCTGCTGCAAAGAAACTGCTCTTGCCTGTGTGGATCTAAGTTGCTGGTCACGCTGAAACTGAGCATCATTCCTAGAGGTCACTGCTATGTAGCTCATTTCAGGCTTCAAGCTATTGGCTGGGTGTGAGCATTTCTTGCCAGGTCAAAGGGATTTTCATTATATGGGCATCTAGACCTCAAGTAGGGATGGCAGAAAGTGGGGTTAATTAAATTGTGAGATTAGCGTTTCCTTGGGCTTGCTTTAATTCATTGAAGACTGTGAATTCATTCTCTGTTAGAGTGTGGGAGCTTTGTTCCCCCTTCAACGCGTAAGGGGATTTCTGATTTACTTTGTATACAAACTGGTTCAGAAATTAATATTACTTATTCTGCTGCAAAGAAACTGCTCTTGCCTGTGTGAATCTAAGTTGCTGGTCACGCTGAAACTGAGCATCATTCCTAGAGGTCGCTGCTATGTATGGTTAAGTTACCAGGTCAGAAACAATATTATCTGTGAATCTGTTGTTTCAGTTTGTTAAGTCTGAGTGCAGCATTGGCTGTAGGTGTATTCATTTTCATATATTGTATCTCAGTCAAGAAAACATATAGAGATGAATATAATTTCTGATTTGTTGAATGCGATTTCATGATAATGCATTATGTATAAATATTGCTATTGCTCAATGCCATGTCACACTATATGTTTGACAAAATGTTTCCATATGTCAAACTGAGAATTTAATCGCAAAAATATCACTAAAAAACAAGAGGGGACTCTACAGTGCTCGGGAAATAGTTGAAGATCTGTTCGAACTCAGGTGGGACACTACAGGTTGAGGGTATGGAAGAATTTTCAGGTAGCAAAAATAATTCCACTTCCTTGGTGGAGTATGAGATCATACCTCCCTCCTCGCAGCCTGATGGGCAAAAATTGGTGTTTTACGAGACGAGTTAGTCAGGTTTCAACTTGAGGTTGAATTTGGTTTAAAAAAAATTGATGGATAATAGTAATAAGTTAATAACTAATAAGCATGAAGAAACCTCAGGTTTCCAAGAAAAGCACATACTTTAGAGAACTGTTGCTTCTGTTGAGCAGCCTGAACAAAATCATACTGTATTTATGGGGGCTCTAAAAGGCAAAAAGCTACCTCAGAAAAACCTACTTTTGAGAGGAAACCTGAGAATAAAATAAGCCGCATGAAATGTGATAATAATGGAGACAATCAGAAGAATGATAAATCCTTAGAGATAGTAGATGAGATTAAAAAGAGGAAACGCTCTAAATCTATTATCATAACCCTAAATCAGGTAAAAAGTGTTGAAGTGGAAAAATTGGCAAGCTGCTTTGAAAGATCATATAAGGATGCCAAACCCTCTCCTCTGCCCCATAAATGAAGATAAATTGTGTTAGTGGGAATGTCAAAGGCCTTGGTCCACTGTTAGGGGTTTTTATGATTCTAGAGACAATTTGGATTGTTTTATGCTTTAGGAAGTAAAAGCTGTTGGCTTTTCTTTGGAATGTGCTCTGCAATTTGGGTTGAAAAATGTCATATTTTTCTCTGAAAACATGATACAAGGAAAAGGGGGTCTGCTATTTTCTTGCCTGCCAAATGCCTGTCTTGGGTTGTTGATATTGGCTGCTCCCCATGTAATAGAGCCATGTGGAATATTATTGGTTATCAAAGTTATAAGTTTGGGTTGTGTTCTTTATATGTTCCTAATGGCTATAGAGAAAGGGCAGCAATTGAGAATTGGTTAGCCTATAACCTTCCTAAAGTTCCTTGGGTTCTTGGTGGGGACTTTAATATAATTGAAAATAAAGATGATAAAAATGGGGGCAGAGATGTGGCATTGGTTAGCCTATAACCTTCCTAAAGTTCCTTGGATTTTTGGGGAGGAATTTAATAGGATTGAAAAGAAAAGAAAAATTTTGTTGCAAAAGGATGAACTGTTTTTTTAGACTAAAATTAAAAGGATCCTTAGCTTGTCTGACCCTCTTGAACATAATAAAAAAGACTGCAGGGTTATCAATTTTACTTGGTGTAGTAATTAAAAATGGAGATAAAAGGTTGTACTCCAGATTAGATAGGTTGTCTTTAGTGGAATTTCTTTTATGCTTGATCATATGTTGATAATAATGCTGTTTGAGTGTCACCATACACTGTATCCAATCATCACCTTATTGAATTTTTTGTGGAGATTTGGGGGACAAAACACATCCTTAAAAAGATATTGGGTTATTCAAACTGAATGTCAATATTTTAATGGATTAAGATTGTTTAGTTGGAGTTAAGACTTGAAAAAACATTAATTAAACTTTGAACCACGCTAGCTCTGCCGTTATGCAATGATATTGTTTAATTGGTGACTAAAACAATTTCTCGAGTATAGTTAGTAAAACAAAGCTTTCAATGTAGAATCTTTGAGGAACAATTGGTGAGACTTGAAGAGCAACTATAAAATAACCCAATTAGTTTAGTGCAAGAGTTCCTGGTCTCTGTTAAACATAAACGGAGTTTCCATCAGAACTATGTTGCTCAAAGAGTAAAAAATAGATCAAAAAATATCTGGATAATGTGGTGATAAAAGGACTAAATATTTTTTCAGCTTGCCAAAGTCTAAATTTGGTAGACAAAGTGTAGAGCCAACTGATATTGTGGGGAATCCAACTGATAAACGTGATTAAATGAAAACAAGATCCATGTCCTTTTATAAGAATTTGTTCACCTCTAAAGGTGACAATTATAAAGCTGAAGAAGCAAGACTTCTTTCCAGCAGAATTATTCCTATGAAGCTAACAGAATCTGATCCCTTTAATCTTGAAAGAGGTATTACTTTAGATGAATTTCATTCTATTGTACAATCCATCAGGAATGGTAAATTTGCCAAAGAATGTGTAGAGCCAACTGATATTGTGGGGAATTCAACTGATAAACGTGATTAAATGAAAACAAGATGTCCTTTTATAAGAATTTGTTCACCTCTAAAGGTGACAATTATAAAGCTGAAGAAACTAGACTTCTTTGCAGCAGAATTATTCCTATGAAACTAACAGAATCTGATGCCTTTAATCTTGAAAGAGGTATTACTTTAGATGAATTTCATTCTATTATACAATCCCTCAAGAATCGTAAATCCCCACACTGATGGTCTTACTGTAGAGTTTTATAAAGTCAATATTGACAGGATATGTGCTAACCTTCTGAATTTCTATAAGGAAATCATTTAGGTTGGTTCTCTCAGTAAAGAATTTAATAGAGAAGTTATCAAATTCCTCCCCAAAGATGGAGATAAATATTTGATCGAATATTGGAGACCTATAACCTTGCTAAATGTGTCTTATAAAATTTTAGCCCATGAACATGCAGTGAGGCTTAAACACATTCTTCCTAACATAATCTACCCTGCACAGACAAGTTTTGTCAAAGGCAGATATATCTTCGATAATCTAATTTTAAGTTGGGAGGGTATGGATTGGAAAACAAATCTGGTTAAAATGCGTGTATGGCTCTGTTAGACTTTGGAAAAGATTATTATAGGATAGAATAGTTATTTGTCATCATGGTATTAAGATCTATGATGTTCAGGAATAAATTCTGCAACATTATTGAAAACCCTTTTCTTGATGCTTTTGCCCAAATGGTGGTAAGTGGTACTTTGACTAATCCTTTTGAGTTACTGAGATCCATTAGATGGGAAGCCCCTTGGCCCTCTCTCTATCTGTTATAGCTTCTGAAGCTATGCACTTTTTGCTGAGAGAATGTTCCATTGGCTCTCCTGTAAAACATATTGTTCTCCCAAATGGCTTTGACTTGATTGACATTTAGTTTGCAGACTTCTCTGATTCCCTGTTTACGGGAAGCTATTTTTTCAAACTTGTCGAACATGTTGGGTTTATATGATCAAAGGTGTTTATATATATTAATGTTGTGTTAGTTTAATTTAATTTTGGTTAACATTAACAATTTAATGTGGTTCTGTAGTTTTTAGTTAGCTGTTTTATGGGTATTTGATAGTTACCCAAGTGGCTGAGCAGAGATGGCTTTAAAAGCCCATATTTAACAATGTAAAATCATTCCTATGTAATATATTTATGTGTTTTATTATTTGTGTTGAAATTATAATGTAGATTACAGTTTCTCTGTGTTCTTCAACCTTGACAGTGGTATCAGGGCCATGGAGAAGAAAGGGGGATGAAATAAAGCACTCAGTGTTGTGGAAGAGATTGGAGCAAAAGAGTGTGCCTCTGCTGTATTAATGTCATATGAGAATTTTATTAACACAAATTATGGCAGTTTCAGGGTTTTCTTGGCTGCATTTGCTGTGCTTGCTCCCATTTATCTCAAAGTGCCTCTTGTTTGTTCTGTAGATTCTAACAACATATGTTCTTGGCAAATGTAAACTTGTATAAGGCAAAATGTAGCATATGGCTGTAAAGAGGCGTGAAGAACATTGGTGGTGAAGTTATCACTATCCACTTCCAGTTGAGTAGAAGGTTATATGAGAAGCTACCAGCAACTTCACATTACAATCTCAGTGAGTGCCAGATTCCACACAAAATTGGAAAGCTGTCTGTTTGCAGCAGCATATTTATTTTACCCTTCTCACAGTCCCACTGAAGAGATAAACAACTTATGACACCCATACCTTATTTAAGTTTTTGAATAGGCTTCTACAAAGTTTACAGATCAAAGACTTTATTGCTCATTTTGGATATAATTATTAAAATAATTGCGTGTGAAGACTCTTGTGAGAATTATTCAATATGAATTTGAAAGTCTCCAATCATTTTGATTCTATTCCATGGAAGTGCATGTAAAGGGAATCTATGTAGTAAAAGACATAAAGAGAATATCTGTTGTAAAAAATATATGAAAAGCATTGCAAATTTAGGTTTTGAGGTATTTGTTGACTGTATAAAATATCACAAAAGAAATTATTTCAAACATTTTAATGATTTTTTTTTTTTTGGTAAAATTCCTTTCCCCACAGCACACCATTGCATGATATTCAATTAGACAGCTCCAAAAAACACAATGCCCTATTAATGAGTGATTCTCTATGATGCATCACTGTGATGGTGGAAAGAAGTTGATGGCTGACTATACAGTCATGCATGCTATGGAAATACTTTTGTTGTCGCAGGTGCATCTGACACCCCTTTTTTGCCTTTGAAATTAGCTGCACAGTTTTACTTGAATCGTATATTGCTTGTGCTCTTGGTATCATTAACATTGTAGCTGATTGATAAGATGTAGGGGGTCAAAGAGAAGGTTGGAGGACCGCCAAGAGGATGAAAGAACATTCCTATCTCCAGTTAGCTTCTCATTCAAAAATTGGATACACTGATTGAGAGGCAGTTTTGGTAGGAGTGGATGTCTTATTTACAGTTTTAGTTTGGTGTTTTCGGCTTTCCAGTGTAGTATGGTGTTAAATGTTATGTTTGTAGTACATGCTTCTATTTTTTTTTCCACTTGTTGAGCTTGATGAGTAGCAGTTGTCTGAAAGAGTTATGTTTTTTTTGTTTCTTGCCACCTCTTAATTGGTAGGGGGAAGGTAAGTTTCCGTGATCAGTGTTGCAAATGGCAGAGGAGAATAGGAAAAGCATGGTCAGTTGATGTGTGTGATCCGGTAGCTGGGCATTAATTGAGGATACACTTATAACCTGTAGGTACAGGAATTGCCAAGGCCCAAGACAATGGTCACTATAGTTGACAGAGCTCAAGGATGTAAAAAAAACACTCACTTCAATCTCGACTATGCTTCTTCTTGGTTATTTGGTAGCACACAGATTGAGAAGTTGCACAACTTTATTAGGAATTTCCTTTGGTCGGAGGGCAAAGGGAGTTAAAAAAGC
Source organism: Sequoia sempervirens (assembly GCA_007258455.2). Lineage (NCBI taxonomy): Eukaryota > Viridiplantae > Streptophyta > Pinopsida > Cupressales > Cupressaceae > Sequoia > Sequoia sempervirens. Next base: position 356,363,900 of record VDFB02373365.1, read on the forward strand.
GTAGTGTTTCTTGGAACTGGTGTCGTATGCCTAAACAGTTTGGTGGAATGGGATTAAAAGATTCGATACTTCAGAGTTAATTTTGGCTGTAAAATGGGTTCAAAGCCTTTGAGGCCTGAAGTTTGAACCATGACAAGTTTTTTAAGAAATAGCAAATGCCCTGTAGAGATGGGAGCTTCATTCCAATGATTTGTTTTTTATTAATTCTCTGTCAATCCAGCAGAATCAACACTCTTCTGTAGTATGTGGAGACCTTTGGAATCTGTAAAACATATATTCTCTAATCATGATGCATATTTTAGAAGGAATAGCTAGTTTTTTAGTTCTAAAATCACCTAGTGGAGTCTCTCTTGCAATAATAAAACTTTATTTCTAACTAGAGGATGTTCTGCAAAGCATGGGTTCTTCAAGGGGCTAAAAATTTTGGTGACATATTTGCAAATGGAAACTTGCTAACCTGGGAAGAGGTTAAAAGAAGGTTTTGTATTCCAAACTCTCAAAGAAGACCTTTTACATGGTTGTTAAAACTGTAAGTGATATTGATTTACCTGCAAATCTGGTTTTCAACATTAAAATATTGGACAACATAAAATGGAAAGATGGCTCCCCTCTTACTAGAACTGCTATTAGAAAGATACATTTGATGTCTTTTTAAGCCCAAAAAGCTATAAACACTTTAAATAACAAATGGGTCTTGGTCTTTCCCCATAGGACTGGGAATCTGGTTTTAGTCACATTTGGTCTTCTTGGATTAAACCCAAGAAAGCTCGCTTTAGATGGGCATTATTGTTGCAAAAACTTGGTGTTGGCTGTCTTAAAAACCACTGGTCCTACAGTGTCTAATATGTCCATTCTGTAATGCGAATGAGTCTTTCCTTCATTTATATTTTGATTGTCTATATACTAAGAATGTTTGGAATATGTTCTTTGGTAATAAATCTGGGTAGGATAATAAGTAGTCTTACTTGGAAAGAAATTTTGTTTGGTTATGTTAGGGGTTTTAATAAAGAATTGACTAAGTTTTGGCTCTTTTTATTGACCAGGATTTTATAGATTTTATCAAAGTTAGAAATAATGTTGTATTTCAGGACAAATGGAGGTAACCTTACTGACTCATGCAGTAAAGACAGTCTCATTGTTGTGCAACATACAATTGCCATGGATACCCCTAAAGACAAATTTTACAGGCTACTGGACCAGGAGGTTATTATTCTTCATAAGTTTGACATACATCAGACATGCTGAATGGTGGACAGCTCAAGGACTCCAGTGAAAATGACTAACGCCCTCTACTATATGAACAAACTCACAGTTATGTTGACAGTGCACCTAATAATATTGTGGACAGTGCTTAAAATGCTGATACTGCTGATCAACAGATTGTTAGTTTAGCTTCAAATCTCCACAATGAGGCTAATGTGGTAGAAATGTGGAAGCAAATTTATTAGTTGATAATAATAAGTGATATATAAATTTCTGACAAGTCTGCTGTTTGATAGACTTGGCTATGTATGTAGGTGGTAGAGCTACACTACACTATCTACACCAAAGCCATACCACTATATTGGCAGACCCTACTATCTATAGGGTTTGGTTTGGTTCGAATGGGAAAGTTTATAAATCAATGAAAGATTCACCTCTCCATTATAAAGGCATAACAAATGCAATAACTTAAGGAAAAAAGGCATTCAAGATATTCCAATTTGATCACCAACCTTAAAGTTCTAAAGCTGGAGACTAATTCTTCATTTTCCTGGGGGAGTGATGGTTGGGGTTCATTCTTATCACAAGGCTTTTCTTTTGTTCAATGCTGACTAGGAAAGCCTTTATATAGTAGGGGAGAGGGCATGGTTATTAAACCACTATCCATTGTTCAATAGGGAGTTATATAAGTGTGGGGTTTTGTCAATGAGAAGGGGAGCTCTCCCTCTAAGTTAGTTGGGAAAGCCCCAATCCTACTCTAATGGCTAGGATAAGAGATATATAAAGCGAGGGGAGGGAGAAGTTAGTTTAGACTTGAGGGCCCCCTCTATTATATAATTGGGGGACAAGGTGGGGGATGGAGCAATTGTGTTGAGAAATTCACTTATAATCATGAGACGTGAGGGCCAATCCCTCTCTATGGGGCATTTGCTCCATTGTGGAGTAGGGGAAGCTAATTCACCAAAACATGGAACAAGCATCATGGCTTGCTCACCCCATCCCTTTCTATAGTTGATGGTAGGGTTTCTCTTAGGTTCAATGCACTTTTACCTATTTTAGTGAAATGCGAAAAAAGGAGTGAAGAAGATTGAGTTGGTAGCAACAAGAGAAATAATTGGGGCTCAACTGTCTCATATTAGCAAGTATTTGCCCCTCTAGTTGGAAGTGTATTCACAACCCAACTTGAAGAATACTTGCCACCTACCAATGGTCTGAGCATAAATGCTTGCAACCCTAAGCAATTATGAGAAAGGAAAGGTGGGGACAGAACGAAAACCAGGGCAGCATGCTTAGAGAGCCTACCCTTTCATGGTGCAATAGGTCAGGAAGGATGCTTTCATGTCTCTTTTATTGCCATATAGTATATATTGATAGGTTGAGGGAAAGCAATAAAGTGCCCTCATTTCTAGAAATACATCTGTTCAAAACGTTAATAGTTTGATATTGCAGTAGGTTTGTTCATCCCAAGGATGTATCCTTGATCCTTGGTGTTCTTTTGTCTTGATCTAAAACAAAAATAGATGGATTTCGTAGCTTGATTTTGGCCTTTTATCCTCAAATTGCCAATTTTGTTCTCTATTATGCTATAGCAAAAAGACTAGACTAAGCTTGGAACACTAACCAAAGAATAGGTATTTAAATATGATACACATAAAACAGAGATACTGAACAAAACTTCACATTGAAAATGCATTGTAGATTTTGACAACATAGCATTATGATTTTTATACTTTTTGCATGGCTATGAATTAAATCTTGAATTTTCTTGTAAATTCCTACTATTGTCACATGCACAAAACTTCTCGTCAAAAAGATTTAGATACTCTATGAAATGAGAACAAGAGAATGGGGTGATTATGATGAGAACTTACCCTGTTAAAACAACCTTCTTCAAAATAATTCTGTCAGGATTAACACTCCTCAATGAACCAACAGCAGCTAGCTTAGTCCCAGCAGATTCTCCCACATCTTTGAAAACAATAACAGGCAATGGTGAAATGCAAATTGGAGCAAAAACAGAAGCAACACTGAAACGGCCAGGGTGTAGGAATCTCTCCAATTTATGTTTATCGCCATTGATATCATCAGAAGAAAATATTGGCCTGGATATGCATGGAAAGGACAATGAATGAGATAGGAACCAGTCCAACTTATGTTTTTGAACGGAGGACACAAAGAGTGAAAAATTCTATATCATTGTTAAATTGAAAACTTTTCTGCTTTCTTTCCGTTGACAATTATACATGCAAGAAGTCAAGAGAAATGACAATAAAATAAAGATAATACAACCTTGCACTGAACTGGCGGAATCCCACATGAAACATAAGAGGTTCTTTTGATTTGATAGGGTCTTTGAAAGAGTCGTGTTTCTTTACACTGCAACAAAGGAGAAATATCACAAGTCATAAGACAATGAATAAAGTTCTATAATTTAAGTACAAAAGAAAAATCTCTAAACTGCTTGCTCAAGATCCCAAAAAACCTGGTCTCTTATTATCTTTGCATGGAGTAAGCCTTAATAAAATGGACACAATTCTCCTTTTTTTCTGAGACAAAAGTTCAATATAAGGGAAATCTATTAAAATAATGAAGTAAAAATCAGCAATTCTAGATGTTATGTGAATTTTTCTCAGAAAACTATGATCTGGGATTATTAGAGTATTTGCATATGAGAAATGATCAAAAGAATGCAAGAAGGATTTTACGAGATACAAAACTCAGAAGACCACACCACTAGAACTATATCCTCTATAGGAAAATCCTACACTTATCCAGATGGAGCTCAAGAATTGTGGCACAATGGGATAGGGCTCTGCTTGTTTTTGTTTGTCTTGTTATTCTTATGCTGCTGGCCACTCATTCAATCTTACGGATTAGAGGAGTGAACCCCACATTCCATTAATGTCAAAAGGATACATTACAAGTCCTCTCTCCCCAAATTTGCCTGCCCTCAAGCAAGACAAGGTTGGGTGATCTACGATGCCAGCTGACTCTCAAGTGGCATCCTTCCAAGGCAGGCCTATCCATACGTTTCCATACCAAAAAATTGCTCAAGAATAACAAATTCAAGCAATCCATTGCAATAAGCAAAACATATTTTCGCTCTTGTTTGAGCAGCCATCAGAATGGTTGCAATGTTTGAAACAAAATCTAGATGTTCATGTTCCATCATCAAGTTTCCAACGACACTTCCACTATTGCCTACTTGAGGATAAGCAACACATGCAAGGTGCTTCCACATGAGCCCATAGATAGAGGAAAGGTCTCTATGTACCTTTAGTAGTAGCATAAAGTCTGAAATTGAAACTCCTCCACCGATAGAGAGCAGGATTTTAGAAAGCAGAAGCTTGTAAGGCGCTACTGGAATTTAAAGAATTGAAGATGTATTGCTTCTTTTGCCCAAGTTCAAATTCACTTAAGACGTGCCTTTTATAGCAGGATTTTATTAGCAACAACGTGAACTGTGGTCTAAGTGAAGACACAACATGAATGAAGGCACTACCAGTTGCCACTAGAAAACCTATATATTGTGGTGGGGCAGATTTACGAAAGTAGATGCACATGGCTCTTAAGAGGATATTTTGAAGCACACACTTGAGTAGTGAAAAGTGCCAAATTTGATGCTGTGTGTGGATGGCATGCACCTGTTTCCAAGAAACAATCAGAAAATTAACCATGCATATTCTTCATTAAGTGGTTTAGGATTTTTGAAGTACCTATCAGCCAAAGAGGGACCCTTCTCATAGTATTGACCATTTCTCTTATTCCCTTGAAATTTTCATAGGTAGTCATGCTCAAGCTATAAACAATTATAGAATACAATTATTAGATCTCTCAAAATTGAGTAAGTAGAGATCAGGGGATCAATTGGGTGGAGTAGACAACCATCATTGGGGATCCATTGATCCAAATAAGGCAATGGTGAGTGGGACATCAACAGATATCTATCCTTCTTGCTAATTGTCCAAACAATCTTTGCAGCCAACCAGGTGCAGTAGGGATTGGATCCAGACATGAATTCCCTTAGTACAATTGCAATTGGAGGAATTTGTGGTAAGTGTAATACAATGTTGAGTGTAGCAATTGGTGCAATCTATGGGTTCATCTGTCCCAAATCAATGGTATTTGAAAGGACCTTTGGGCGCTGGACAGAGAAGATTAAGGAACCAACATGCAATTTACAATCCTCTCTCCCACCAAGAATGTGTAAAATCAATGGTGTACAAAAGGACCTTTGGGCGCTGGACAGTGAAGATTAAGGAACCAACATGCAATTTACAATCCTCTCTCCCACCAAGAATGTGTAAAAGGATTTATGTTTAAATCAATGTGTTCTGATTTCATAATGTGTACATATAAGCGTTTGAAATCCATTTTGTTAAATCCTGAATAAGGGTTGAAACACCTTAAATATCATATTGCAGTTAAAAAATGTATATGACATCCTCTTTGTAAAATTTGATATATAGGTGAATTAGTAGCTTTATTTTAAGGGGAAACTCATATTTAATCTCCAGAGGTCCCAAGTAAAAAACTGAATATGTTCCAAAAGTGAAATATATGAATTTTACGAACTTGCCCAACTCATATTGAATAAGGTTAGGCAGCCTAAATAAAAGATTTTAAGGTTAGAATTAGAACTTTAGAGGAAATCTCATTTTGAATATGAACATGCAAAATCATTTTTTTTGCACATGTAAAAATAAAAGTGGGGTCCTGAAGCAAAATGATTAATGTAATCACTCACTCTTCCTGAAATGGGATGTTAGTTCTTTTATTCAATGCTTCTAAGAGTGGGTTGAGGATATTATCATTTTGTAACCCATTGTAAATGAGTAGAATGATTTAATCAAATGCTACATGTTTTCGATGTAAAGAAGAGTAAAGTTTATATTTTATTAATCTTCTTTATTACTAGGTGATTTGCAATTGTTGTAAAAGCCTGCTCAAAATAAAATAGAGGCAACATTTCTCTTCATTTTTGGTGATTCCCAACTCAAATAGTATTTTCAGATTTGTTGGCATTGCTAGTGATTTCTTGTTGATTCTATGATGGGATCCAATCTATACTTTAATAGAGCTCTCTCTTTGCACATTAAAGTTCAACTCTTAAAGAAAGTTGATCTTGTTGATGGATATTGGAGGCAACTCTAACCCTTAATAATGCAGTTTTATAATCAATACTCAATGTTGGGAAAGGAGATAGATCTGTTATAGGTTCAAAGTGATTCTCAAGAAACGCACTGTCAACTTGTCAATTTCTCCATGTTTCAAGAAATGCTCTAAAGGTCCAACCTGTTGTTCTGGAAAACAACCTAAGGCTTCATCTACTCTCATATCTGTTGTCAAATAAAAACAAAATTCTAAGCCTGTTGTAGGACTTTGGAAATCACTTCAAGAAAAGAGGTCAAAATATGGCTTAAGATATCAAGGGTTTGTCAGTTTTCATTTGGCTAAGTACTCCAAACCAATCGAGTTTGTTTCAGGAGGTCTACATACTGATTTAGCTGCTAATATTGCAAAAGTTGTAAATTTGCACAGTAACTCTTAATTTTTGCAAAAGTTGCAAAATTGCTTGGATGCTCCACATTTCTACCAGGACTTGTATTTTGAGCTTGTCATGATAATGTTGACCAGTGTTTTTTAAGTTTTCCACTTGTGTCACCACACTTAGTGCATTGATGATTGTTTGTCTTGCATGCCCTTGTATGATGTCATGATACCTTTTGTGTGTAGGTGTGCAATGTGGCATGATGTCACACTTGCAACTCAAAAAATTTGTTGGTCCGCAATTTTTGTTAATGTTCTAATATAAAAGTTGGGGCATTACATCTAAAATAGATTGAATTAGGATGTCAATGAATTTAAGTCACTTGGTGTAAGCTTGTTTAGTCTCACTGACAAATTGAATGTATCGTTCAATAAAAAACTTAAGTTTGAATGATTCAATGTATTCCCTCTAGCAAGCATAGGATAAGGATCTCTTCTTGACACTTACGGACAGCCTCCCATGAATTAGTAGTTTAATGTTGTCTTCTCCATCTAGAACAAGGCTCTTAGCTGGCATTTGATTGCCAATAAGATAGATCACAAGTTTGCTTTGCATTCAACATGTCTTTGTTGTGTATTCTATAATTTATTTCTTGCTTCTAATCAATGACTCCCTCTTGTCTACATTTGTATCGTTGCTTAGCAAAAACGGATGCCAAAGAGTTAATTATTTTTGGTATGTTTTTCTCAATTTAGTTGACTATTTGTTTTGGGCTGTTGAAGACACCCTGATGTCATTCAAGTAGTCAAGAGATTCTTGGGCATGTCTTGATCCATCCCAAGGACAGCAGGTTGAGGTTGTCCCCCCAAGAGGGATACATCATTAGGGATGTCCCCAACCTGTAGAGATGTCCCAAGGATGGACCCTTGTTCAGGCTCCATAGTCATGTGATTCTAAAGACAAAACCAAACTAATCTAACATATTTAAGAAAAATCCTATTTGATTCTACCATAGGTAGTAGCAAATTCTATCTTGACCACATATTAACAAATTTACAGAAAAGCAAAGCTGCTTTTGGCTAGATTGACAAGCCTACGCATGTTTCTTCCCAGCTGTTCTAACATTATTAAAAAAAGCATTTCTTTATGATAAACCTATTTTGCTTGACCATCCAAACAAGAAGTAATTTATTTCTCCTAACAAGAGCTTTTCCTAGGACTTCTAAGACACATTGAATGTGATAGGATGTTCTAGGATACCTACTAAGTACACATTGTAAATATAAAAACATTTATATATTGAAATATAAAATAAAATATATAATTTAATAGGTTTCAATGAATGACTGGGACGGTGGTTATTTATATGCTGATCAAGGGGCATGCACAATAGGAAGTCTCCCATCACTTTGCCAGGTTATATCTCTTGTAAATAATAAATAATCATGATTAATTAGGCTTCCCTTGAAGCAGCAGTAGAGTATGACTTTGATAAATTGTGACAATATCTACTACACATGGAATCAAGATCAATCCATTCAAGCATGCTCTTGAGTGGCATAAAGTATCATTGGAAATTAACTTGCGAATTGAATTTACTTGTGTATACATGAACTCAAAGAATTGCTTTCGAATAAGCATGGTTAGAATCTTCAAGCATATATTTTGGAGGTAGAATATTTCATAATTGGAAGGGTGTTCTTTGGGTCTATATGTAGTTTCTATGGATCTTGTTGATTGGTATTCCTAGCCTTTGCAAAATTTGGGGAATATGAAAAAACTTCACAATTGCTAAAAATTGATCATTGATAAAATTTTGTTTGTTTGAACTGCTTTGTTAGTATGGAAATCTGATACAAGAAAGCATGTTAGTTTATTAGCATATCAAATTTCTTTATGTGGCAACAAAAATTTTCCTTCCTTCAAACTCTTAGCTTTTGAAAGAAAGCATGATTATGGTTACAAAGGCACAAAATCTCTGAATCTTTATCTAATATAGATTTATTGATATTTTTCAATTTATCCACTGGTGATGATAATTTTTTATTTTAGTTCTTCAGTTTTTTAATCTCATTATTTTTCTTTTTGTGTTCCATTCTTAATAACTCAATTTCAATGCTTTCATCCCCTACTATCAATTCATCCATAGGTTGTGTGGGTCATAATTACTGATTAAACTTGCTAGTTTTAGATGCTGCAAATTTTCAACAAAAATCGCTAATGAAACTGTTCTAAATTGTAGTAAAGCCATATTGGTCTTCAAACCACCAATTATACCATTGAAGAACATTTCCATCCAAATACTATCATTTTTGTCAATTTTATTCTTTGTGAAATATAATTGCAGTTGATTATCCTAATCAACTACATCGCTTGATGTTCTCCATTGCATTTTGATACATAGGAATAAGGACCTTTCATTATTAGTTTTTAAATTTATTTTTAATCTTTTAAAAGTTGTATTTTACTATTTTTAATATGTAATTCATTAATATAACTAATCTATTAGTTAAGAAGAGTTTTCTTAATAAAAGTTAATATGGGATTGTATCACGTATCACTTGCCTTAAATCCCAATATTAACATATAAGTACTTAATCAACTTTCTTTCCTATTCCTACTTTTCCTTTTTTACCAACAAAATATTGTTTTAATTATTTTTTTCCTTATGCTTCTCATTCAGCCACAGGATCAAAAAAAAAATTAGTCTGGTCACTGACCACAAATTAAATCAAACCACAGTGTCAGTCTCCAAGGGCACTGTTCATGAGCATCTTAAAAGGCAGGTGAATGACCAGGCAAAAGGAGAAATGCCTAAAGTGGTAGCCACAAGTGATTTAGTGGTGCACACCATCACAAAAGTCCTTAAATAATGCCACTTGGATAAAGATCAATAGTATATGCTAGTTGTGATTTCTGCCAGATTAATCTCCTTGGTGTATTGTGGTGCACACTGCACAATATCACAACAGCCCTTATATAGCTTCCATGTGGTGCACAGTATGAGCAACACAACAGCTTACCTTTTGGCTTTTGAACTATCTAGAATCAATTTTCCCTTATAGAACATTACAAATTTATTGACAGAAAGTTATCCATCCTAGAAAGCGGGAAACAATAACTATATTGACCGAATTAAACTATATTAAAAATTAGCATGGAAAGACTTCAACATCAAGGAAGAAAGTACTCAATGCAGAAAAGAGAAACTATCTTAATGGGATACATACTATGAGACAATCACCATAACCCATCCCACGCCAGTGACATGGTTAGAATATTATTGCCAACACTCATACAGGATTATGTTTTTCTGAACAGGAATATATTTTCAAGTTTCTTAAATTACATATTCAACCCCTCTTTAGTACCAATAGTTCTAGATGGTGCGATCATGATGGTTATAAACTCCATAGAAATAAGGCAAGGAACCAAAAGTTAAAACAGATTGAATTCATAAAACAATACATAAAATAAGTTTATGATACAGTTTCCCAGCTAATGAATACTAATGTAGTCCCAAAAAAGCATTCACAAAAAAAATTCTAAAGATGCCCATTTACTAAAAAGAACACAATCGCGTAAATGAAGCACAGAAAGCACTAACTATATTCCATCACCAAAATACCTGAAATGCAATACAGACATCTTTGTCTCATGTTGAAAGAGACCAAATGCTATAACTGGCTGCTTTTTATAACCATGCAATAGTTTTGTAGCTACATCAATTGGAACTCCTTTAATGTGAAGTCGAACATAAGCACCAACACTAGCACAACCATCCAACTTTCCACTATCAATTTCTTTTGCTTTTTCCAACACGTGTTTGTGTGTTCTAGCAAAATTGTCAAATGCAAATATACGAGCATACTCTTCAGGCAAAGACTCCTGCCAATGTTACAATACCTTATGTAAATAACATAACTGTTTTTACACAAAAAATTGGCATTAAGTTATGTTTTGCCACACTAACCTTTGGATCCCAACTTGAGGTTCGAAAAGACTTCAGACCTCTATACCTTGCAAACCGTTGTCGAGCTGGGACATCCATTGGTGTGTCCACTTCATCTGGAAATTCTACATTAATAATACAAGAAATTATATATTGCAAAATAGAATGACTATATATATTGCTCAGGTTTAAAGAATCAAATGATGAAAACTAACTTCAAAAGAAATATGAGAAAAAAATGAAAACATTTGTGTTGTTATAAAGAAATGTTCTATCCATCATGCTTCTAACATTAGAAAATAGAAAGAAAAAAAGAAAGAAATTATATTAATGTCCATGAGTGACCAAAAACAGGTCAATCAAGTACAACAGTTTATAACAGAGAGTTCTAGGAAGAGAAACCTAGAAAGGCCCCATAAAGGGAAAGAACAAAAGAAAAGAAAAGAAGAGGAGATACAAATCATGCATAAGTAAACAAACAAAATCGTACAAAGAATTATGTTGCTATAATCCACAAAAGAAAATCAAGGTTAGATACAAATCATTACATGGTCTGTAAAAATGTTGCTCTTAATCACAGAAACTTTTGACATGTTCAACATAAACATTGGCAACCAATGCCAAGGCTCAAAATAATACATATATATATATATATAGACTAAACAATATGATTCTCTAAAACACATGTGAGCAAAGCCAAGCTTTGCTCCTTTTCAAAGGAACAAAAATAATTCTCCTAGAAATTGTATTCTATGCAAAATGAGACTTGTTTTAAGCTCAAAAAATAATGCCAAAAGGCTATTCAAGTAATACAAACTCTAAAATTAATAAGAAACTAGCGTTATTCCTCAAAATTAGTTAAACTTAGGATCATCGACTAATGTGTTGCCAATGATAATGGAAAAGTATTCATGCTTATCTACATTGAAACAGTACATAAAAGCACATGAATTAGTAACTGGAATGATCAAATGATGTGTAATTATGGTATGGTCATCTACAAGTGCTTGTGCCCAACTAATATACCAAACGTGACTCCATATGCCTGTGGTGACTTCATGTTATATGGTGGGCCTAATGGTCAATACTTGTGTACTCCATAAACAGGCTCTAATCTGGAGGAGTGTACAATTTTTAAGGTAAACGTAGAACAATTCCCTTGTAGGCTTCCACAAGAGAGTCTCATACACCAAATCAGTGTCTTGCTTGGTGGTTCCCTAATAAACTAGGTATACCTTACCTTAATATGTGTCTCTACTTGACCAGCATTCACAGGATCATTCTGCTGACACATGTGATTCACCATGGACATGAAGGCCTCATAATATAGTTGAATATCATGTATATGGCATCTAACTTAAGATGCAGTTTGGGTGAACATCTAGATACCATAGTATGTTCTAATTGCAATTGTCAAATTGCTGACCTACTTAAAGGACAGGGTAGATGTTGGCAAGCGTTTTAGCTAAATGGGACTATAAAGATTTAGCTCACCTATGAAGGCACGTGATTTACTTAAACAAATGATCAAACCATATAGGCGAAAGTAGGGATAAAATTGCAAAATAAATTGAAATTAATCACGAAATGTCAAAAGACAAATGATCAAATACATAGAAGCAAAAATTGGGATAAAATTGTAAAAAGAACGCAATAGTCATGAAACATACAAAATTCCAATTTTTTCCTTGAAAAAGTGTGATTTTGCATAAATCACATACAGTACAGTATGCAGCCTGCAGGTTTGAAAAGTTTTGCAAGTTTTATGAAATTCATTGTTGGTAGGGTTTATACCTGCACATTTCCCATTGTTATTCATTTTCCTTCCTTCTCCTAGTGCTGTGATGAGTTCGCCCAACAACAGTGAAGGGTTTTATTACCAATATGTGTATTGGCTTTTCTGCATGGAAGGAGGAGGGGAAAGTGACTACAGAATTCCTTGACTCAAGAAAATCCTCCCTATTTTTCTCTTGTTTTTATTACTAGTGTTCTACTATAAGAGATTTATCTCTTTATGTAATGTAGCTGAAGCGACTTGTAGGAGAAATGATTTGTTGCTATAATATGAAGAAATAATTTGTTGATATAATATGAAGAGTCATCAAACATCTCCTTATTCGGAAACCTTGTATGTGAGACACAGCTAAATTTGTAAAGGTTGTATTACCAAGATGTGCACAGGCATCTCTGCATGGCTGGCAGGAGGGGAAATATATATGGAATCACTTGGCTGAAGAATTCCCTACTATTTTTCTTTTCTTTCCATTACTCTGTTCTGCTATAGGAGATGGGTTTGTATCTCTATACATGTAATGTAGCTTAAGTGACTTATTGGAGAAGAAATGATTTGTTGCCAAAATATGAAGAGTCATCAAGCATGTATCTTATTTGCGGTATGTAGTAACATAACTGTTGACTGCAAGAGAAGCACTGGGTGATTTGGTTGGGAATGTTGTTCCTCCATTGTTGCAATAACATAGGAATATGACCCGTTTTTAGTGAGTGAATTTAATGGGAATAAGTTTACCAGCTTCATTCAGTTTCTTGTCCTATATTTTTCTGTTGCAACTACCACTATAAATGGCATCATGATAACATGTCTATGACCTGATCCAGTTTGATCATTCTGATTCATATATGGTCTCATATGTGCTAGAATCTCTATTGTTTGTTCAATATGTCTTCATTGTTGATCATTGATACTTTTGCATGCTTATATTATACAGACATGAACAACCTATGAGAGTGTTTGAGAGCAGTTGAACAGCTGTTGTTTCATCAGCTTCTAAATTATATGTGAATATGACATTCTAGGGAACATTCTTGTTTCAGTCCTAATTGAAATGTATTTTAGACCTTTTTCTTTTCTGGAAGTCAAAGTTTTTATAACTGCTAAAAATTATATAAATCAATTTAACAGGACATGGGGATACCACCTATAGTTGATCAATGGCAACTGCAAACTATAGATATCTGCTGAATTCAGCTATTCCCCATCAAAGATGGAGCATTTACTGTATAAGATTTGAGCAGAAAATAAAAATGTTATTGGAAAGACCATCCCACTTGATGAGTAAAAGAATTATGGATAAAAGAGACAGTGATGCACCTCTTGAAATGCACAATAGCTTTGTTAGTATTCACAAATGCATAGTCCTTGATCTTGAGGATTTTGATATCCTAACAGAGTCCAACCTTGATGGTGACCTGGCTGAGCGTCTTGAGAGAAGCTCTAATCCAAAAGCTTTGTCATCAAGACCCGTAGCCTTCTAACGTAGCTCTCTTTGTAACAGCAAGAGTCATTGGCTACATCTAATTTCTTGGAACATTGTATTTAGCTTGTAGGTTGACTTTGTGCAAAGTAATATGTAGTTGAAAATTTGAAAACTATTAGCATCTAGTAATTATTTATACACTATGAAATATATTGTAATTTATGCAATGTAATCAGCAATATGAACATAAATGATAAAAATCTATATTCCAAAATTTATGGGCTAAAGTCTCAATTTTATTTTCTCTCTATCACTCTGCTATTGAAATGCCATTAAATTTCAAAAACAGCAGGTTTTTCTCCCTTTTTTTTCATTTATTTTACATTTTTTTTAAATATGATTTTTTTTCCATTAAAATCCCTTTTTTTATGAAAAAATCTTATACTTTTGGTTTGCTGATTTTCATCCAAAATTTTTTTGCTGCTATGCTTGATGGTACTGTTTGGAACCAATAGAAGCATCATGTAGCAAGGATGGCAGCTGCAATTTTCAGTGCTATAATAAAATACAATTCAATGTGGCAAGCATACCATACTGGGATGCATGCATTAACTATTGACAATGTAGGGTTTAAGACAATGACTCCACAAGCCTTTATTATAGTAAGCCATAAATAATAGACAGCAAATAGTAAAAAATCATCAGAGAATATGGTAGAAAAAGGTTTGCAGCATTTTATCTAAATGGTGGATAGATTGGGGGAATAGACTCTGCTTAGCTTTCTAATAGCTTCAAGTGGGACATTGGTGTTCTTGAAGCGTGTGGATGCCTTGCACAAAGACAAGAAAGCAATTTGTTGAAGGGACGGAGAACATTCTCCAAATTGTCACGGACAATGCAATTGCATATGCAGTCACACGAAGACTTCTTGAGGAGGGGCATCCCACCATTTTTGGAGTCCTTGTGCTGCTGATTGCCATGATTCAATGCTTGAAGCCATTGGAAAGAAAGGATGGATCAAAGGTGTGGTTGAGGATGCTAAAACATTACAATATTTATCTACAAAATTGATGAGAGCGCACACCAAAGACTGACACCATTTGCTACAAACTTTTATCACTTTGCGCATACTTTCCCTTTGTTGGGAATAATACTACACCAGAGTATAGTATTGAACTAGGTGAATAAATAAATTAATATGTGGGGGGATTGATTCAGTAATTGTTAACTTATTTAAATATATTTTTGTAATTTTGTTAATAACTGTTATAAATTTCCTTTAGAATTGTTTGTTGGGTTGTTGTGAGGTTGTAACAACAGCCACATAGGACAGAGTTAGGTGACAGAATAGTGGTCTCACTTCCTATTTTAAAACATCACAACTAAGAGAGTAAAAATGTATAAATATGCTTTGATAATTGAATAATAATAATCTTGATACTTGCATGCAATTCTTTCTATTACTCTCAAGGAGATGTTTGTGAGCAATCCATGGTTGGACTCTCCATATTCCCAAAGAGCAGAAAGGGAGAAAGTCAAAAGGATAATGTTTAATAAGGTGTTTGCCAAGGGTACACAAGAGATATTCAAGGTAAATAACAAACCTAACTTTTCAACAAAAAAATCATTTACAGTTTTTTGTCCTTTTTTTAAAAAATAATAATTAATTTAAATTTTTTGTTTTTACATTTTTGGGTGATGGAGCCTTAGGTCAAGGTTTTGCTTTTGCCTAGTGGGGATAAAATGCCAATCGGTTATCTCTATGAGGCCAACAAGACCACATCGCTCTATTATGGTTGAAACAAGAGAAAATATGACATTATTTGGTGCATTATTGATTGCAAATGGACCAACCAACTCCACCAACTAAAACATGCAATGTGATACTCCTTAAACGCCAAATTTATCTTCTCTAATTACATTAAGGTTAATAAGGATGTTATGGCAGGGATTATCACATTCATAAAAAGGATGACATCTAATAAAGGCCTTAGAGACACAAATCTAGATTAATTGCAGGTGTACAAGGCTATGGAGGGAAAGCTCTTTTC
The DNA here is from genome assembly GCA_007258455.2 of Sequoia sempervirens. NCBI lineage: Eukaryota > Viridiplantae > Streptophyta > Pinopsida > Cupressales > Cupressaceae > Sequoia > Sequoia sempervirens. The sequence continues at coordinate 356,379,812 of VDFB02373365.1, forward strand.
ATCATCTTTATACATTTGAGAGAGAGCAAACAAACACATAAGTTAAGAAAAAGGCAATTACTCACACTTATTTGATAAATGCAATTCTAGCTTACTACTAAAAAGTTTTATGTAATACTTATAAATTTTTAAATGTTTTATTTGTGCATTTGTGCTAGAAAGATTATGGCACTTGGACACCAAATCTTTAGACATTAGCCATATGTGTTTTGTGCTATCCTTGTAGTGCTTCTGGGCGTGAGTACATGATGTAGTACAGGACCAAGAACCCAGAGAAGGGCAGCTAATCCTAGCAAAATTTATATTTCAGAATTTATACAACTTCAATCATAAGCAGTCAGCCATCAAACAAGTAATCCTCAACCTCCAATGAATTGTAGCTCTCCCATATATGTGTGTTCAGACTTTGAAAAATGTCTTAGGAAATGAAATGCCTCAGCACAATACTCTCACTAGCCATAACAAGGTTTGACTAGGAATAGGCATAGCAACATAACTAATTGAAAGGGATTTTAATGCATAAACTAATAAGAAAAAGCAACAATTTATGAAAATAGGGTGTCTATCAATGGTCATTATCCAAGAAATAATAAAATAATTGTAACAATTGAGAAAAAGATAGGGCCAATCTATACTTGAAAATATTCCTCTGACTATTGTAATTGTTGTAGCAAGATAATTGTCAAGATTTAAGGGACACAATCCATATAGGCTAGTGAAAGAAAGAAATACTTGCCAGTAATCAATCAATAATAAGTGTAATGAAGAGCCCATAAGGATATGTCGATGCCAACAAGAGAAACCATTTAGTAATTAGTACAAAGAGTTTTCAATGTCAAAGGAAATCCCAACAAGGAAGAAGTGCCTACCATGAAGAATTTTTATTCAGCCAAGAAGAGGGCATTCCCTTGCTGCCTTGACCATTTGTCCAGCTTCAAATAATTGGCATTTAGTTTGCTCTAGCTCCTTATCATTCTCTACCAACTTTTCCTTTGTAGTTATCACATCACTTTGGTCCATTCGACTTCTACAAGTTGGGACTATTAAGCAAGTTGTTCTTGGAACTTCTAGGTAAGCTCATCTATCTCAGCCCTCACTTTTTGCACTGTTTGTATGGTGTCATCCCATTGGTGTGCAAGCTGATGATTAGAGATAGTTTGACATTTCAACTTATAAAACAAGTCTCAGAAAGTGGTCCGAATGCCAAATAAGGTTGTTATCACATCACCATCTCTCCCTTTGAGAGTAGGCCTGGTAGGGTGCTAGGCTACCAACATCTTAGGGGTCTCAATCCTACACCATCCTCGAGATGTGAAAAGACAGATAAACTCCACCTCGCATTCCCCTTGCATAAATACAAAGATGTGTTGGGCCTCTTGCCACACCAAAGGAGAATGAGATGTGCCCAATTGTCGAGCTATCTCTACTACCTCTTGCATCGCAACTGTCATGGGCTCCAAGTCCTAGATGTGCCTCTGAACCGTGCCCATGTGATCATCTTCGTCGGGTTTGGAAATCCTAATGATGATACCTTTGAATCACTAAACTCTTGATCCTAAGTAGGTGCGGCGGGAATTGCCATGATTAACTCTTCGATATGCGAGGGCGGTTGTTGTGTGTGGGAAAGGTCACCCTCCTCTTGGATGTGCTCGACACTAATCAGAGTTGCTTCTATAGGACCAGGTTGACTACTATCAACAAGAAACTAAGCCATCACCGACTACTTTGTTCTGTGCTACTCAATCCCTATGGTTATGTCCCCTAGTGAACTAGGTGGAGGGAATCTTGGAACAACAACCAGAAGCCCAAGTAGCTTCGACCAACTATCAATCCTCTCTACAAGAAAAGTGCCTTCCATAAGCAGGGTGGCTTCTGCTGGCAATGTGGCTTTTGTTGTCAATGTGGTCTCCCTAGGCAATGTGGTCTCCATAGGCAATGTAGGTTCCATAGGCAATGTAGGTTTCAAGGCAATGTGGCTAGAGTAGTGGAAGTGGTAGTAGTACCCACAAGAATGGTCTCCACTATATCAATATCTGGTGGGACAAAAGACTAAGCATTGAAAGCTAGAAATACCTCATATGTTGTGGGTGTGTCTCCGGATATGGACGAGAACGATGGGCTCATAATTATCTTCAACACTATCTTCACCCTCACTCGACCCAGCCTTGTGCTTCATTTTCTTTCTTTCCGGTTGTCTCTTCCCTTGATGTGTCTTGAATGTCAAAAGTGGTCCAGTGGAATACAATCAACCATGAAGGATCATATTGAGGGGTTGGCTGGAACTTACCCCATTTGTCCACAAGAACCTAAGTGTAGAGAGCGTCTAGGAACAAGGCAATGGCATGCTAGGTCATGTAAAAAGCTTTCTGTTTCCAAGATAGGAATTCCCTTATCCTTCCTAACAAAATTCATCCCCAATTATACACCTTTCCTATGTTGAGTCTAAATCTGATCATGAAATTAATCATCCAAATAGGAACATCAAATGCTCAGTTGGCCTCTATCAATCGACATTTTATTAAGTCCATGACACATTTCCACTCTACATTGGCCAGGAAGTGCTTACATAGCCATCTACTCCTTGCACTTTGTATGTTGTCCTCCTCTTGGGTTAAGACTATGCAACAAACTGACATAGGGACACGTCTTTGTGCTAGGGTGTAATCTTTCCTATTGATTTGCACACCGTTGCTCCTGTAGATAGTATGTTGAATACCTTGGTGAAGTTGTCTCCAAAAGAAAATAGTAATCGGGCAATCCATGTAGTCCACCACTAATTTATGCAACCACTGATTATAACTTGTCACTGTGGCTTTTAGTTGCAATTTGAACTCTCAAGAGCTGAAGAATGACAATTGGGTGACTTTGTCCAATTGCGCGTGTTGAAGTGCCAATTTCAACACATGATTATCTAGATTATTTTTCTACCATGTCCAATATTCGCTGTTAGTGAGACTTTCCCAAGTCATGGAGTTGACTGTGTTATCCTCATTTTTCCTCTTATTGCTTGTCCCTGTTGCAATCCTTGGCAAGTTCCTGTCCATCAACTGTTTTCCATTGTTGTTCCTATCCATAACTTTTCGAAAATATGATCTTGAAATTGCACAATTGACTTTAAATAGGTCGTGTCTTTTGAAGAAACTGTTAATATAACTACTTGGCAATGTGAGAGGTTGTATACTAAAGGAATGAGGTCGCAATTTCATGAGAAAATAATGGCCCCACCAAGTGGTGAAGCAAAACACTCTCAAAATAAGTTATCTCACCTTCGAGGGTTTGCACTGAGAAAGTCATACAATGTCAAAATTTAATCTACTATGCCAAGTATGACATACGATGGTGCTATGAACAGGTCGTATGGTACTAGGAATGTTGTGCTTCGGCTGCGTGATGCAAACTAGTAAAGGTTGTACACTGAAGAACGGGTGTCATATGTTATAGTGTGCAGGCCATACAATAAAGAATGGGTGTCATAAATTTTAATGTGCAAGTCGTACAACGAATAAATGCCCAAACTCTATGATGTATAAGTGCCTCAACTGTATAGTGTCAAGGAAAGCCTACTATACAATGTCAAGCCTAGAGCATCATACAATGAAGAAACTTATAGGTCGTGCGTGGGAAGATTTCAGTTGGAGTTGTATAATGATAAAACTTGCAGGTCATACATTGTAGTGTTCCCGTTCAATAGCATTCCAATTTTGTCGTACATTTTAGGAGGTACATCGCCTTATAGGATAAATAAATCTATACCAAAGTTGTACGATGTGCAAAGCAAACTACCTAGGTTGTATGGTGTGCGTTATGATTTTCAAACGCGTATGTTGAATGAATGTGTTGTGTCGTACGCTCAAGGGATTTAATGTGTGTCGTACAATGTAAAGGAAGAATGGAGTCAATACAATATGAACCTATTGTTTTATGAATAAGGGATGTCGTACCACTTTACAATCAACTCCTTTAAAACCTTTATTTTTAAATTTTGATTTTTGATTTTATTTTTTCATCTCACTTCTTGCAATTCTTTATTTTTTAATTTTAAGTTTTTGCTTTTCATCATAATTTCATCATTATAGGCATCATTTGCTTTTAATTTTTAAAAATAGACTTGAGTCAAGGCTTTTTGGGTTTCTTCTCAAATGGATACTGGCAAAACTTTCTAAAAATAGAATTTTTGTTTCCAGGGCTCTAATTGATTTTGATTGGTTGAAAATACTTCCTGATCAGGCTGATCCAATCAAAATCATCAAAAGATCAATATTTCTCTGGTGGGTCTATTTTGTTTTTTCAGAAGGTAAAACGGGAGCTTTGAGGTTATCAATGGAGGATGGTCAACTGCCAGGTGTCAGATTCAAGGTCTCAATGCTACACAAATGACGTAAAACGGCGAAAGATACACAAGAAATGGTGAATAGAGGAGGGGAATCTAAAAATAGTCGAATTTGAAGAAAATTTTCTAACACTAGGAAGCCTAGGCACCCCTACCAACTAGAGGCGCCTAGCATTTGTGAAATTCATGAAACAATTTCTAAGTTTGGTAATCATAAGTGCCCTTGCCCAGTCAACACTCCTGGCTTTTCATGCCTTAGTCAAATTTAGCCTTCACATGAAAAACGGTGAATTCCAAGGATGCAACTGGTGAAGACGGTCAATGGAAATCAATGAAAGATGAAAATCTTGAAAAAAATTCCAACTCTGGAAGGCTTGGGCACCCTTGGCCAAGAAGGGTGCCCAAGTGCTCTTGCCTTAGTTTATTTTCCATGTTTCTCAAAAAACGAAATCTTCCCCATTAGCCCAATTCAAATCCGATCAAAGCAGTCAAAAGCAGTTTTAGGGTTGGGAAAAGTTGGAGATCACCTTAGTTATGTTCAAGCTCTTTAATGAATCCATCATCCAATGTCGAGGATCAGTCAAACGACAAATATTGCAGATCGAACAGAGGCAAAAGCACGCAAAACGAAGAAAGTCAAAAGAAAATTGATAATATCAAAATTTTGGCTAAGTCTGGAAGGCTTGGGCGCCCCTGGCCAAGAAGGGCACCCAACTTCTCATGCCATAGAATATTTTTCGTGTTTTTCGAGAAACGTTCAAAATTTCTTCGTCAGTCTCGTTTCGGCTTTCAAAAAATTGTCAAATGCAATGATAAACGCTGGAAAATGGTTTCATTCAACTCAGATATGATTAGGCTTGCCAAGATGACTGACTTTAAGACTCTATTATTCATCGTTGTCCAAAAACGAAGATCAAACAGAGGTCATTGGCTTCACGTGAAACGGGGAAAGTGAAAATTTGAAAATCTAAGAAAAATGGTTAAGTCTGGAAAGGTTGGGCGTCCCAACTAGCCAGGGGTGCCCAAGGTTTCATACCTTAGAAATTTTTCAAGCTCCGACATGCTTTCTTCCATTTTGGCCTCTGTCAGCAGTTTCAAGCACGTACAATCATGATCAAACGACGTCGAATGCCAATATGAAGTGTTAGAAGATTTGTCATTGATGTCAAGATTCATTATGCAAGGTTTCAACAGAATCACAAAATTGCTGAAGATTCATTAATGTCAAGATTCATTATGCAAGGTTTCTAAAGAGTAATATAATCGGGTCATTGATATTTAGATCAGAGTGTGCATAACCGGAATCATTAAATGCATATTACAATAATCTGATGATTTGTTAAGAGATGTAAATTGATTGAAAACTAATATTCTTCAAATGCCCGATAATTAAGAAGATACGTCTTTCATTAAATGCAAATTACAGTAATCCGATGATTTGTTAAGAGATGCGAATTGATCGAAAACTAATCTTCTTCAAATGCCCGATAATTAAGAAAAGACGTCTTTCTGAAGACGCGTTTAGTAGAGAAAGTTCTTTCTGAAGTGTCATGATGTTTTTTCTAAGAAATGTGTGTATCAATCTCAGACATCCTTGCTTGAAGAGAATCTATTCGCTCTTTGAAGAGTTGTGTCTTCTTAAGTGACGTGGCTGCACATTCAAAAGATGTGTATTCAAAAGTTGTGACCTCACCCAAAGACATAGTCTACAGGTGCGATTACCAGCAAATAAAGAAAAGACGTGTTCCTTGTGAAAGATACAGTCTACAGGTGTGACTGCCAGAAAATAAAAGATAATTTGAAGGAAGTTTTAACCTGAAGAAATCAATTAAGTCCATTCCACATAATTGAAGAGGTGTGAATAATCAAGAGTTGTGCTTTTTCTTCAAGAGTTGCAAGCTTTTATCAAAATATATAATTGACACTCATTTCAAGTGTGTGAGGTGTGGTTGTGAAGTTTAAGGTGGTTCAAATCAGAAACCCATCTTCTTGTGTGGGCTGAGTGTGAGATTTTTCATCACAAAGGCAGACTGGAGGATTCGGAAGTGCAGATCTGATTGAAGTCATTTACTTCATCCATCAAGTCAAGGTTTGGTGCCTACTAAAATTGTAAAGGAGTTGGTGTTCCTTGTAGGTTGTAACCTACAAAATCAAATCATTTGTAAATCAAGTAGGTTGGTGCCTACTTCCATTTGTAAAATCATTTAATCAATTCAATAAAGTGGCATCAACTTACTTTTATTGATTCATATCAGAAGTTGATAGTAATAAGAGTTTAAAGATTGTTTGAAAAGATTGAGAATAGAAAATTTGGTTTGATTTATTGATTCACCCCCTCCCCCCCCCCCTCTCAGTAAATCTTTTGTGCTCTTCATGAAGCTGGGGATCATTTCAATAGTGGTCAAACATGAGATTGCCATGTTCAATTAGGTTTTATCAGTTGGCAATACCATATTCCTAGCCCATTGAAGTTGGAGGCGTGTCTCATCAAGAGCGTAAACAAGTAAAATTGAAAACGGAAAAAATGGCTAACACTAGGGGAACCTAGGCGCTCTGCTTAGCACTCCCAAGAGTTCATGCCAAGTTTTAACCTGAAGAAATCAATTAAGTCCATTCCACATAATTGAAGAGGTGTGAATAATCAAGAGTTGTGCTTTTTCTTCAAGAGTTGCAAGCTTTTATCAAAATATATAATTGACACTCATTTCAAGTGTGTGAGGTGTGGTTGTGAAGTTTAAGGTGGTTCAAATCAGAAACCCATCTTCTTGTGTGGGCTGAGTGTGAGATTTTTCATCACAAAGGCAGACTGGAGGATTCGGAAGTGCAGATCTGATTGAAGTCATTTACTTCATCCATCAAGTCAAGGTTTGGTGCCTACTAAAATTGTAAAGGAGTTGGTGTTCCTTGTAGGTTGTAACCTACAAAATCAAATCATTTGTAAATCAAGTAGGTTGGTGCCTACTTCCATTTGTAAAATCATTTAATCAATTCAATAAAGTGGCATCAACTTACTTTTATTGATTCATATCCGAAGTTGATAGTAATAAGAGTTTAAAGATTGTTTGAAAAGATTGAGAATAGAAAATTTGGTTTGATTTATTGATTCACCCCCTCCCCCCCTCTCTCAGTAAATCTTTTGTGCTCTTCATGAAGCTGGGGATCATTTCAACAGTGGTCAAACATGAGATTGCCATGTTCAATTAGGTTTTATCAGTTGGCAATACCGTATTACTAGCCCATTGAAGTTGGAGGTAGGTCTCGTCAAGAGCAGAAACAAGTAAAAATTGAAAAACGTGAAAAAATGGCTAACACTAGGGGAACCTAGGCGCTCCTGTTCAGTTAGCACTCCCAAGAGTTCATGCCTTAGCAATTTTTTAGTTTTTGTCATTTGTCATTCGAAAAAGTGTCTACATTCAACGTTTATGTTTCTGGATTGACTTCAAAGTTTTAAAGCTTAGAGAATAAAGCACTTTTTCGTCTCAAACTCCATTTAAGAAGGCTTTTGGCATTTATTCTTCATATTTTGCAGGTTGACATCCAAAGGAAGAGAGATCTTTTCCTTCTCATCAAGATTTGGAGGCTCAAACACAGTGCTTTATCAGTGTTCTTCATGGATTTGAGATTGGGAAGCACATAGGCATGCTTTTTCATGATCCATTCTTCTAGGGCATCACTTTTCAAAAACAAGGGGTCAGCTTTTTCAATTTTCATCAATTTGGGTCCACTTGTTTTCACTCCTCTTGAAGATTGGGAAATTTTATATTTCCAAAAATCTGCTTTTTCAATGCTTTTTTGGGAAGCCTTCAGCTTTTTCAAAATTTGATGAATTGGGTCTCTTCAGAACGTGATTGTCTACAAAACACAAACCTCGGCTTTTTTCAGGGAATATGCTTTTTGGAGAAAAATTAGTAACTTATTTTCAGCAGTTTGCGCAAAACTTTTCCAAACATAGGCGTGTTCACAATCAAAATTCAAGTTTTTAAACATGCAGTATTCTCCAATTGAAATTAGGAACAAATCAGCTTTTTGACAGAGAGTGAGTCACCTTTTGGGGCAGAGATGTTTTCCAAGAATAGAACTCAAAAAGCAGCAGTTAACTTGATGCATTTTCCAAGTTAAACTTGCTATTCTCATTCATGCTTATCTATTCTTTGTGAAATAGAAAAATCAAATTGTAATAGTTGGACCTTTCCCTGCTTTTAAATCAGCTTAACTGATTTTAGCAGGTGGTTAGTTGTCTTGTTTTAGTTTTAGAAATAAAGCTTGCATGTTGGTAAGTCTAGTTGTAAAGGCAAGGATATTTTAGGATTCCCTACTCCTTGTTTGTGTATAAATAAAGGCAGCCTTGCCCATTTCTTTTTAACCGTTATTGTGATAACAAATTGTTGAGCCTACTTTTGCCTACAACTTTGTTATTCAGTGTTTATTCGCTTAGTGTAAGAGCAAGTTTGCATGCCTGCCTTTTGCTGCAAGTATTGTTCAATTAATGTGTAATTTGTGTCAAGTGCAATCTGGTTTGATTGCTAAACTGTAAGCCTGTTATTGCTACAAATCTATTGTCCCAAAAGTGTAATTGCTGTTAGAAATTTGAGAAAGTAAATCTTATGCCTACTTTGCTCTGATCTACTATCTCAAATTTTGTTTTATGTGTGTTGCTTATATAATCTTTATTTCAGCTTACATCTAAAAGTACAATGAGTCTTCAGGTGTGTTTTGGAAGTGAGTTTATTTGAGTTTTTGTGTCGAATCATTCCTCGTTTACTTCTGATTCTCAAGCTCTGAGTTTACTTGAGTTGTCAGAAGCATCATTAGTTTAGGCTTAGTTGTAGTTGAGGTTCTGGAAAAGAGAAAACCTTTGCTGCGAAGCAAAGAGTTTTATAACCTTGTGCTCTTAGCTGAGAACAAAAAGATTAGTAATAGTTTAGTTTTCTTTCTTTAAGCATCATCAGCAAAGAGGGAGCTTCTCCTCCTAATTTGAAGAGCAGTTCAATTGTGCATAGCTGTTCGTTTCTAACCCACATTCCAGAGGTGCGAATTGAAACGCCAACAAGTCTTTTATAGCATTTGTAACACTCTATCTGTTCTACAGTTTAAAAAATGTAAACTAACTACTAGTTTTCAGCTGAAATGCAACTAACTAGTTCTCATACTATGGTTTCCTTCGCAATTAGAACGGAAAAGATAAACAATTTTAAACATTTACATCAAATCAATTTCTCAACTAACTTTTAAAATTTCAGTTTCAGCTGAAAAGGAAACAACTAACTGTATTCAAATAACCGAAATCACAATTGAACAATAACTAACTTTTCCTTGCTTTGAAATGTAGAGAGCATTTATTACAGCTATGAAATAAACATGCTAAAGTATTTGTAACTGAAATTAATAGAGAGAAAGAGTTTCAAGAAAGTACAGTTTTGAAGGCTTCCTGCTAGAATGCTTGAACAAGACTTTATCATCAAGGGAAAAAGAAGTATCATCAAGGGCTTTTCCACCCAACCGAAGACCTATTGGTCTCCCGTGTTTCTTCAACTGAAGAAACCCGACCCTTCACAAGGGTAATCAACAAGGATCACATATTATCATCATGCCTCTGAGCCTGGTGTCAAGGACCTATACCCCTTGGTCGATCCTTCCCTATAGGTACCTCCTAACTAGAAAGATCACTCTGACCAGGGGTATATTTGGTACTTGATAGCTAACAAATGCTTATTCTAGCATCGCACCTTGGCCAAGGATTTTAATATTAATCGCACACTTGTGCCGTCAGCACTCTCACCCTTGCTCGGCATTTAATATTCGTATTCCATTAATTTATAATTTCAGAGATTCAACTTACAACATATGTTTACAATCAGGTGAAGTTCTTTTCAAAATTACAGAGATGAAAGAGAGATTAAAAGGCTCAGACCCAAAATTCCTTTCTCAATAATCATAAGCAATATGTTCTTGCAAGCTAGAGAAAAGAGCACACTAACTAACTCTGCTAAGGGTTACTCTAAGTTCGGATTTATTTCCACGTTTGGCCAAAATATTTTGGCCCGATCTGACCAGATTTGAATACCAAGAATTCAAATATGTTATAGGAGTTTTAAGAAAAAGAATATATGTGTTTCTGACCCAGATAAATTAAGAACAAATTACAAAGAGAGAGAGAGAGAGCTTCGACTATGGCATGGATGTAACAAAGCACAGAACAATTCGAAAGCAGCTTATCTAACATTCAATTTCAGAGAAGAATAGGCAGAGAGATTTGAAGCAAGCTTATTTACTATACATTTCATTTTATGAAAGATTCTTCTAAAGAATCGAATTCTATTAAAACTTCTAGCTGGACAAGAATTCATTGATATTACTCCCTATGCAAGATAATTATCAGATCAATTCAATGCTATCGAAGTTAGGTTTAACACATTTAAATCTATCTTACGTGCCTAATTAAGTAGTTCGAAACTTGTAGAAGCTCCGCACTAGATTCTCCAAATGAATTGAACTGGCGACTCAGACTGCAACGACGTTCTTCACCTATGCTCGACAATGAATGATCCCAGCTCGACGCCCTCCAGGAATTTCGACTATGAGAAAGGAGAATAGGAAGAATAAATGGAAGGCGATACAAGATACGTGCGGAGACAAAGTAAGGTACCAAAACCAAAAGAATGGCGTCTTAGAAAAGAGAAAGTAAGAATCTCAATGAAAGTCAATAGCGAATGAAAAAAACCGAGCCAGAATGAAGTGGGGAAGAATGAAAGAAATGTGTGCCATCGATAATAAAGAGAATCCTCTTTGAAACCTCCATTCAAGACTTCAAGAGCCCGCGGCTACATGGCTACCCTCTTGGCCGTTTCTCCTAGAAGGCACGATGGGAAGTTGGTCGGGAAGCTACTACCCTTCAATTCCACCGACAACTCCCAGCTTTTATTCAATTAATTTTTATATTAAAAGCAATGGACTTACGGTTATAGATGTTATTTATTTTAATAAATTAAAATCATTTACAACTCCTAAGGTGTACGTTAATTTCCACGACTCCAGAAGGAAAAGATCGGTAAATAAATAAAGTTGACTTGCTCAACATTTAATTTATTAAAAGAGATTTGGCCAAGGTTACTACTTAAACTCAACCATCTTACACCGACTCATGGTTGGGTGATAATTTTTTATCCTTGTTAACCACGACCTCTCCCTGATGATATTTCCCTTTCCCTTGAGTGTTGACGATCCTGCAACCACTTGACAAAAAGACTAGGGTTAGACCATTCTCGACATATAATATATATATATATATGTTTAAATATAAACTCATCATCACATACATTTTCGCATATAAAAGAAAGTCATTCACATTTGCAGTTATGACATATAAATCAATTATTCTATCTTCAATTTCACATTCTCATGAAAGGCAGTTACTTACAACTAACATAACGACCATAATTTCATTTCCATAAACATGTTCAAGTTAGAGGGGATGTAACAGCATTCATATTCGTAGCATGTGCCAATATATTCCAAGACAAAAAAAAATCGACTATAGGGCGATTTTCCATACCTTTATTCCCCTTTTGTCACCAGATTGTGCACCGCACGCCATAATCCATTCGAGGTTGGTAACGGGGGTGGCACCATATTATGTTCTTTTTCCCATTGTATGATGGCCTCATATCTTGATCGTTCAACCATCATCACCGGCTGTAGACTCGGTTCTTCATCTAGATATTCTTCTAAGATTTCTCCTATTAATTGGTGCCAATCTTTTTCCTTCATCTTGTTTTCCTTGTCTCCATTTATTTCATAACTAATATTACACCATTTTTTCTCCTGAATAAGGTGCTTGTAGTCACCACTTACTATACAACTTTATCCATTTTGTCAGTGGGCTGAAAAAAGCATTTATCAAATGTGGGTGAACCCTCGATACAACTACTCCCTCTAGTTCTTGAGCAACAAGTTTTTCCTCAAAAACTACATTGTTTATGCTAGTCATCCAATCTAGCATGTTGATCTCTATTATGTCCTATCTCCTTTCCTTGTATGGTTTTAACTTCGAGTCCTTAATGTTATCTTTTAGCGGAGGTCTAAATTTTCTAATTTAATGCCTCCATTATCAAATACTTCTCGGATTTAAAAGGGTCTGAGCCATCTTACTTTGAATTTGCCCGGTTTGATTTTGTTACGACTGTTATATTTCAAAACTAGTTGTCCACACTAGAAGTTTGTTCTTAGGAGGTGTTTTTCATGCCAATACTTTCTTCGTTTCTGCATTGCTTTACTTGCCCATAGGGCCTGCACCTTTTGCTTGTTAAGCTTATTCAATTGGAAGAGTCGTTCTTTTAAACTTTTTGTATCGCCTATTCAGTTCTCCACGACAATCCTTAGACTTGGTACCATATATATGGCAGGGACTATCGCTTCCTAACCGTACATCAATTGGAAAGGAGTGTGTTCTATCATTACTGTGTACATCGTTCTATAAGCCCAAAGTACGATTGGCAACTTTTCTTCTTCAATGTCGCAAGACTTGTGAATGACAAAGATAAGAACTTTGTAAACTCTATTTGTCCATTGGCTCTAGGGTAGTATGGACTTGAGAGGCTATGGAATATTCAAAACTTAGTCATCACCAAGCGAATGACATGGTTCATGAAATGTCCTCCCCGACTATTGGTAATTTGTATAGGAATGCCATACCTAGTGACAATTTGCTCGTAAATGAATCTCGTTGTACTAACTGTCATATTGTCTACAAGTGCTCAAGCCTTCGCCCATTCAGTTAAATATTTCGCCGACACGACAATGTACCTATACCTATGTAGCTAGCTAACTTGTGAATGGAAAAGATAAGAACTTTGTTTGTAAACTCTAATTGTCCATTGGCTCTTTGGTAGTATGGACTTGAGAGGTTTTGGAATATTCAGAACTTAGTCATCATCAAGTGAATGACATGATTCATGAATTGTCCTCTCTAATTATTGGTAATTTGTATAGGAATGCCATACCTAGTGACAATTTGCTTGTAAATGAATCTCGACGTACTAATTGTTGTATTGTCTACAAGTGCTCAAGCCTTCACCCATTTGGTTAAATATTTCGCCACCACAACAATGTACCTACACCTATGTAGCTACCTAACTTTGAGTGGACCAATGAAGTCAAGTCCCCACCTCTTAAAGAGTTCTTGTTGTTGCGATGGAAATAGTGGCATATAATCTCACTTCAACGGTTTTCCTACCCTCTAGCAAGTGCCGCATCCCACCACCCAATCTCGGGCATCCATGTGCAGTGTTCACCACCATAGACCAGCCAAAAGAATCTATCAGGTTATGGCATTCAGTCACATATGTCCTCCAACAAGCCCTTCATGTGCTTCTTTAAGTACACCTAGTATTTCTTCCTGCACGACACATTGCCTCGAGACATAGTCAAATCCCATTTTATACAATAACCTGTTAATGAGCTGAAAGGTTCTACTCTTGAGGGATAACTTCCTCTTTCTTCTGGTGGCATCTCTTTCAAAAAGGTTGAAGTAGACATATATTCTCCAATATTCTCATACCAAGAAGGTGATGTTGCAATCTAGAACAAATGAGCATCTGGAAAATCCTCATTTACCCCCTCGGGTAGTTCACCCAACTTAATCCTTAACAGTTGGTTGGCTATCACATGGCTTTTTCCTAGACTAACAATGATGGTAAATGTAAACTCTTGTAATAATAATAGCCACCTACTTACTTGACATTGAATGATTGGTTTGTTGACCAAGTACATGAGGGCCCAATGATTGACATAGAAGGTAAACGATGTTGCTAGGAGATAATTCCTGAACGTTCGTACATAATAGACCATTCCCAACGCTTCCCTCTTTGTATTGCTATAGTTTCTTTTTGCTTTTAATAATAGTCAGCTAGTGAAGAAAACTGGGTGATCCAATCCTTGGGGTCCCACCTATGCCAATGTTTCTCTGATTCCATAGTTCAATGCATCGACATGTACATGGAACTCCTTACTCCAAACGAGGTATACTAGGATCGGTGAACTAATTTTAAGCGTACTTTCTATTCATTGAAGGCCTTCTCTTGATCCTTGGTCCATGTGAATGCTTGACCCTTCCTTGTAAGTATGTCGAGTGAGTAGGGTATTTGAGCAAAACTTTTTATAAACTTCTTGTTCGCAAACTAATTTTAAGCATACTTTCTATTCATTGAGGGCCTTCTCTTGATCCTTGATCCATGTGAATGCTTGACCCTTCCTTGTAAGTATGTCAAGTGGGTAGGATATTTGAGCAAAACTCTTTATAAACCTCCTATAGCAACCCGACGTGACTTAGGAATGATTTGACTCTCGTGACGTTTTATGAAGCTTCCATTTGTGCAATCACCCTTATCTTGTATGGGTCGCTCTTCAATCCAACTTTACAAACTATAAGCCCAAGTAGCTTACCCTGTGCTACCATGAATTGACACTTCTTTGGATTCAAAGCCAATTGCATTGCTCTACATCATTCCATGCATTATTAGAGAGATTTCAAGTGTGTCTCCTGATCACTGTAGATAGACCAATTCAAGTGTGCTCTACATCGTTCCAAGAATGCCTTAAAATTCTCGACCGACATTTTGTCAAAATTGTGTAAGATGATTCTTCAAAAAGTAGTCGGAGCGTTACACAGTCCAAACAGCATCTGATTCTATGCATACACCCCTACAAATGTAGTCTTTAATGTGTCTTCCTCCGTTATGCTTATTTGATTGTATTCATAGAACCCGTCCATGAATGAGCAGATTTCATTACCCATGACCTCTTCTAAGATCGAGTCAATGAAGGGTATTGGGAATGGATCTTTAATGGTAACCGCATTCAAACTTTTAAAGTCCACACATATCCAAATTTGTTTGGATTCCTTCTTCAGAGATATCACTATTGGGGAAACCCAATCACTAGTTTTGACTTTTAAAATTATGCCGGCCTCCAACATCTTTTCTATCTCTTCACGGACTTTCACAACATAGTTCTTATTCATTATGTAGGGCCACTTCCGTACAGGTGCTCCTGGTACCAGAGGAATTCTGTGTACACATAGCTCTAGAGGTATCCTTTTCAAGTCCTTGTACATCCATCCAGAGGTGTCCTTGTATTCTGTAAAAAAATTGAATGCCACGGCTTTCAATCCTAGGTTCCAATCGTCATTGACCATGATCGTACGTGGATTGTGTATAACCACCATCAAGTTTCTTTGAAAATATGTTAGCTTCAAAGTAAATGAAAGCATAAGAACTTCCTTTCCACTTTCTAATTATCCAAATCCCGGATTGAGCAAGGTAAGAGCATATAGTGTCAGGATTCCAAATTACTAAATTACAACTCGCTGGAAAGAAGCATCACGCAACAAGCTAGCCAAACCACTTATTCAATGGGATGCATAAACAATACAAGAAAGAAATCATCTACTTATTCAAGAGGGATTAAAAGGCACTTCCACTTTTAAGTGGAAAGCTTATACAATGTTTGAGGACATTCAAACATGCTTCTTCCACTTTTTAGTGGTGAGCTATTACAATATTACCACTTAGTAAGTGGGGTAATTAATCAACAATAACAAATTTAAAGCCACTAGTGGTACTACCATCCAATGCTTACAAAATAAAGTGCATAGGAGTTTGAAGCTTTCAGTGGTATAACCATCCAAAGCATTACAAGGTTAGCACACATGCATTGTGAACACCAAAATAAGAGGATTCGCTGCTGATATGAAGTGCTGATGTGAAGAACTGCTGAAACACCCTAAATAGCACCAAATAAAATGAACCCAATAACCTAGTGAATAGCAACATGGTACCTTGAATGGATAAATTAGAAAGCAGGTATAAGTCTGAAAATGTAGTGTCCCCTATTTGGTATACTTAGACTTCTGCTCTAAAATCACAATTTCCAAGTAAGAGACATGTTTATTAAATTACAACTTCTGATAGACTCTAGTTTAACCCTGCAATAATGTTAACCAATGATCCATAATACAATATTTAACATCTTTATGCACTGAACTAGACGAGTAATTCACAATGTTGAGTTAGAATTATTATCCCCCCAATAATCCTTTATTGGGGAAGATTAGAGAAGGAACCTAAAGAGAGTGCTAGGAGTCTTTCCTACTTCAGCAAGGAATCTCTCCCCCTCAATCATGGACTTCCAGCTCTAGGAACCTCAAGAGAGTGTTAGGAGTCTTTCCTGCTTAGCAAGGAATCTCTCCCCCTCAATCGTTGAACTTCTAGCTTTTCTTCCCATGAACAAATTATAGAGGCCTTAATAATTTATGATCAGATTGATAATGCAATATGAACTATAATTATCAACCATTGGAAGGAAATTCGCAATAGGGAGCCCAGAAATCCTCCTATCTAAGCCCAAGAGCGGACACTCACCTTCTTGGCCACAAGTGGCAGGCACATTGGACATCCAGCAAGTGGTGGTCTTCTTAGATGGAATTCTCGTATTTGCTCCCCTTCCTTGCATATCCTCTTTTCCTCCCCATGATTGGTTAATGTAAATCAAACGGATCAGAATCTATTATCCGCATTTATATTAAAGAATCATAATTACTTATAAGGCTCAATAATTGCTGAGAGCATCATTATTGCATAATCGAATATAATGTGTGTATATATGTGTGTGTGTGTGTGTGTGCGTGTGTAATTATTCCTAATCATCACCCTTGCCTATATATATATATATATATATATATATAAAACCTATGTTCCATGGCGTTTCGGGTACGGGGACGAGGGGACAACAGGGGACGCATTTCGGGGATGGTAGTCCGAGGGCCAATTTTTGGGGATGACAGGGGCACAACAATATATGAATTTTTCAAAAAATATATATATACAATTACATATATATATATATATATATGAATTTTAAAAAATATATTATATATAGAGAGAGAGAGCAATCTGAAATATCGAATATGTCAATAATTGATAGCATCATAGTAACAATATCAATATGTGCATAAATAATGACAGCAGTATAAACTATAAATTATAAACAGCAATAAGTTTAAAGCTTAAACTTTAATCATGACGATGAGATTCATGACAAGTCAATAGTATTTAGTATTTACTATTAAATATAAAAGCATTTTGTTCAAGTTTTAAAACTAAAGTTAAATAACTCAAAGACAAAAGTCTCATACTTTAAATACAACAATCTGACAATCTATGACACTATGCCTCATTTGGGCTATCAATAGCAAACAGTCAAACTCCTCTCACAACAGTCTAAAATAAAGTGGCAGCTTGTGCAGAAATTTTCAAAATAGTGACTGCTCTCACATAGAAGAAACAGTGCCCAGGCTTCAGCACTAACAATCAGCTCCCAACATCCCACGGCTCCCAGCAAACAAGTATATGAGTTTATGTTTTTAGGTATATGAGGGGCATGGGAGGGTCTGTGGAACCCCACGCCCCTTTACAAACCAATAAAATTTTAAAAAAACAATGAATTTTTAATTTTAACTTTTGTTTTTTAAGTGATATTGCAAGGGATGCCTAGACGTTTCCGGGACGGTTAGGGGACGCCTAGCCGTCCCTTGGTCGTTTCAAGGATGGCTAGGTGCCACCTTTAGTTTTGCAAATGTTTCCTAAATTGGGGATGTGTTTCCTAGTGTTTCCGGAAAATGAAAAATCGGAGGGGACGGCTGGGAGACGTCCCCTAACGTCCCCCCATCCCCGAAACGCCTCAGGGGACGAGGACATAGGGTTTAGGGGTGGCGACACATCCCTGTGTAACACAGTGTAAAACGCATACTGCATACTAATTACTTATGTGATCCATGTCTGCTGCTGTAGTTTTAATTATATTTGTTGACTGTTTATATCTTTTTATATCTGCTTAAAACTTTCATTGTCCTCCTTCAAACTCCCTGTCTATCTCCCCTTTTATGTTCCCTTTATACTCTTTGAAATCCCCCAATAGCGGTGACCAAAAGGAGATGACTTTTTTGAAATGGGACCTTGTTAGAACATAATGTTATTAGGGGTCATACCCTTAAAACATTTATATAGTGTTCTAATATAAAGTTATAAAACCTTATATATTATATGCTTATTAAGCATATCCCATTTGAAATAATTATAGTCTAAATAATTAGATTATTGATTATTTATGAATGGGGGTTGTTGAATAGGTGTGACTAATATCCTTTCAAGTATCATGTCACCCTGCCTCCTATATTTAAGGAGGTTCTCTCTCATTTGAGAGGTGTGGAATTTCGATATTATATTGTGAACTATATCACTATACACATGAGGTATCATCGGCCATGTGGAAGTATGGAGAAGTGTTTCCCAGGTTCGGTCTGTATTATAATAGACCATTACATTGTAAGTGTTTTAATAATATGATGCTTTATGGGGTTTTTTATCCGAAAGGGTTTTCCCCATGTATATCTTGTGTAATGTGTAAAATCTATTTTTGTATATTATCATTTTATTTATTTTATATCTTGTTTATAATGATTAGTATCCTAAGATCCTAATTTCTAACATGGTATCAAAGCCTATTAAGCTATACTAATCATTTTTACAGGTTATACTAGAAGAAAAGTAGAACTTGATGGGAAAACTCTTTATACTCAATCAACACATATGCAAGACCATTTGTGCAATATATCTGGTGATATCTTCAAAACTTTCTCGTACCTTTTTTTTCTAACATATTCATATAGCATAGAATTGTTATTATAATTTATTTGATTGTTTAAGTGATATTTATTATTTAATATTATATGCCATTATTAATTCATAATTATTCTATTATCTTTAAAATGATAATATTCTTATAATAAAAATTGCAAACCCTTTTGAAAATATCTATTCTATAACAAGTTATAACCAATTTTAAAATTATATATATTTTTTATTAAAATTCAATTAATTTTTATATATAATATATATCTATTTATCATTCTAAATATCTTCCCACTTCTCTCTACACAACACTCGATACTCCATGTAGTTTTCTATTTCATATTCATTCTTACTTTCTCCATATACCTTCCATCATTCATTTTTTCGACCTAAGTGTTATTTTTAGTAAGGTCATGTCCTTTCAAAAATGCCTTATTTTTAAATGATCATGTCCTATATTTAAAGGACATATCATTTAATCACGACTTTTGTATTAAGGTCTAAAGATCGATATCTTGTCTTGGATACTCTATCATAGGCATACTATGGCCTCTTATATGACCATTCACAAGCTCTATCATGAGACTTATCTGCATTGCAAACATGTCGACCAAAGAATTTCCAACTATAAATATGATAAAAAACCTTCCATTATACGTCGATGGATGTCCATACCTTGATCCAATGCTACAATTTTGATATGGAATAGGTGATGTTGGTAAAGGTTACAGATTTGACTGTGCAGCGAAATCATGATATACGTTTGTATCAAAATAAATGCACTTATATTATCATCAATTTCTGTTCAAAATTTTCTTTGCACACTGAAACCACCATTTTCACCCACGCCATCTGCAATCGCCCATAAATTTCCAATTTGTCTTTCGAATACAAAATTCAAAGTCCTTTGGCCATTAATGTAAAAACATATTCTAATAAATCCTTCCAAACTAATACCCAAGGAAATCAGACTCAAATTCTCTCGGTGTGTATTTGTTTGGGTGGCAAATACACAGATAACATGATGTTCGCCGTTATTGTCAATATTTATGGATCTCCATAGTCGTCTGTGAGGATCGTAAACTTGCATGTTGTGCTCATGACTGGGGATTACATAAAACTTGTCATTAACAAAGTTACCAACACAGTAACTATGAGGCCGATCGGGATTCATGCGAGGAAGAAAGTCCCACTTATTTTCCTCTAAATTGAAAACAAGTAGATCAAGACTGACACTCTCACCGTATATCCACTTTACACCGCCGCAAGTATAGACAAGACCTTCGACCGATGGTGACACCGCACATGCTAAGTATCAAGGGAAAGGCATGTTGGCGTCGAGCCTCCATCTTCGAGATAAAAAATCAAACAACAAAACAATTGTACTGCCATCGCCATAGTTGGAAAACTTGCCAAAAACTCGCAAGATTTTGGCGAGATTTTCAACAAAAACTCGAGTTTTTAAAAAAATCTCGACCTCTTAGCAAAAAGAAACTTGCGGCCATAATAAAGGCAATTTCGATTCATTTTTTGCAGTTTGTGTGGTTTTGAAGGTCTTAATTTGGACTTGGTGGTGGGGGCTCCACCCCTCGACCCTGCCCTATATTGCGACAGGGAGCACGTCAAAGGCGCCGCTCCCGAACCCCGTGAGGGGTACTGCCCCTCGACCCCGCTAAGGGCGTAGCCCCCAAACCCCCACAAGGGGCACTGCCCCTCAACCTCGCTAGGGGCGTTGCCCCTGACCCCCACGAGGGGTGCTACCCCTTGACCTCATTGGGGGTGTTGCCCCCAAACCCCCACAAGAGGTGCTGCCCCTCGACCCTGCTAGGGGCACTAGCTCCAAACCCCCAAAAGGGGCGCTACCCCTCGATCCCATTGGGGGCATTGCCCTCAAACTCCCATTGAATTCATTTGATTTTCTAGATACTCTCCAAGTCCAAGTTTCCAAGTTTGCCTACAATTCTTCATCTATAATATCGTCTAGTTCTACCTCAAGGGGAAGGTGCAAATTTGTAAAATATATTAATGTAGTATTTACTTTCATTTTTACAAAAACAATTTGGTATTTTCATTTTGTTTCAAAATATCAACATCAGTGCATTCCACATGAGGATGCCATTTTGTACCCAATTTGCTTTGAAATCAATCAAATACAACTAGATTCAACTTGTTTCTTTTTTGTACTCATTTATTGACTCATTAGATGCATCTTATCATTGAATTTTGCAAAAAAATGTGTTTTTAACGAAATTTAAGAAATTTTTTAAGTTGCTGAGTTGTTTGCCGAGTTTTTGCCAAACCGAGTTTTTTGGGCTTGTCGAGTACTTGCAATTGGCAAGTTCTCCAACTATGGCCATCCCTATTCATGAGAAGCCCCATCATAACCAGATGTTGTTTTGTTCTAACGTAAACACACTTACTATCATAAAAGCCTATCCATTCTAATTTAAATTCTCTAGGTATTGGAGGCAGTCTTTCCCACCATTTCCCATCTGGGTAATAAATAATTGCTTCCAATCCACTTATCCCTGACTGGAATTGGTGAAAAAAAAAAGTTATTCCATCCTCACACTCATTATGGTGTTGTCAATCTTCATAGAAGGCAGAGCTGCTCAGCACAACATTCCAACGCTTGGAAACTGCCCTAACGTGTTTGTGGAATTTGAATCGAACCTTTACGAGGCATTGCAACCCCAAATCTTTTGGAGACCTAGAATAATTTTCATTCTCATAGAACTATCTATTTTTTTTATCTTCTTCCCACGCTGCCTTTTTGGCACAAGTTGTGAGAGAATGTTAGTAAATGCTTGGAAACACGACTTTATAATAACATTTGCTTGAAATTTTCTACACAGTCTCAAAAATAGTTTGATCAAGTGGAGTTGAAATAATATCATCGATTAGGATAAAATAGAATTTAAGGATGAAGATGAT
Organism: Sequoia sempervirens; assembly: GCA_007258455.2. Lineage (NCBI taxonomy): Eukaryota > Viridiplantae > Streptophyta > Pinopsida > Cupressales > Cupressaceae > Sequoia > Sequoia sempervirens. The sequence continues at coordinate 356,401,760 of VDFB02373365.1, forward strand.
ATGAGTGTTCTAAGGGAGGAATGGAGGAACATCCAACCACTTCCATAGGATGATGATTCCTATCAAAATGTTCTTAGTTTCTAGGTCAAAGAGTTTAAGGAAATAATGGATTTATTTTTTTTGCAATTTTTCATGCAAATAAGATAAAGTCTTCGAACTTTTAGATTTCAAAGTAAAATTTATTTAATTCAATGTTAAAAATTCCACTATGATAATTAAACATCTTGAAATTCTTATTCATATTTGTAAACGGGCATGTAAGATAACTTGGTATCATTGATTATAGCTTTCTATTTTTATCAGTCATCTATGTTATTTTAGTGATTGTCAAATTTGGGCTTGAAAACCACCTCAAGCATATGAGGACTCATAAATACTTGATTTTGTAGCTCTATGGATATGAGGACTCATAAATACTTCATTAAACTCTCATTTCTACCATCTTCATGCTTGCCATTTGATTTTTCATCTTCGTAAAGCGGAGAATATATTCTTCTTCAACAATCAAGGATAAACTAGTTCTTTACACACTATGTGCTTACTCATCAATTTTTTAATATTTGGGCTGATTGAATGCTAGAAGTCACCTTGATTTGTCCATAGAGTAAAAAAATAGATTTATGTTATGTTCTTGTCCATTTACACCACTAAGATCTTCATCATCAAAGTATGATAAATTCTCAACAAATTGATCATGTCATTTTATAGGGGCTCATTAGGGACACTTTACTACTATTTATAAAAACTTCATTGGAGGATGCCCTTCAAAATGAAATATATTTTTTATAAGTGTTAAGTTTATAACCTAAAAAAATAAATCATCAAGGATAAGTTAAGAAATACAATAGTATTACTGAAGTTTGCCTCTTATATCTTAATAATGCTTATCTAGATCTTAGAAAAGGAAGTAGAGGTTTAAAGGATGCATTTTTTGATACTCCTCTCAAATCTACATTTCATATATGGGTGGACAAAAATTGAGCTTTAACTCACTCATAAGGTATAGCTACATTGTGGATTTTAATTTCCTTAAGTCCATATTCATAAAAAATTAGGATTCATAACTCCTCATAGCAATAGTGCTTCTTATTCTCCTTATATTAAAATGGATTAAAATAGAGAGTCAATCCCCTTCTAAAAATGCATGGGGACATCAACGTGAATCAAAAACCCAAGATTAGACAACTTAAGCTATCATAATACTGAGCATAAGTTTAAGGGAAAGAAATCTAATGATAATTATTAGCAAAACAATAGTTACTTAGCATGCATTTAGCATTTTGTGAGCTTAATGTATTAAAAAAATTCTCTAAACTTATTGGTATAAGTGTACCTACATATAATGGGTGGCTATCACCCTAAGAAACTGTCCTGGGAGCAAGCCTAGAAAGGATACCTCACCCGTTGCTTAAAGAGACATGAAAATTTATTCATACTTATGTTTATGGACCAATATTTTATGATCATTATTCAATGAAAAATGTGTATAATTAATGATGGTCTTTATTATTCCTATACCAAGAATCAAATTTACTTGATTATTATGTTACTGACTATTTTGTTGATTCTATTTTAGATTTTCTTCAAAATAAATTTAGCAGGTGTTATTCCATGTATGGGATATCTTCTATCATTTTTTAACCAAAACCCAAAATACAAAAGTAACTCTTGAAGAATCAAATGGCTTTGAAGATTTATGAAAGAGCTTCAAATGGATAATTGGAGTTATTTTACTCTTACCAAAGAATCTCATTTCCAAAGAGAGAAAAGAACATAGAAAATCATGGGAACCTCACCCGAGAAAATATTTTATTTTAAAAGTTATCTCCAATTATATTCAAGTGAAAGTATTCCATCACTAAAGTTCTCTCCAATTTTATTCAAGAGAAAGTATTCCATCATAAAAGTTCTACTCAAGAGAAAGTATTTTATCATACAAAGTTCTCTCTAGTTCTATTCAAGAAAAAGTATTTTATCATAAAAATTCTCTCCAGTTCTATTCAAGCAAATGAATGTTATGAGAAAGAAGAAAAATATTGAAATATTAGCCATCACTTATAAAAAACCTCTGTGCAATGATTGGCCTTAGGTGATTCCATTGAGGGGGAGTGTGCACAAAACCACCTCATGGATAAATCCTAGAAAGTATTTTATCATACAAAGTTCTCTCTAGTTCTATTCAAGAAAAAGTATTTTATCATAAAAATTCTCTCCAGTTCTATTCAAGCAAATGAATGTTATGAGAAAGAAGAAAAATATTGAAATATTAGCCATCACTTATAAAAAACCTCTGTGCAGTGATTGGCCTTAGGTGATTCCATTGAGGGGGAGTGTGCATAAAACCACCTCATGGATAAATCCTAGATGTAAGACCTAACAGGCATTATATGCTCCAAATTCAAATAAAATGCTTGGCCTTAGGTGATGCCATTGAGGGGGAATGTGCATGTCAATGCCACCACCTAATGGCTAAATCCTAAATGTATAAGTCCCATGGGCATATATTAAAGTTCTCTCTGTAAATCTTCCACTTATAAAAGCATTGTATTAAGTCCTACAACCACATTGTATTAAGTCCTACGGGCACTATGTAATGAACCTGGGGTGAGGCTGATTTGAGGAGACCCAGGCTCCAACAAAAATCTTTATAAGACCTCATATATAGCATCTATTTTAAAACACTGGGACTATAAATTATGATAAGATGACTTTCATGTAGTTCGGAATACAAGACTTTCATTTTGGCATATATTTGTGTCCCTATTTATCACTGTCAAAGACGACCTACGTTACTGGGGTACTTCAATTTTTCTTTTATGGAAATTGACATGTGATGCCCCCTATTAACATTAAGGGGGACTGTTAGAACATAATGTTATTAGGGGTCATACCCTTAAAACATTTATATAGTGTTCTAATATAAGGTTATAAAACCTTATATATTATATGCTTATTAAGCATATCCCATTTGAAATAATTATAGTCTAAATAATTAGATTACTGATTATTTATGAATGGGGGTTGTTGAATAGGTGTGACCAATACCCTTTCAAGTATTATGTCACCCTTCCTCCTATATTTAAGGAGGTTCTCTCTCATTTGAGAGGTGTGGAATTTAGAGATTATATTGTGAACTATATCACTATGCACATGAGGTATTACTGACCATGTGGAAGTATGGAGAAGTGTTCCCCAGGTTTGGTCTATGTTATAATAGACCATTACATTGTAAGTGTTTTAACAGACGTCCCTTTGCTTATGTCTTTTTTATGACAGATGCGATGCCTTTTGTGGTCTTCCCTAATCCTAACCACCGTTGCTTTAAGGCTCTTGCCTTGATCGCTACCTTTTATAAATGTAATTACTCCATTATAATTAATAATGCTTGTTTAATCTGCCCCTTGTAATTTATTTAATCGCTGCACTTATTTCCTTCAATACATGTTATCATATTTTATATTACATGTTTCTTATTAAAATATATTTATTATTATTTTTATAATAGCTTTATATATATTATTATATTATAATAATTATAATTATAATAATATCAGATTGTTAATATTTATTTTGTATTGTTAATATTTATATTGTTATATTTGATAATCATAATTATAATATTATTTTATGATAATTAGAATTATAATAATATTAAATTGCTAATATTTTTTTTTAAAATTTTTATTATGTATTTTGTTATTTTATTTATTTATTTGCATTTCAATGCTTTATATCTTAGTGTTACAATTTTGGGGTCATGACAGAAAACATCATTTTTGCTGTTGTATGTTGGACAAAACAGAACTGAAACACTGCTATTGATGCTTTGGAAACTGAAAAAAGGAGCAAACAAACACACCCACAAGCAAAATATTGGAAAACTCCCTTCAAACTCCACCCAACACACCTGAAAACGCTAAATAGATATTCATCTCAGCAACATCCAAAACTGAAATTCAATTTGAAGCACAATGGTAATCTCTGAAATGAAATCACTCCAATCTAACTAGGGATTATCTCTCAATTCCGATCCTAGAAATCAAATGAGGGTTTTCATCCCCAAAAGCTTATTCAAGAACTTGTAGATTCAATCCGACAACATAACAATATAAGAAAACTTCAACATCGAAATGAGCCCCCAAGACCTCCTTTTATAGCTTTTTTGTTGCTTTTTCAAAAAAGTGTTTTTTTTCATTGCTTTTTTGAAAAACAATTTTTCTTTTTCTCTGCTTTTCTGAAAAACATTTTTTGAAAAAGTTTTTTTTCTTTTGTTGTTTTTTCAAAAAAGCACTTTTTTTCTTTAAATTAAATAATTCATTATGTGCAAAAGACCCCATTATGCCTAGGCATCTGACTTTTCAAACATTTAAACACCTTTCCAATGAGCTATTACACTAAGTCTTCCTTTAATTATTTCTCAACATTAGACAACATTAGTGAAATATTAATTAAATAACTTAATAACTCACCCAAGTTGCGGAAAGCACCCCAAAAGATAATTTTTTGCAATTTTGACCATACCAAAGTGATATTGAAGACTAGGGATGATGATTGGAGGCAACCGAGTGACTTTCTGAAAATAGCTTGCTCCTCCAAGAAGTTTGGAGAGCACCCAAAAGGTTGGAAATTGATTTTTAAAGCATCAAAGGGATCCAACTAACCAACTAAACTCAAACCCAAGAACAATTGCACTTCAAGACTGATCAAATGCTTCTCCAAGAATGTTGGAGTTCTCCCTAACTAACCAATTAGCCTCCGAAAGACGTGCAAACTAGCTAAATGTGCAAGAATTGGTTAAGTGCCAAAAGGAGACATTACAAATTGTCTCCTCCCAAATTGACTTTCTTCATTATGGGCTCCTTGTACTTGACCATTTTATCCTACTCAAAGCTATAGGCTAGTGTATCATCTAATTTGGCTACTCCCTCCTTGTATTCTTCATATTCTAGGGGAAACGTCTTGAGTTATCGCTTGATCATCTTCTTCTTCCATTTCCCCAATCTGCAACATGTTGCAATTAGGTTGGAATACTTCGTAGTCTTCTAGTTGCCAATGAAAGAGTCCATTTAATGAACTTGTTTTCTCCTTCGAACAATGCTAGAGGTCCAGAATTCCCTTGTCATTCAATTCCATGAACCTTCTCTCTTCTTTTGTTTTTGATTCTCCTCCTAACTCCAAATCAGAAGAAGCAATCTCTTCATTTACTGTTTGATTCCTCAAGTCAATGACATATTTCCTCCTATTGTTTTCTATTGAGAGGGTGTTTTGTTTCCAATTGTAATCCACCTTGACTACAATCAGCCATTCCCTCCCCAACAATGCATTGTATGCTTTCTTTTACAACGAGAAGACCACAAAATTCATAAGAATTGTTGAGTTTCAATTGTTACTTTTTGTGCCAGTCATGTCCACAACAATTTAATTCCAAGTTGATCCACGCCTACTAAATGGAAGGTCAATGGCTAAAGGGTTGGCTTCCTAAGGCATTTGCTTGTATCCTCCGATAGTACGTTTACTCTCAATCCTCCATCGACAATTGTGTTTGTCAGATTTTTTTCCATGATCTGCATTTGCCCGACAGCCAACTTCTTCCTTATGTTCACCATCAGCAACATTGGATGAATGACTTGTTCTCCCTATGGTGGCAATTCTATTATCATGTTTGTACTTGTACCTTCTTGTCTCCGATTTTGATCGTCACCAACCATGTTGGTGATTGCCACTCTCAGTTGCGGCATATTTTGAAGAAGGTTTGTTACCTTGATTGATATAGTTGTATGTAACACCTATTGTGCTATGTTCTTCTCCAACTTTGGTCACCAAGAGGTACTTGCAGTTTCATTGGATGTCCTTTGTTCCTTCACCATCACCTGTCCTACTTCTGATTTGGCTTCTTGGAGTTGTTCCTTCTCCATACAAGGGTCTAGGTATATGGCCTTCTTCATTTGTGCTCGTGTGATCGCCAATACTACCTCATCTTGTTATTCCACATCGAACATATTAATACCCTTTTGTTTTGGGCAATCACCATCTTCATGGTCACTCGGTCTTCCCTTGCCATCTTATTGGATTATACTTCTTAATCCATTATTGTTAAATTGATTATTGTTTCCCCATCTATTACGGTATCTGCCAAAAGATGCATTAGTATTATTATTTTGTGGTTTTGGTGGTGTGGTCAATGGAGTTGATTGTTCTCCTTGAGTGAAGAGCACTTATGTGCTTCTTTTCTTGAGGTTGTATGGGCATTCCCTGATTGAATGTTCCATCGCTTGATAGATGCACAAAATAACTTTTTTGGACAATTTACTTTAGTGTGACCTTTGACTTTGCAATCGGTACACCATAATTCTTTATTCTCCTTTGTACTTTCATTCTCAACCTTGGGCTCCTTCATCATCCTCATTATCTCTCTATAGAGCTTGAACCATCTTTGATTTATTAGCTTGAACCGCCTTTGATTCATTATCACTACCTTCTTTTGAGCTCTTGTCATCTTATATCTTTTGTTTCCCTTGAGAGGATGTCTTGTCTTCACTCTCTATGTCCATTGCCCAATTGTAGGTGTCGACATATGATGCTAGAGGCACAACTTTCAGTTTCTTCCGCAATGAAGGGATCAATCCTCTTGACCATTTGCTATCCATATACTCTCACATGTTTTACAATGCCAAACAGGATCCAGACCCATTACCCGTAAACTTAAGGAGCTTTTGTCTTTCCACACTTGGACTCACTAGGGGAGTCACCATCATCTTTGTCTAACGTGGCTTGAACTTGATTGGATTGTTTTGACCTCCATGTTTTGGTGCTTCACTTGCACTCTTTGCCACATATGAGATCTTTAATTGTCCTCCTTCAACATTCTTTGCATCTCATTGCCTTTAGGATCGTTTCTAAGCTCCCTTCATCCAGGGGTTTTCAACTTAGTTCCTCCAATTCTCGGTTCTTCTAAGATGAATAGCTCTTTGATACAATGTATGTTATTTTAAAATGTTTCAGTTATTTTGTTTCTAGGATCTTCTTCATCCAAAGTTGACTGTACAGACGGATTTCCCGATTGGTCGGCGAGGTCTTTGTATGCTCGTCGAGGAGCAGTAGGTGTTTGGCTATCTCTACCCACTCTCCCTTCATATGTTCTTCGATGAAGGTTTTCCTCTCCTCCCAACTATGGCTTCGATTGACACTTTGGCTTTTGCTCCTTGGTGGGCTTGGATTTTCTATCAAAAGTCCTTCAGTTTCTTTAGCAATTCTTCTTAGTCTCCTTTGTCATTCTCCTTGCTCTCTTATCCGTAGGGATCTTCTCACCCTTCCTTTTGTTGATTCGTGATTGCTTGGAATATGTTTCTTGTCTTTGTTAGGTTGTATGGTCATCAATTCTCGGAAGTACGTCTCAAGTTGGTGTAACATTCCTCGTCCTTCCTTCAATCTTTTCATCGTACCATTGTAGTATTTCTTGCCTATGTTGTTCTTGGTCCCTCTCGGCCCAAAGATCATGAAGGATGATGAAATCGTGTGCAATGAGTCTTGGCAATCTATGCAAAAGAAGATCAACCTCTTCGTTGATGGTTAGGTTGTCCTAGATGGCATCCTAAGGGACCTCTCTCTTCTCTTGAGAACTTCCCTCTAAACATGTTCTTTTAACGAAATATCTCACAAATTTACCAAGTCTTGTGTAAGCTAGTCTTCCCTTTCTTCATTGGCTTGCACAAGTTCATCCACAAGCTTTCCCATTTTGTATTTTATTTTACCAGGTCTTTTAGAGGCAACATCATCAAATGTTTACTTGCTAACTCTACTTGACGAGTGTCAAGAAGTAAACAAAATAACAGAAGATAATAATAATTCACAACAATGTTTCCAGAAAGATGTGTCATTCCATTCATTCATTCATAAGATTTGCAATAGATATAAGAGTTCATACATGTGGTCTTGACTATGTGTACAATGAGAAATATATAGAATAGTCGATGGTGGTTGAGAGCTCCAACCATCAATAACTACCAACAATGGTTGTCGAGAACTAACTTATTAATTACAAAGCAATTATTTTATTATCTACATACTACAAGGAAGACCCCACCTCAATAACATGTCCCAAACATCAACAAAGAATGTACTAAAATCTAGCCCATGTGGGCCCCAAAATAAATTTAGGAATAGTTCAATTTTGCAATTGCCAAACCCAATCACTCCAAATATTTTGTCACTTTTAGAGGGTTGAGTAACCACCAGGAAATAAAGTGGGAATTCATCCAACTAGGCCTTATGTGGGCTCAACTAGGTCTATAATAATGACAAAAAAGCAAAAACTGACACACAAAATTAGAATAATAAACCAAAATCCGATCAACATGTTTTGGGTATACAAGATTTTTGTAGGTCTGGATGCTCTTGCATCAATACACCATTAGAGCCTATTTGACAGCATTCACACCAAGAAGAGAAACAAGTTGACCCAAGAGTGCCTCAATGACCTCCTCATCCACTACAACCTTTCCCTTCAAACTAAAAAAGGTGTAGCGGACAGAGTCTAATTATCCCATCAACTTGGATGACATTGATCCATATTCAAATTGGATTGCCAAAGATGTCGATGTGATGTTAATTGACAAAGATCTTGTTAAATTGGAGAGAGATGCAACACGATTGGAAAATGAAATACTTCAGAATTTATTCACTCTCGAGGATGATTCAAATTTGCCTTCTAATTTGATGTTGGATACTACTAGTACTAGGAAAGGAGAGAAAATTTTCAAGATTGTAATTGGCTGTTGCACAATTATACAATATTTGAAATTTTGAATTTTGAACCTTTGAGGGTCGCATCACATATAATCATTGGGTCATGAGAAATTATAATCAAAATAGGCTTGTGTGTTCTCTAAATCTATTCTTTATGTGTCTTGTGCATTATTTTCGTTTATTTTGTATATTTATCATTAATATTATTTTTTATTTGCCTTAATTTTAATTTTTTTGCCAAGTCTGATTTTAAGTCAAATTTTTGGGCTGCCAAGTTTTAGCCAAGTACAATTTTTTGAATTTACCAAATCTCAGTTATTTTTTAAGGAATCTACATGTTAGTCTGGAAATTACTTGAAATGCATGAAATGTTTGTAAGTGCAGGACAGAAATTTATTTATTTTTAAATGGAAAAGCTATGCCATCCTTCTCCCTATTCCTCTCTCTCTCAAACACATAAAAATACAAAAATTATGAACTCATGCCAATTTATGTGCATTGACACAAAATGATATTTTATATATGTAAATACTGTTATGATTAAGTGTTGTAAGAATACGATGTGGGGAAATAGGGAAACAAGGAATGTGTGTGCATGCTTATTTACTAATGGAGGAATTCAAATTGGTTGTAACTTAAATTGTGTAAGTTACTTAATTATGTTATTAGACATAATAAAGTGTAATCCATTATAGCATTCTAAACATTAATACCCTTGTCTGAAAAAAACATTATGCCTATATATTATGCATAATAATCAATAATGTCATTTGCGTAGACTTGGCTTATTTTTGGGGCTTGCATGCTTTCAAACAGATGAAGCGGAAACACTCTACAAAAGATTGCAACTTGATTGAGCCATATTGTACAAATATATATATATTGAATGAATCATGCGTGCACAACTGTGGATATAAAAAAATGTATTTGAAAATGTAAGACCATCAAGCTTGTATTCAAATTACTCAAACATATAAAAAGCTTACATCAGGAAAAACATTAGTTAGAACTGCATAAGTGCAATACATAGCACTGCTGTTACACATTTGACAACATAATTCAGATTTGAAATGACTGGATATTATATCACAATTCAAAAAACAAACGAAGGAATGTAATGTAAAAATACATTACAGAATGGGGAAAAGAAGGTAATATGGTATGCAATACGTTATCCTGCAGTTTCCTTCTTTGTGTATGCATCTTTATGTTTCCATAAAAGTTGTTATGATAAATGAACTGTGTGTAGAAAAGAAAAATAATGTTCAAAGATTCTCAAAATGCCTACAATGCTGTAGTATTACCCTCATCTTGTGCATGCGCTTCCTTCAGCCTTTGGATTTCAGCTTGCAGTTCCTCCTGGTTAAAGTTATCATCATCCTACAAAACATGATGCAAATGTACAGCTTAGCATAGAGATTAAGGATTATATTACTTGTTATAAGTTCTAAGCAAATCACTTCAAATGTTAATAGATCAACTGTTAACATGGGCCCTAAAACTTTAAATCAGCAAAGCATCTTCACTTACAGCCATAAAGTCACTTTGTGTCTCTTCATCATAATCTCTTAAAGAAAATGACACGGATTTGTGATCTCCTGCAACAGAAGCATCTTCAAGATTATTGCTTTCTTCATGACAATTGTCCTTTTGTTCCTCATCGTACAGCTCCATGTCATCCTCATGATCACTTCCATCACCGGTGTCATTTTCATCATCAGTTTCATCCACAATCCATGCAGCCTGCAGATCCATGGATAGAGGAATTATATTGGAATCTTCTTCTAAGCCTTATCTAGTATCTCTAATGGATCATAAAAATGCCTAGGATAGCAATGTCATCTAGAGCAAACAAGTCTGACCTGATAGTCAGACATGCCCCGTGGAAGAGTCCTCTTCTTCAACTTCTTTTGCTCAGTACTCTTATCAGCTTCAGCTAACTCTTCTCTCGTTGGCCATGTCTACTTCAAGGAAAACCACCATAAAGAACATCATAGAAAGGACCAAACATTGAAAGGACAAAACAATAGCAACGAAAATTAATTCTAATGAAAATGTGTGGCACCATTAGAAGTTTGAATCCATTTTTATTGATATTTAAAAAATAGTGTGTAATAAAACCATAATCTGGATAAGTAGGATTTCTAAGCTGGGTTTACAATATGTAATTTTGATGACCGAAAAAATCCTGGCGATGTATGTTTTCGGGATACCATTGTCATGAGGACATTGTAAATGGCTTAATACTTGATGCATATTGAAACTCTCTAGAAGTCCTTATATTTCTGTGGCTATATGTATATGCATATGTACTATGAATCTCTGGATTAATTTTTTTGTTGAGGTTACTCTGAATGATCCTAATTGTGGGGAGAGGTGAGTCCTCGTCAAGGTTGCCTTCAGTTTTTCCTTTTATCTCCCCCTTTTGCTTCAGTCTTCATTTTCATTTCAGAATCATTGTGGCCTCACTGAGACTGCCCAAATAAACGCAAGGCTGTAATCTGACTTTCTGTTGTATAAAATTCTGAGTTTGATTGCTAGCATTCCCACTCTTTATTTGACTTATTATTTTAGAAAAGAAAAATGAGGTCTTTGAAAGAATCAGAATATGGGAAGAGGTGATGTTGGAACTGTTATGTTAGACAGACTCTGATATGCATTTCTTCCCTCATTTCTCACATTTCGTCTTTTGCATTGTGGAAAGGATGTTCTCTAGCGGCTTGATGCAGTTGAGAGTGACAATTATTGCTTCAGGAGTAAAATATATGAAAATACAAGAGTTGTATGCTGGTTTTCAAGCAAGCAGAATTTATTTTCTTCTTGATGTTTATTTCTAATCTGCATGGTGGAGAATTATTTTCATTCTGGAAAGCGAAGTCTGAACTGGAAATTGTTATTCCATCTTGCATTTGATAGTTGACAGGAATTATGAGTTAAGAGAATGGATTATCCTGAAAGATAGAGAGAGAAAGAATAATAACAGGTGATAACATGATTTTGTTGCAACTTTCTTTTGATTGATATAAAGACAAAATAAACCATACTTATATTTCAGCAATCAATGAAGCAATGGTTTCTCTCTTGTATTTATGTGTGAAACTGGAGATAGAATGGGATAATCAATTGGGTATTTCCCAGTCCCATGTTTTGTACCTGGTTGTACATTTGACAATATAAATTTTAATGAGAATTTGAGAGAAATATTTATGGATTCTATAGGGATCATGACTGAAATGATGTCTGCTGGTTTCTTCAGCTCTCGGTTGTTTGTTCTTTTTTACTGTGCTCCTCTTTATGATACAGGGTTTTAAGATATAGTTTTTAAATCAGCTTGAATGGAAGAAATGAAGATATTACATTTGTGCACATGAGAACAGTTCCTTTCTTTTTATCTGAAACCATATTTGTCTATGGAGTAGAGATATGTCCCAATTCAAGTGAATAGCATTGGTATCAAGTCTCGAAGGTTAAGGTGTTGATTCTTCTTCAGGCAAGTTGGTTATTTTAAGTTTGGCCAAGGTTTGTTAATTGAATGGGTATATGGAGGAGGTCTTGGTGATGGCTGGTGGAGTCACAAGCCGTTGCCTCCTTCAATCTTCCATTCAAGCTCTGGATGTTGTGTTGTTCTTTAATTATTTAAATGCCATCTGTGGAAATTTTTCAGCATGAGCAGTATAATGCCACCTGAGTGTTGGCCTGGGCAACTTATTTTTTGGGTGTGAGGTGCCTTGGCCTCAGTTATCTTTAGCGAAAAAGCAAACCCCAATTTTCAACACAATACATGGTGAAACTTATAAGCTATATAACCTGTTCAAATTTTCCTTTTATAAAATTTGCAAAATATATAATTACAGAAACAATCGAGCAAAATTCAACTAAAACATTTATACATGTATTTCAGAATTTTTATTTAATGAATAAATAAAACTACTCTGTCCAAATTTTATTCAATGATCCAATTTATCGCTGGCGTTGAGTCTAGAAGTTAGGCTTGAAACATAGATTGAACACAATTGTATCCAAACAGATGTTTTGAAAATAAATTCCTGTGGAAATAATCTAAAAATTCTGTCCCCTGTATAATAAATTTAATAATTCATTTCTAATATAATATATATTTAAACAGATACAATTAAGGGGAAGTGAGGAATTTTATGTTTTACAAATAAAATTTTGAACCTCCCAATCAAAGAATGTAAAGAATTAAAGGTCCCCAATATAGCTTTTCAAAAATAATTAATTACTGAATACAATTAAACATTAAGCAGTTTAAAGTTTGAAATTTTAATAAAAAGTAATTCTAAAATTATCAATTCCTAAACATTAAACCAGTTTAACTAAAGTCTAAAAAATTCCAGCTTTTAAAATAACTGAAGTTTAAAGGAAAGCCCTTCTAGAACAACCAAAATCTTAATCCAGTCCTAAAAATAAAGTCCTTTGAAATGGCACCAAGCATAAAGGCATCTCCATGAATAAGAATAATCATATTTAAGGCAAACCCATAAATCTCTCCACATTGGCATCAGGAGGTAAGAGAAGAGCACTTTTAAATGGAAGAGAGTAAAGATGACCATAATTATCTCTAAACTTTGGGATCAAAAATGTGCATTTTGGTCAATGAATATAATTACCAAATGTACCAAAAGTTTATCTACGGGTCCCAAAATCAGCACAGTTCAAATGCCAAATGAGTCACTATATTTTTTAGCTACACTGGCATATCATACTGCAGACTTATGCCAATGGAATACTAAGAAATCTAAGTACTGGTATTACAATATCTAAGGTCAGTTATAGTAGCTTTCAAGAATATCAAAACCCCTGCTCTCTAGATAATGACTGATTCTGATGGGTAAACAGAGTTACTTCCTAGCTCATATACATGGCCCATTAATGCCAAAATTGGTGCAGTGTTGCTGTTTGTCAGCTTTTAGACTGCACCAGAAGCAGTCCTGTATAATTTCAGATAACGACGCCTGCCCAAGTCCAGGGTATTTTCCCTAAATGGCTGGTTTAATGGTGCCAGCTGAATGAGAAAAATAAAGCACTTATATGTCCATATGAGTGTATGCAACACCAGAATTGTTTGTTGGAGTAGCTCGGCCTGGGAAAGGATAATTGAAAGCAGGAGCCTGAGATGTAGTATATGAGGCCATTGCATTAGTAGGACATTTAGAATTTTCCACCTTAAACAAAGATAACTTCGAAAGTGAAAGACGAACTTGTTTATGTAACATCTTCTCAAACAAGGTATAAAGAAATGCAGAAAAACCAAAGCCAAAGGGTCAAAGTGTGAGACAGATGAGCTGCTTGATCGATATAGATTGGGGATCGGAATTCTATTGGAAAACATGCAGAAATACCATATGGTGTGGTTATGAGAAAAAAGCCATGGGGAAAGAGGAGGAAAACTATCCCTGGAGTTAGACATTGAATGAGATAGTAATCAAAATAGAATATTAGCATTAGAAGTCCTTACATTTGGAAAACTCTGTTTATGTTTATGGCAGATATGGGTAGGCTTTCCTTCCTCATATAGAACCATTTGCATTTGTCACTTGTGACGGAAACATGTTGTAGAGATGAGGCTTCATGGATAAGGTGACATTTTGGTTTTCTTTCATCCATGCTAATGAAGTCAATCATCAAAAAAGTTCCTAAAGGCCCTCTATTGAAATTAGCAAGTATGCACACTAAAGAATGAAGACTCTCTTAGCTTTAACAACACAAGAACATTGTAAAATGGAGACAAAAACTTGTAATGTGCCTGTTGGATATAATACTTTATAAAACTTGATACTTGATGATTGAACAATGATTTTGGAAGTGTACATATACAAATCTAATATACGTAAAAAGGAGGCCAACTGATACAAAAGTATCCGGGTCCACAGCCAATCCCACATCAACCAAAAAAAAATTCAGGCTTTGTTTTCAGTCTTGTTTAGTTTTGTTGTGCTCCTATTGGCTTTAGCAGCTGCTTCTCAAAAAAAATCGGTTTCAAATTAGCCAAGTTATTCTACATGTACAATTGTCGGTAATATCGAGAGGTTTCAAAACCTACATCAGCCCCTGATGAAGTTGTCACAACCCCGTCAGTGATTGACATTGTTTCCATGACCCTGCGGAACCCAACAATCCTTCTACAACCTCCTTGTTGAAAAAAGATGTTTGCACTAAAGATAACTTTGGTTCCTAAATTCATCTTTGTCGTCAATGAAAGTTGCCACTCATTTTGAAAGTGAAAGAAAGCATTTTTAAGAACAATGTCAATAATTTGTCATGGTTTGAAAACCTACATCAACTCTCGACAAAGTTGTCACAACCAAATCAGCCCCTAATTGGTTTGCATAACCCTGTCAAATCTCGAAGTGCTACTCAAAACCTCTGGTGAATTAAAGAGAAGACTATTTGGTTGTGGCATCAAAAGTCCCAAAGTCATTCTCTTGTTGAAACAACAAGGAAGAAAAAAATTCAAAGGAGTTTCGGCAATTGGAATTGGTGTCCCAATTGTTTTCTAGTTAAACTAAAATATTATTTTTAAAAACTCCCCCTCCACCCCCTCAATTTTAATTTCCATACCAGCAACTACACCAGCTTGGTATCCTACCTTAATCACTCATACCATACTGTAGTAATGGTGAAATTAACATGTAATTTTTCGTTTATATAATAAATAACATATTTTTGCATTGTTATCTTGTTATTTGGATCTGAAACCAATGTTGACTCCCAACGAGATTGTCACAACCTCATCAGCACTTGACAAGGTTGTCAAAACCTTATCGGAATGTGACAAACATCTCACAACATTTGTGAAAAATCAAGGAAAGACTTCAAGGATGCACAACGAAGGTGGTGGAGGCAATTTTGAAGCTCTTAAAGAGAAGTTGTCGACTTTCTAACTTGGTTTCGAAACTCTTGTCGAAAGCCCACACAATTTTGACTGACAAGAAAATAGGAGTTATGAAAATGTCCTCAATTTGCGGAGTTTTAAGGAAACTTTAACTATCTTGCTTAACTGATAACTAAAAGAATCAATTACATTAAAGGGCTATAAATATGTATGTAACCAATTCTAATAAGGGGAGGGCGAGAAGAGGGAAAACCCCAAAGAAAGGGGAGAGAGGTGGATGAATTTTCTAGGAGGAGAGCAAAAACAAAAGAGAAAAAGAATTATGTGGATTGAAAGGGGAGATGAAAGGAGCCAATGACTAGTAAAGACAGCCTAGCTGAGAGGCTCAAGATTGTAGAGGATAGTAAGAGGTCACCAAGGACATAATTGTCGTGAATATAATGTAATGAAGTAGATTTTGCTTGAAATATATTGTATCATTTGAAAATTCAATAATATCAAATAGATTTGTTTGTATCAATTTTGCTTCCATTGTGCTAGTGTGATGTTTTGGTTGTGTGATCAATTAGTCTGGTAAGACCCACCAGTCACATCTGAATCAAATAGTATCAGAGGCTGGTCAAAGGTTCGTTGGAAGAAGAAAGAAGAGAAAGTTGTAAGAAAAGAGCGGTGGTGAAAAGTAGACTGCAAAAATTATTAAAGCCCAATTAAAGGTTCACTGAAAAAAGAAAGAAAAGAAACTTGTAAGAAAAGAGTGAAGGTGAAAAGTAAAGAAGTGCAAAAATTATCAAAAGCTAGAATGCTCTTTGAGAGGAGTGTTGAGGAGATTGGGGTGGTAAGTTGAGATTGAAGAGAGCTCTACCATTGCAGGTATGAGAGAGTCTTGTAACCGCTGAGAACTTAAGAGAATGAGCTTTTGTGTGAGATTATGTTGGCTGTCCTCCAATTGAGATAAAGCTGGGTAGAAGGTGTACAAAAGTCCTCCATTGTGTGAAAGTGGGTAGAGGAGTTTTTCAGAGGTGCATCTTCCAGAATCTTTGTTGAGTAGAGGATAGTTGTGGTTGTGTGTGATTTTTGTTGCAAGCGGAGGACATGTGTAATTGTAGAGGGCGAAGGCTCTAAAAGATAGTTGTTGTGATATGACTTTTTGTGTTTGTAAGTGTGTGTGCAAGTTGCAGAAGTTGCAGATTGTGAGTGAGATTGCATGAAGATGGAAAGGAATAAGTATATGAAGTTTCTCTTGGGAAAGTCCACAGGAATTTATTTTCTTGTGAGGAGAGCAAGAACATTAAGGGTTGAGTTTGAGGAGGAGAATCAGAGTGCAATAGCAGTTGTTTGTCCTTTCGAGGACATGAAGATGTTTGAAGATGAAAGTGCATCAGCAGGAACATGTCTTGTGGAAGGCATGAAGCAGTTAGTGAAAAAGGATGAGGATGAAAGAAAAGAAGATGTTGTAGCAGATATTTGTGAAGGAGTTGCCATAGGTGTGAAGGAAAACAAGGAGGACGTGTTGGTGAATATAGAGCAAGAGATTGAGGAAGAGAACATGGAGGTGTTTGCAGATGTGAGGCAACTAAGTGCTAAAGAGAAGAATAAGGAGGTTATAAAAGTTGTACTTGAGGAGTGTGGAGAAGAAGAGATGAATGCAAAGGAGAAGAGGGAAATAGTTAATTTCCATGATTTTATTAGTTTACATCTATATGAGGATGTTGTGGAGGATGTTGTATATGAGATAGAGTGGGAAGAAGTATTTTTGTGGAGGAGGCCAGATTGTGTTGTGTTAAAATCCAAGAGAGAAGAAGTGAGAGGAAAGTGCAATTGGTGAAGGAGGGTGGTCAATGGTGGACATAGGTCCACGAGAAGGAGTGAAGAGTAGACTTGGTGGAGAAGGATGGAGATTGTCTTAGCCAAATGCTGGAAGAGGAGAAGGAAGAAGTATTTCAAGGTATTTGATATAGTGGTAGAGTTCACCGCAGGTTGTTTACAACCTCAAAGGATGATCCTATCATTCAACTCCATTTCTTGATCCATGCTCACAAACTTCTTAACCGACATGTCTGTTGTAGGAGCAATCAAGTCCATAGGCAATCTCGCATCAACCAAAATAATTTCAGGTTGTTTTTTCAATCTTGTGCAATTTTGTTGTGCTCCTGTTGGTTTTAGCTGCTGCTTCTTGAAAAAATCTAGTTTCAAATTGATCAAATTATTCTGTGTATGGTTGTCGGTAACATCGTGAGGTTTCAAAACCTACATTGGCTCCCAACAAGGTTGTCACAACCTCGTTGGCCCTCGACATGGTTTCCATAACCCTATCAAAACCCAACAATCCTTCCGCAACCTTCTTGTTGATGAAAGAAGATGTTTGCATTAAAGATACGTTTGGTCCTAAATTCATTTTTGTAGTCAATGAAAGTTGCCAATTCAATGTCAGTGATTTGTCATGATTTCAAAACCTATGTTGGTTCCAGACAAGGTTGTCACAACCATTGGCCCCCAACATGATTTCCATAACCCTGTCGGAACCCGAAGTGCCACTCACAACCTTGGGTGACTTGAAGAGAAAGATTAACTAGTCATGAAACCAAAAGTTCCAAAATTGTTCTCTTGTTGAAAAGATAAGGAATAAAAAGATTTCAAAAGAGTTTAGGCAATTGGAGTTGGTTCCAAAACCAATGTCAACTCCCAATGAGGTTGTTACAACCTCATCGGCACCTAACAAGGTTTTCAAAACCTTATCAGAATGTGACAAACATCTCACAACCTTTACAAAAATCAAAGAAAAACTTCAAGGATGCATGACAAAGATGGTGGAGACGATTTTGAAGCTCTTAAAGAGAAGTCGACAACTTTCTAACTTAGTTTTGAAACTCTTGTTAGAAGCCGACACAATTTCATCCAACAAGGAATAAGAGTTATGAAAATGCCGTCGGTTCCCAAATTTTAGGAAACTTTAACCTTCTTACTTAACCAATAACTAAAAGAATCAATAACATGAAACCCTAAAACCCAAACCCTAAAGCCTAGAGAAAAGGGTCAAAGATGGAGGAATTTTCTAAGAAGAAAGCAATCAATTGGAGGGATTTTTTGGGAAGAAAGATTTTGTGGATTGAAAAGGGAAATGAAAGGAGTCAATAGTTGGTAAAGACAGAGGTTGGCTAAGAGGCTCAAGATTGTAGAGGATAGTAAGGGGTTTTCCAAGTGTATAATTTTCATATACATCACTAGAAGTGTCTCTAGAAGGAAATTGTACACCATTCTTTGAGTCACAATATATGACGTGGTGAATTGTCCCATAGTTAATGTGACCCAGTTGGCAATGCTCCAGGGTGTTGATACCGTCTACCTTAGCAACCAATGCAATGGTTCAAGAAGGGGAAGAAGATGTGCAAAGACCAAGATGGGAAGAAAAATAGTATATTTTGGAAGAGAGAAGTTTATTCCCTCAATTCTACTGTCATATTCCTCAAGATCCAAAATTTGAGAATGACAATCTATGTGGTTATGGCCACACTTTTCACAATAATCACATTTTTCATTGGAAAATGAGACAAACCTTGTTTTTCTCTTGTTGAGAAGTACCTTCACCTTGGTCTTTTTACCTTCCATTTGTGTTTCTTCTTGTAGATGATTTGGTCCTTAGCCCTCATGGACATATCCTACTATGCACCATCCACTACAAAGTTCCACACATACAAGCAAGAAGCAAATAATGCACAAAATTCTATGCAATACATTCAACGTGTACACCAATAGGTTCAAAATATTCTCTCATGACAATAGTAGCAATACAAAGTGCAATATGATGCACACCAAACCCCTTATGAATTAAAGGTTGATGACAAATTCCAATTGCATCTTCAGAAAGAGCACCTTAAGGGTCCATGCAAGTAGATAAAACTTTTGCATTATAATCCATAAACCATATTCCACATAGCTCGTGAAAATGTGTTTAATCTTGATCTACTCAATACATAAGTTTGCACCCAATATTCAACATGGAACTCCTCAAGCCATACTTTCCTCCTCTTCTTGAGTTAGCATCAACCAAACATCCTTTAGACTTGAATTCCAAGCACTTGCACACAATTATTTGAAATCAAAGAATACAAACAATCACTACTTTAATGTCCCCTTCACAAGTGTGATCGATTGGCAAAGACCCTTAGCCTATTTTAATTCTTGTAGGCTAATTGGGGTGTGGTAAGGGTATAATTAATTAATTAAATTAAATTGTCTAAAGTCACTCATTTTATAGGCAACTTATATTTAAATAATTATTTTATTAAAATTGGACAATTTATTTTAAAAAGTGGTGTTTTGGGGGCCCAAATGTACTGTTAAATTAAAAAGAAATATTAGAAGTCACTTTGAGAGGGAAATGGAATATAACATTTCAAATATTAAAAAACGGTATAAAAAGGAGAGCTTGCAAAAGAAAATTCATTCTTGGCATTTTATTTTCAAAAACCTCGTTTGGAGATTGAGCAATTATTCATCTTTCTTGTCCTAGGATGAAAAACAACAGCAAATATTGGTTTCAAGGATGGAAACCCTCCTAGCCAATTTGTGAGCGGATTCATCAGGGATTCAAAGGTGTGCTAAATGTTAGGAAATTATTTAAGAATTGAAGCTTGACAAATAAATATTTATATATTTCATTTCTAAGATGCAGCTAATTGAAATATTTGCATAGAAAATTATTTGTGAAATGTGGGAGTGAAGATTATATTTATATTGCTGATTACATCATCATAAAAGGCAGACCATACAATTTTATTTGGCATAAACAGCAGACTTCTAGTGAGAATAGCAACCATTATTAACAAGATGGTTAATAATTGTTGTATTTTGGCTTGTAAATTAGTCACAGAATATTTATATATATATGAATACACTTAATATATGAGATATCAGCAATGGCATATGCTTGCAAATTGGTTGTTAAAATGCCTATGTACTGTTCAATGCATGTTAATTGTTTGTAAATTTTCCTAGACTATGAAAGATATTTGCAACTATTTCTAAACACAAAACTCAAGAAATTGAATAATTTAATGTCTGCCAGCTATTTGACAAATTGTCTCTAAGTGGAAAATCAGTAAATTTGCAAGTTAGTTGAAAATTTTGGAAGGGACATTTAAGTGGTATCAAAGCTGGTTTTCCTGCTAGCCAATTGGGATTTTAAAAGATTGATGCAGAAATACAATTCATATGCAGCCTAGCGAAAGAGATAACAAGTATTACCAGAGGAATCTTAAAAGAGGACAATATAATTTTCCAGAAAATCCAAAAGAAAGATTTATATTTTTGCAGATTTATAGGTAGAAGAAATCATGGCAGATAGGGAAAGGAGGAATGAAGCAAATAGCATGGAGCAGCTACTTGTTGATCTTGGTCGAGGACAGTAGTAGTTGGCAAATTTATTGACACAAATGTTGTAGAATATGAATATGCCCATGGCTGATCAGAATAACAATGCGGAAGCAAGTAATTCTACAAACAATTGAACTAGCAACAACACTAGAATGGTTATTGGATCAACAACAAGACCATTGGTGCCTACTTTTTTAAACAGAGAAGAAATTTTGGAAAATAATAGGCGACGACAGAATGATGGAGAGAGTTACCTTGATTCCTTACATGAATATCAATTTTTAAATCAATTTTTGTCAGTTGAAGTTGAAGAATAGACCCAAGAAGGAAAGAAGCACACATAATCAGGATTTACAGTGAAGGTTGGGCACGTTGTCCATACCTACTTTTGACAGCTTTAATAAATGCATAACATATTTATGGATCTAGAAATTAGATACCTATCTCTCACTAAACCTCATGTTTGAGAATGAAGCAATAAAATATGTCACACTTCATTAAAGGGCAATGCTCGTGAGTGGTGGTATCATGTGATGATGACAGAAGGGCATAGTCTCATCGACTCTTACGAAAAATTCAGCCAAAGACCAATTGATAGGTTCGACAAAATGGATTTAGAACTACATTTTAGGGAGCTGGCACAACTGAACCAATATGGCTCAATTGACAGTTGTGTCTGAATTTCAAAGGCTTTAGACAATGGTTCCTAATGTATCAGACAAGAGACTTGTTTTATTCAATGAGTGTTTGACTAATCCACTTAGAGGTTGGATGAAGGCATTTTTGATCCACCTTCCCTACAAGATGCAATAAAAAAGGCAAGAAACATGGAGTTTTCCACACCCAAATATAAATTCCAACATTAGTCATTCCCACCAAAGAAAGACAAGAAGCCTTTTCAAAAGGAATGGCCTAAATAGACAAACATGGATGAGGAGACAAAGAATGAGTTACGGAGGAAGAAACTTTGTTTTTCATGCAAAGAGCCTTCGGTACCAAGCCATAGGTGCCTTAGAAGGGGCAAGGTTCATTAAATTAAGAAGAAAAGAAAGAAGCTAAGCCAGAAAGTGAACATGATGATGAAGATGTTGAACCAGGAGACAAAAAGGTTGCAAACTATGGACGCCATTCATTCTTGGTCATGCTTTTTGGATTGACCAATGCAACTACTACATTTTAGTCATGTATGAATCTGATATTTAATAAGAAATTGACAAAAATTGTACTTGTCTTCTTTTATGACATTCTAATATACAACAAAACTTGGGAGGATCATCTCTAACATATTGATGAAGACTTAGAGATTATGGAGGCATATTCACTATATGCTAAAGCATCTAAATGCAAATTTGGAATCACAAACATTTTGTATTTGTGGCATGTGATTAGTGCAAAGGAAGTGAAAGTGGATTGGGGTAAGATTCGAGCCATTTTGAATTGGCGACCACCTAAGACATTGAACCATCTAAAGGTATTCCTTGGATTGTGTAGCTATTACCAAAGATTTGTTGGAGTTTCTCACAGTTGACAACACCCTTGACAAAATTAACAAAAAGGGGGCTTTATCATGGTCATGGTCATGTGCAGCACAACAAATTTTTGACAACCTAAAAGAGGTGATGAGTTCATGCCAAGTCTTAGCATTGCTAGATTTTTTCCATCCATTTATTTTGGAATGTGATGTTGTGGGTGAAGGGATTGGAGCTATTTTAATGTAAGAATAGACACGCATAGCCTTTGAGAGTAGGAAGCTCAAGGAGACTACAATTAATTTTTTCCATTTATGATAAGGAGATGCTAGCCATTATGCATGCATTGGATAAATACAAACACTATCCGATAGAGGGTAATTTGTGGTAAAAACAGATCATAACAACTTGAAATACTTATGCAACTAGAAGGATTTGAACAAAAGGCAACAAAAATGAGTAAGCAAACTAAATGCCTATGATTTTGATATTGAATATGTTAGAGGCTAAAGGAATGCAGTTGCATATGCCCTTTCCAAGAAGCCAACTTTGTGCTCAATGACAGAGAAATCAACGGATTGGAAGGCTCGTCTCTTGGTTGAGTATTCAAAAAATGCATTTGTTTGTGATGTCATGAATGGGAAAATGCAAGATGATAGGTACAGGGTAATGGATGATCTCATTTCCTACAAGGATAGGATCTACCTTGTTCCAGAATTCAAGTTTAAGGATAAGATATTGAGAGTTGTTCATGGCACACCAATAGCAAAGCACCCTATCTACTTTAAAACCTACAAGTAGATCAAGGAGAGGTTCACATGCAAGGGATTTAAAGATGATATCTTGAGACATATTAGGGAGTGTTTGACTTGTTAACAAAATAAATTAGAACATACTTTTCTAGCAAGACTATTGCAGCCCTTAACTATTCCTAAGCAAAAATGGGAGAGCATATCTATGGATTACATCACTAGTCTTCCACAGGTACAAAGCAAGGATTGGATCTTTGTTGTGGTGGATAGATTGACCAAGTATCCCCATTTTTATGCTATATCTTCTGAGTTTAAGGCACTTCAAGTCGCAAAGTTGTTTTCTAGAGAGGTGTTCAAACTCCATGGCCTACCAAGGAACATTGTCAGTGATTGGGACAGCAGATTTATCAGTATGTTTTGGTAGGAGCTTTTTATATTGGCAAGTACTAAGTTTACCCCAAACACTAGTTATCACGGTATCACCTATAGACAGATGGATAGATTGAGATCGTCAATAAGTGGGTAGATGGGTATGTAAGGAACTATGTCAGAGGGCAGCAGAAGGCATAGATCAAGTGGTTATATTTGGGTGAGCACTACTACAATACCACATATCACGTGTCTATTGGCAGGACTCATTTCAAAGCTTTGTATTGATATCCTGTCTTCTTGTATTTAAAGAGCAGTGGGGCAATCTCATAAACCATATTATTGATCTTATAATTTCCTTCAAGTGGGGTCTTGAAGGAGATTTGAAATGCTGGGATTATAAACTTATACCATGGTATCCAAAAAGATGATATTATGTTTGACTATAAAAATCTAGTATCTTCAAACACAAGTATACTTCGAAAAACTATGCATGTTTAGATTCAGATTTAGACACCAAAAGTGAAGGTTAAAGTTTAAACTATATATAAATTTAAACTTTTTTCTTGTAATTTATATGGAAATTCAAATGCATAATGAGGCCAAAAATAAATTTAATCAAAAACAAGATTCTAAAACATCAAAAAACATACTGTAGAGTAAAAGTACCAGAACATATTCAACTCATGGTTTTTACATGACAATATAGGAACTGGTAAAAACATACACTTTGGGTAATTAATAAATTTCCCATGAAATATAGGCCTCGTACCAAAGTGCTTTAAAAAATTTAAAGACTGTATATTGTCACTGGCACCAGAACAAAAAGACTTAATATCCAACAATGAGGAAGCATTCCTTAAAGACATGAAAGCATATGTACCCAAAATTTCGAAGAGGAGGAGAAATTTCAAACCTGTTCGCCTGCAAGAGGATCTGGAACATTCTCAACAACAATGAGTTCCTGCTCTAACGTGTTTGGCAGCAAGGATCGAAGAATCTGCAATGCAAACCAGCAAACAGTCAGGCACATTGAAAGAAGTGTATCAATATAGATGTAAAAATCAACACCTCATTTTCAGAGCACCTCATTCTCGGAGCACAACTGATCAATTATTTAATACTTTACGGCCAGATGGCAAGAATGTTCTCAAGTAATGAACTAAAACCATGCTAAAACAAGTCAATCAAATAAAGAGAAGAATCTTTATGTTGAGATGCTATCAAGTAAGAGCATAAAAGCTAATGCATCAATCAAATGGAAACTTCCCTGTCAACAAAATATATCCTCATTTAAGATTCCTAAGCAGGTTCAAAGTTTTCTAACAAGAAATATCACCTGGCCAGGTACTAGAATCTAACCAAATAATTGTTAAATGGATATATTAAGTAGTTATAAATTATGTATGGCTAGATTGTCTCCTTGCTTATCTAATGTAGTTGGTAACGGTGAAATTTGATAGCTAAAGTGCAGCCTGAAGAGCACAAAAGATTTACTGAGAGGGGGGGGTGAATCAGTAAATCTATACAAACTTTTACACTTTTCAACTTTTCAACAACTCTAAACTTTTATCACCAACAATCTTTAACAACTTCAAATTCTAACACAAATCAACTATACAAGAATATCTCAATATGAATAAGTTGACAAGAAGATTTTACGTGGAAACCCTTACGGGAGAAAACCACGGTACAAACAATGTACTTTATGTATTATATAAACTTTTACAATGAACGTAGGCACCAACCTACTTGAATCACCAAATATGTAGTTTAGTAGGCACCAACCTACAAAGAGCACCAGCCCTTAATCCTGATTTAGTAGGCACCAACCTACAAGGTGCACCAACCCCTACTTGCCAAGCACCAACTTAGCAAAGATTATAATTTGAATGAATAGTGTTCCACCTTTAATGTTGCTTCCTTAACGGATGATGGACTTTACAATCTTTCTCTTCTTGAATTTATCTTTCTCAAATGATGTTCGTATATATCAGCATATGATGAGTTTACTTTACAGATCTGCCTCTTATATTCTCCTCATACAAATTTACACACACTCCTCTTGGACTGTCCTTGAATTATCTACACAAATCACTTCTCAATCAGCAATCGTCTCTTCATAAATCTGCTCAAAATGTAAATAAATCTTCACAAAACTCTGCTCCAATCATATATTTCTCTTTGCTTCTGCACAAACTCTTCACAGAATTGAAACAAATTCTTTTTTCAAATCTGTCTTCTCAACTCAAACTTCAGCTAATATTCACTTTATAATTGATAGTGCTGCTCTTCCTCTCTATACTTAGACAATAGTCATTCAATTCTTATGTTGATCTGCATATGATATTTATTTATACACAATACAGATAATAATCAACAAAATCCCATCACAGATGATATATCCTTTGTTCCTTCACAAAACTCCAACACTCTACACACTTAATTGTGTTTATGATATATCAATTGTTCCACACACACATTCTACACTTGTTTGTGATTTAAAAATGAAGCATTTATTCACACACTCACACAGCATACACTTTCAAATAATATACACTTTATAAACTCTTCCACTCCTGCTTGCAACTCAAAAATGAAGCATTTTTATTCCACTCACATATGCCGCACTCTAAATGATATACATTTTTGCGCACCCAGCTACTTCTCCTTTTATAAAAATGATATTCGATAAAACCCACAAAACCACTTCACACTTCCTATTATCCTTTTATATCATTATTGTTCTTCATGAAAGAGACGTCACTTCAGAAAAGGATATAACTGCTTATAAGGTCATAACCCTTAAACTCAAACGGTGCCATAGTATAATCACTTGTCTTTTAATTATATTATTGCCTTAAACATGACGACTTTTTGTAATGTAAAATATCGTTCACAATGATAATCCTCTTTTTATTTACATATTCGGTGGTGAGTATTGCCTTCCACAAAGGGCCCGATAAAAATAATTGATTAGTAGACTTTAGCGGCTGTGTAAATTAAGGTGATAGCTTTGACGTATTTCTTTGACATGAACCTGCCTTTCTTATTACTGTGACATACGTTGGATGCTCTTCCAACGCCGACCGACTGAATCTACATTTGACATCTATTAGATACGTACCGGCTATGTAATTCATTCGTTTCTTTATCACTGCCCAGGTAAATTTGATATCTTCATGATCCCTCTCACTCCTTCAACCAAATACGGACTCCCTTTTATGTTATCCACATGACTTCTAAAGTGTAGTGTGCCAAGACATATTCAGTAAGTCGACATAGATGATAAAGCCCAAATAATCATTTGCGTGCCTTGAAACTAATACACGACTTCACACCATGATTCCCTATAAATGATTCAAGTGATTACTTTGTTCTCTTACTTTAGTTTGATGATAATATCTGGCCGTTCAGATATGAACCCACGTTTGCACTTGGAAGGATTACTCTGCTAAGCACATTCTTCGATTCCTTCACACATTACCTCTTTTGGCATATTTGCCTTTCACTATTTAATCTTGTATTTTGTCTTTTAGCGGTGCTGTAATATGGGTCAACATTTGTCTTCTTCCTACCAGCTCGATGAAGACTTTCTTCAGAATTATGTTGCTTTCATCAATACTTTCAACATAACTGCATCCAACCTTGATGATTTGTTCTTATTAAAGACATTTAATAAAGACATTGATCTGATCTGCATTTCTTTATTTGACATATAATGTTCTTCAAACTGAATACTTCAAACATGATCATCAAACTGAACCATATTTAAGATATCAATTATGCATAGACAACAAAAACCTTCTTGACATGACTTTGACATCAATGACAACATTTCCAACACAGCCAGTCCATCCAGCAGTCTGCATTAATTCATTTAAAAATGTACCCAGAATAAGATACACAGAGTCATGATTTTATCATTTATGACACAAAGAGAGCTTAGAGAATCAAACCAGGGATTTAAATACAATTTGATGGTTGTTAACTTGTTTCTATAAAGAGTGCTTCTTTTAGAGTGAAAAATATAAGAGTATGAAACCTTGTTAGGAAGAACAAGAGAAAAAAATTAATTGTTCTTTATTATGTTCACCTGAAACATAATAATGATCAATATATCAAATGGTAACCTTGTACCAGTGATGAAACCAAACTGAATAAGATTAATCTGTTGCATTTCATACTCATGGCATGCATTGAAATTCAAGACTCTTGACATGGGAAAGTCTTGAATTGTCAAATCAGCCTGTGGCTGCATACTCTAAGAGATGGAATTTTGCACAGTTGAAACACTAGATGATCATTTCTTCCTCACCATGAAGATTGAAGTGAAATCAGATATGTTAGCATTCTTGCATTACATCCAAATTTGCAAGTGCAGTCTGTCTTGGGTGAGCGAGTTGTTTTTGTATAATGTTTTCTATGGTTCAATAATTTTTGTGTTTGTTTTCTATGAATTTGTCATTTCCCTTTTTCAGAAATAGAACCATCGAGAAGACCTCTAGCCTATCCCCATTTCATGTAGGCCAAGGGAAATAAATCTTTTAATATTATTTTAAGTTGGGCCAGGTAGTATTTAATTTAAGAGGACTGCTTAAATAATATTATTATTAAAATAAAAAGTGCTTTTAACACTAATAAAATAAAAATATTTTCAAATACTTAAAATAAAATATAATTATGAAACAAAAGAAGTATTTATTAATATTTAAGGAATTTGGATCCATGGGCCCAGTTGGAGCACTACAAAAGGACAGTTTGATTCATTTAAATATCATATTTTTGTCATCATTTTGCCATTCAATTTCCAGAATTTGAGCTGTGTGTTCAATTTTGCATCCAAGGACAAAAAGCCTCAGCTGTTTTAGAATGCTTGGAGGACCAAAACCCTCTTGGTTTTCCAATAATTGAATTGAGAACAAAAACCCTCATATCCATTGAGGCAATTCTACACAAAGATCACCTTAGAGCCCATTGATTGCAATTGTTTGATTCATATTTGCAAGAAAATTGCACCACAACATCAAATAAGCATTTTTGGGCCAAGTTTCAAGTTTGCATGTTTCTGCTACAGTGAAATCAGCACTTTTGGGGGTTTGTTCTTCATTTACTCTTGCAAGATCTTGAGTGCCACTCATTGGGGAAGTTGCCCTCAACCTCTGTTGTTAGCATTTGTGGACACTGTTTCCGCAACCATTCAGCGCCATTTGTGGATGTATCAGTCATACAAAGAGGGTTTGGAGTGATTCTTGAAATTATTTTTGCTGATTGCCCTTATCTAGGGCCTGCACCAGCACTTTGGAGGATTTTGGAGGTGGTCTCGGTCTTCATTTACTGTTGATACAACACTTCCAGCCATCTTTCAAGGGAGCGCCAGCATTAAGAAGTGCAGATCTGCCCTACTTTTTTCTGTTGAATCACTTTCCAGCCTTCAATTGGGTGTGCTAGCCTTGGAGGAGAGTGTGGGTTCAGTTTGGTTAAGTTTCATCCACATTTATTGCTGTTTGGAGGCATTTTTTAACATTTACTAGTATTTACAGAGATTATCCTTAAGTTCCAGCCTTTGGGATCTTCATTGCTTCCATCTTCCATCTCTATTTCTCAATTGCCATCATCATAGGCAGAGCTAAATCAGACTTGATCAGTTTTGGGACATTGTGCAGCCTTGGTAACATGTTTCCTCTAATCTCCACCCGCCACACCTGCTGAATAATGATTCTATAAGGTTCCTACAGCATGTGGCAGCTATACATTCATTATTTCCAGACAAATCTCAAACCTAGTTAATCTGAAAATTGTTCATATCAGCCATTGTAGGTTGCTCCAGCATTTTGCAAATCTAAAGAAGGCATTTTGAAAGAGATAAATTGGTGTTTAATACGCTAGGGTTCCATTCTTGTATGTTTGTTGGTATTTCAAAGTTCAATTCTTTCACTTTCAGTTATATCAGCTTTTATATTGGTTATATATGAGCACTGACTACTTAGATCTGAGTGTAATTGCATTGAAAGAGTGTTAAGTTGGCCGTCCATTTCATATCAGACCTAACCAACCCCTTTCATTTGGGTGATTTATCATATTTATAAACGAATTTTGCTAATTTGGGGTGAAGTTGAAGTTGTTTTCACCCATAGAGGGTTTGATAACAAATTTCTCTTTTATTTTTCTGTTCCAATTTGTGTTTTGCATCAAAATAAGAAAATTACATAGAAACCAGAAAAAATTAAAAAAAACCCTTGTTGGGGACATTACAGAATTACTTAGGATCATGCAAGTCCTATAACAGCTTCTGTCAGTTCTGACTGCAGCCACACAAAAAAATGCCAGAGAGTTTTATCTACAAAATACATCAAAGTTTGTGACAAAGAAAGAGCTGTCAGGATTGCTTGCAGAATTCACAGCATATATAAAGCATGAGTTAATCTCTTTTGGAAAAAGCTAAAGGATTCAAAGATTAAGAAAGAGATGTCAACTTCATTAAGCAGGCTTCAATAAAATGTGCAACACAGCTCAGAACAAACATGAAGCAGGCTTCAAGCATCAAAGGTTGGAAATTTGGAGAGAAACTAAAATATGTGAAATTGCCAAGCAGCAGTTTCATAATTGCCAGGGTGATTTAGTCATGCAAGTGGTAGGAAATAAATGAAGTATTTTAAAACTCTATGAAATTGCCAAGCAGCAGTTTCATAACTGCCCAGGTGATTAAGTTATGCAAGTGGCACTTTTGAATTTGCCAGGTGCATTTCATACAAAAGTGCAGGATTTGTCATGTGTCGGAAACAGCAGAAAACAGCCAAGAACACTTCGAGTTCCTCTTCCAAACAGTTTCTGAAAAAACTTGAGATGCTTGGCATGACTGTTTTGGCCTATAATACATGTGTAAATTCCCATAGAGGTAACAACAGAAGGATTTGAGTTGAATTGTTTGAATTCTAGTTAAGAGTTCACAGGTTCAAAAGCACTGACATTGGCAAAAGAGCAAAGCTCAATTTATATTAGAGCTATTGCAGCAATCATAGGGGCTGAAATAAGTTGATTGCAGGTTGGTCGTGTGCCCAATAGGCCTAAGATTGTAATTTCCATTCAAAATAGTGGAGTGAGTGTTTTTACTATCTACTGCTGGAGATTTTATCCCAAAATTGGGGTTACCTAACATAAATTCATGTGTCTGTAATTTGTGGTTATTGTTACTCTCAATTTCCTTAAATTCTTTGTTATTGGTTTGCTTAGAATTTGCAGCTCATCCTTCATTAAGAATCTGTATGTGATAACTATCAGTGAAGCATAGCTTCCTCTAGTTTACAGATCAAGTTTGGTACCAAAGTAAGCTCTTTTCTTGTGGAAGTTGCTGTAAGTGTTTTTCCTAGTTCATGCCCACAACAAGAGCAAGTGGAGAAGAACTCTTTCATTTGCAAAGAGACATTGAGTCTGGTAGTTGGAAAAGAAAAATTAAGAAGCACGACAAGAGATGCAGAAACCTTCGATGAAGAAACAAGGTTCATTGAAATAGAAGATGATGTTGCAAGCATATCTTAGTCAACGGAAACTATGAAAAATCTAAGACTCTAATGGAGATTCTCATGAAGTTGTGCTCATTGAAAGATACCAAGAGCAAGGGGAAAGCCCACTTTGAAGAAGAAGAATTATATTGCAAAACTAGTGTACCCAATAAATCTCTATGCAAGGATGAAGAAAGATTTAGATTCCCTGTTTGAAAGAGATGTGGATACGAAGCTTGACCATTGGTTGGGTCAATTGGAGGTATATTTCATTATGCATTCTCTTACTTTAGAACAAAATATTTCCTATGCTCAATAGACACTGGTGAATTTTGTAGAAGCGCTGTCCAAATGGAGAAATAAGTGCAAGAAGACAAGGTGTCGATGAAATACATTAGAGGCCTTTGTGGCCATCTTCAAGGGCTTCTATTGTTGTCTAAGCCAGTGGACATAGATGAAGCATGTTCGCATAATCATCAACTTGAACTAGATAGTCCTCTATCCACTCCAATGACAAAAGGAGCTATAGCCAAGATAAATAAGGTTGGTGCTAGAAGCACAAAGGCAATCTCTACAAAGCATTGTGACCATTGTGATGCAGATGCAACTTACTACAAGCTACATCTAGAAAAGCATCCTTTGTAAGGCCCACCTATCTTTAGTTCCTACCATAGATACAAGACTTGCCCAAACTCAATGGGTATCGAGGCAGGCAAACCCAAAGGAATCTCACAAACTCGTGACCTGGATACCCAACAAGTCTGGTTAGAATTGCTGAGTTTTCCAAACTCATTGGACCCAATTTGTCGGAATAGGACTTAGATATTAGGGAAAATAAGAAAAAGGATAAAAAATTGAAAATGTAAAAGCATGGAAGTCCTGCTTTTTTGAAGGGTTTGGAGGAGTTTTAAAGGTTGGTTAAAAGCAATTAAAATATGAAACAAGGCATGTGCCCCTTGATCCCGTTGGGGATGCTACCTCAAAACCCCACTCTAGTTTTACAAATCAAAAAAAAAAAAATCATTTTGGGCCATGCTAATGGAAAGGTAACACTTTTTTTGTTCTTTTTACTTTTTCCCAATCAAAATCCCAAGTAATTGAATTACAGTTATACTTTTGCTTTGCTAAGTCAATCCCTATCCTAAGTAATGCATCTATGGTTGTAGCAGCATTTGCAGACTTGTCTAAGATCCAAGTGCATGACACCAAACAAAGCTAGCAATGCTGAGTTGAGCAAGACTCTACCATACTTCAGGACTCCATATTATGATTTTTGTTTTTGATGCCATGCATAGCATAATCCACAAATTTTGTACACCTAAAACACTTGACAATATTTTTTTTAAAATCTCATTTCCTTCATCAAAAATAACTTTAATACATGTGACCGATGCATACTTGTGTCTATGACCAAAGTAGCTTCTATTTGATTAGTTTATTGTGTCAGCCATACTGGTGTACCTAAACCCCAAACACATGCTCAATCTAGCACCCAAACCGGCAACTTCTGCCCATGTGAGTGTGGGTGCCTGCACCTATGCCTGTTTTTGTGCTTTTGTGTATGTCCTAGCTTCAAAACTCCCAACTTGGCAAATCTTGTAGACCCAATTTGGGCTCAGTCTCAGCAACTCAGCATAACGTCAACAAAATTCAAGAAATTGAAAAAAAAAAGCATACTTAAATTCATTAACTCATCAAAACTCAGAAGCACTCACCAAAAACTCAAATAAACTCAGCTAGGCAAGTTAATGTGCAATTTATTCAGCTGCAAAACTAGCTCATGAGTTAGATGAGTACAAGGAGAGTTTTGAAACTATGGTATATATTATAAATGAAGATAAAATGCAGACATTGAAAATTTCAAAGCACTAAAATGCCATGATACAATTGGGAAATAACTTAATAAGATAAGTCTCAGAGTATTATTTCCATGAAAAAGCTTAATCAATCTAGCATTTAACTGTTATTATTAATTTAATGTTTAAGCAAGCAAATATCTATTGATAGATAATACTACTGTGAATTACTTTAAAAAAATCCTCACTTATAATGTATACTATTACCACTGTTGTTATATACCTTATAAAGTGCATTACCTTCCGACTTTGTGAGTTATCATCTAATTGCATGGAATCCACTTTACTCTTCTTATGTTGATTAAGAGGAAAAGGATCATCAAGAATGTCAATTTTATCCAGTTGAAAATCTCCTGCTCCTGGCACATGAACCTAGAAAATAGCAGAAATTTCCAAGCATCATAATATATGGAAAATTTTCATACTTGACCCCATGGTAAGCATATCATACCAACTGGTTAACAGAAAGACTCCGTGCCCGCACATAGCCCGAAAGAAGCAGCATACTCCTGACTGAATCCTGCTCAGATGTTGCAAGTTCAACCTAGAAAGAGAAGTTTTTATGTTACATCAATATCCCTTTATCAAAGATTTTGCAATTGAGTTATTGAGAAATAAAATCACAGATCAACATATTCACTACCTATAGATTTATATAATGCAGTCTATTGAAACAAAAAAACAAAACAGCATATAGGTATAGAAGCAATAAGAAATGCAATAAACCAATAGAGGATACAAAGCATATAGTACATTATGGGATACAACTGTAAGCAAATAGCATGTATACAAGCAACAAGCTTTAAAACGTCTAAGGTTGACAAAAGAGTAACATCTGGAATATTTGTGCTTACTATTGAAATGGTTAATCACTGTCTTATTCAATATTTGGGTTTTAAATCAAGGATTTGATGAATAGAAGGATGGGGTAGATTTATTATGACTCGTATTAAGAGCTATCCACATATTGTGTTTGTGAAGGAATGTTTCGCACACTCATCCCCTGTGGATGTCCAATATCTCAAAGAAGAAGCTGCCAGGCCATATAGATCTACCAAATCTAATAACATTAGAACTTCAATTTCCCTTGATCGACAGTACACAGAAATCATAAGAGGAAGTAATTCCAAGGAAACAATAAATCCATTCATTAAGCTCTACTAGAACCATAGTAAGACTTGCCACAACTCTCCAAGTAAACTTGGTTACTTATTATTAATTTATTTATTAAAGGAGTCAAATGACATCGAACACATTGAGATTCATTCAAATTTGTCTCAAATCAGCAAACTAGCTGCAATTCCACTAGATGCTTTCAAAAGTTCTTGTAATGTCCCCTTTAAAGAATTGTCAATTTTCTGATTTTTATGAAATTTTCTGAATTTCGGAAACTAAAATAAACTGGAAACAGCAGACTGAAATAGAAACAATTAACAAGAAACTTCTTGTCTAACCTTCTATAGTTGGAACACCACTTCAACTTATAGATGATAAATACCAAAATGAAAGTGATGGTTAATGTCCTAATATGAAATGGACAGCCAACTTAACA
The DNA here is from genome assembly GCA_007258455.2 of Sequoia sempervirens. Taxonomy (NCBI): domain Eukaryota; kingdom Viridiplantae; phylum Streptophyta; class Pinopsida; order Cupressales; family Cupressaceae; genus Sequoia; species Sequoia sempervirens. The sequence continues at coordinate 356,436,234 of VDFB02373365.1, forward strand.
CCCTTTGACATGCAATTACACTCAGATTTGAGTAGTTGAGGCTCACATACATCAAATATCAATGCTGATATAACTGAAAATGAATGAATTGAACCTCCAAATACTAACAATCACACAACTATGGATCCCTATGATATCAAGCACGCTTGGATGTTAATTAAGCACCAATTTATCACCTTCAAAATGCTTTTATTTGATTTTCAACATGCAGGAGCAGCTTACAATGACTGATATGCACAATTTCAAACTTACAATAATTGAATTTGACCAGAACTGATGAATGTACAGCTTGCCATGTGCTGTAGGAACCCTGCATGGTGAATAACTAGCAAGGACAGTGGCTGGATCTTACTGCAAGAGTGTTGCAATAGCAACAATGATCCGGCAAATGACCTAGGAAGGTGGCATGGCAGCTGGAAACAAGCAAATTGTGGCTCCACAATAGTCAAATGCTGTCCAAATGCTAATAACAGTTCAGAATATGAACTGTAAACAATAATAAATGCTAATGCCACTTGCCCAAAATATTGCTGTAATCTCCTCGAATGCTGGCACATCCACTTATAGCCTAGAAAACTGACAAAACAGCAATAACTAAGGCAGATCTGCCCTACCAAACAATGGCAATCCCTAGGAAGCAGCTGGGAATGTTGTTGCAAAGATAAATGATAACAAAACCCTCTCCAGAAACCCTCCAATGCAGTGGCACTGCACTTGATTTGTAGAATATGCAGGATATGCTGACGGATCTGCCCTCTCAAGGCTGATATACTCAAGTTGGTGGCTGTATTTGTTGGTCAACGCAACAAATCATGAGTAGCTATCTACAAAAGTGGTGAATCTTTCCCTTGGAATGTTGGCACCAAATCTGAAAGGAAAGCCTTATCAAAATGTTGGAATAGTTTGCCTCGATAAATCTATAAAATCTTCAATAGTTCCGGAAACCTTCACCAAACTTGAAACTTGGCCCAAAAATGTTGATTCCACTATAGCAACACTATAGCAGCAACATGTAAACATGAAACTTGGCCCAAAACTGTTGAATTTGCTATAGCAACATTGTAGCATCAACATGCAAACTGGAAATTTGGCCCAAAAAATGCTGATTTGATGTTGTGATCATTGTAACGAGACTCGCCAAGACTCGGTGAGTTCCGAGTCAAGTCACCTTGGCCGAGTCCTGGGGGCTCGGACTCGGACTCGGCCGAGTCCTACCGAGTCTTGGCTGGACTCGCCAGACTCGCCGAGTCCAAGAGAGTCTTACCAGCAGGACTCGGCAACAGGCAAGGTTTGAAAAGTACAAAAAATTACTTGAAATTTAAAGTTAAAACTTGTTTTTTTCTTACTTATTGTGAATGCAAAATGATGTACGCCATGAAGGTTTGTATGGTTTTGGAGATCTTAATTTAGGCTTGGTGGCGGGGGCTTCGCCCCTCAACCCCACCCTGTATCGCGAAAAGGAGCGCACCCAAGGCGTTGCCCCAGGACCCCGCGAGGGACGCTGCCCCTCGACTACCCTGGGGGAACCCCACAAGAGCTTGACCCCACTGGGGGTGCTACCCCCAGACCCCCGCAAGTGGCGCTACCCTTTGACCCCGTTGGGAACACGCCCCAGACCCCCACAATGGGCATTGCCCTTGGCCCCACTGGGGGTGCTAGCCCCAAACCCTCGCGAGGGGTGTTGCCCCTCGACCCCACTAGAGGCACTACGCCTACACCCCCACAAAGGGCACTGCCCCTCAACCCCATTAGGGAAATTTCCCTAATACTTGATATTATGGCTACTACATCATCCATGACCTATCTTAGACACATTCATAGGAAGGATGTAGGCTCCTTTGAGCCATAGACTTCTAGTTATTGTTTTGAATCTTTTGATATTTCATATTTGTTTGGAACATTTGATGTCATGGATTTCATATTCGATGATTTTTGTATACATTTGAGTCTTTGACTATATATCTAAGTGTGCTATTTCCTTGGGCAACTCAACTACAATTTGTGTTTATACTTATATGATCGATGTATACTTGTGTTAGTGACGAGGACCTTGATTGGGTTGACCGGGCAAATAGAGAGGTTGAGGCTATAGCCATGGCAGAGGAGGAGGCTAAAGCATGAGCAAACACATCCACAACTAATGTTGGTGAGGGTGGCATGGAGTCACAAGCAGAGACTATGGTTGTAGTTGCTACATCATCTAGGACCCACCTTAGATGCCTTCGTAGGAAGGATGCAAACTCCTTTGAGCCATAGACTTGTAGTTATTGTTTTGATATTTCATATTTGTTTGGAACATTTAATGTCATGGATTTCATATTCCATGAGTTTTGTATACATTTGACTAATTTTATATATCTATGTATGCTATTATTTCCTTCAGCAGAGCAACTACAATTTGTGTACTTTATACTTATGTGATCGTTGTATACTTGTGCATGTGATCAAATTTGCTTTTATTTGTGTTGTATTCAATAAAGGGTGCTTGAAACAAGTTTTAAATCCTTAAAATCTCTAAATTTCTAGGGTTTTTTCGACTTTTTTTCATTTTGCCGAGTCTACGCCGAGCCGAGTCGCCGAGTCGAGTCACCCTCGCCGAGTCCGAGCCGAGTCTAAGTCTCGTAACTATGGTTGTGATACAATTTGCTTGCAAATATGAATTGAACAATCACAAGCAATGACCTCAAATGCAAGCCTTGTGTAGAATCACCTCAATGGATATGAGGGTTTTCGTCCTCAATCCAATTGTGAAAAACCAAGACAGTTTTCATCTTCCAAGATCTCCAAAATAGCCAAGCATTTTCGTCCTTGAATTTAAACTTGAACACAAAGTTCATATTTTGGAAACTGAATGGCAAAGTGATGACAAACATTAGATATCAAATGAAGCCAAGCACCCTCCTTTTTGTAGCATTCCAACTAGACACACTAGTCCAATTTTGTTAAGTATTAATAAATACTTTTTATATTTATTTTAATTTTAGCATTTAGAAATACTTTTCATTTTTATTAGTGTTAAATACACTTTTTATTTTAATAGTAATATTATTTAAGTTGCCCCTAAAATTAAAAATTATTGGGCCCAACTTAAAATAATGCTAAAAATTATTTCCCTTGGTTTACCTTTAGCCTATAGGAAATGGGGAAAGGTTAGAGGTCTTCTCTATGGCTCTATTTCTGAAGAAAGGATATGACAATTCTAAATAACGTATATAAGTAGGTTACTCCATTGGTATGACTTATATAGAGTTGAGAATTGATGCTTACTTTTTAGATTACCAAAATCTCTCTAGATAATAGAGCTTTACATCTATAAGGGTCTCCTAAAGAATGTAATCAGCAAGACCCCAAAGATTCAAATGAAAACTAAGCCTCAAAATTCAAAGTACAATATAACAAATCCTCTATCCTAGAGAGAAAACTACACCTCAAAATTCAAAGTACAAGTAAAGACCTACTCCTTTATTTGATCCATAACGATTTAGAGAAGATTTTTTCAACATGAGGTTGTCCAAAAGTGATCAATAGTACAAAATAGCTGATTTAAGCAGTAGAGAAAAACTGCCACTTGCATCAGGAGGCATTTTCACAGCTGCCACTTTTAGCAACTAGTAATTACAAAGCTGCTATGGCAATAACAAAACCACTATAGTGATTGTAAAAAAATAGCTTCCTTGAGAGAGGCAATTTCATCCATGTGAATATGAGAAATGAAAAGTTCAACAATTTCTCTTCCAAATCCATTTCTAGAGCATAGTAATGCATAGAGACAATCTCCAACATCTAATTGAGGACATGACGAGATCAGACTGCATCATCAAAGGCTTGTGAGTGTTGTAGTGGTCAATGTTAAAGTAACTATTAAATATGGTCAATTTGTTATTACTTATTAGTCATAGGCTTTAATAAAGTTTTTTCGACTTTAGGATATTATGTTATGTTTTATTTCCCTTCAGTATGTGCTTATTTATCCCACATTCATAACATGGTTTGCCTCCCATGATTGTAATCTCTTACAAGAAGGCTTTCATTTCATATTTAAGATATTATGTTATGTTTTATTTCCCTTCAGCATGCACTTTTTATTTATCCCGCATTCATAATGCAGTTTTCCTCCCATGATTATAATCTTTTATAATAAGGCTTTCAATTTTTATTTACTTAATGAATATCTTAGTTATCTTAATGTGCTCTATTTCCATAATATGGTATCAAAGCTCAGCTAGAGCCATGGAGTTTGTGAAAGCGTGAAGTTCTAAGGACTGCTGCCAACAGAGATGGATCAAGAGATCACTGGTGTAGCACAATAAATTGCAAAAGAAGGATTCATACTATCCTATGGCACTACATTGTATATTACTATATTAGATTCATATGGTTTTTTCCTAAGGAAAATCACAAGCAAAACCAATCAAAAATCGTGTGTTCTTTTTATTTAAAAAATGCATGGGAAAGTTTGAGGTCATATAGGCAAAAACCAATAAATTTGTAGGCCAAAATTGCATAAAACTATGCGGATTTTCTTGTTGTCTTTGAGGGTTTTTTGGACGAAAATCATAAATTTGTTTTATGCAAGTCACAAGGGTTTATTTCCTAGAAATCACAGAAATTTTCATCTAAAATTTAAGGATCATGACCAATCTTTCATAGGCGCAAATAGTAGAAAACAGGCACAATTTACAAGTTGCATCTACAAGTCATGAGCCATGCACTTTTCTAGACACAGTCACAAGGTTAAAACCAACTGTAGAGCCAAGAAAGCAAAATAAATCACTTTCAAAAGCTTGTAGAGGTTGTGCAACTAGGGCAAGATTTTTTATAGACCTTTTGAAAGCCAAGTTTCCCTCAGCTAGGACTCGTTTTTCTTTGCCACTTTTTTCTAGTAGATTTGCAAAAAATTGAAATCATATAGTTGATTGAATTTTGTAAGTATTTCTTTTCATGTATCATTTTGTTGTTAGAGGAATAGCAGGAAACAATTTTTTCTTCTACTCTAAGATTGCAAGTTGTGAGAGGAAGAACATTACAAATGGCCTCATTACCCAACATCATGTTGAAACACAACCAAATATTCTCTAATAAAAATTACAATAAGTGGAAGCAACGTATGTTGAACATTTTTTAGTACAAATTCCTCGTAAGTATTATCTTTGGTAAAAATCACCATCCAACAAATACATGTAAAGACCAAATCAAATTTGATGAATGTGATGAATGTGATAAAGAAGTCATAATGTTGAGATGAAATGCTTCCTAAATTCCAAACGAAAAAAAAAAAAAATCAACTAATATTTGGAAGCATTTGCGAGAGTTGCATAAGACTTCAAACAAAGGTAGAACCTTCTTCCTGAAGAATATGTTGTTCTCGATCACTATGGATAAGTACACTTCATTGTGTGAGCATTTACTCAAGATCAAGGACATCAAAGATCAATAGATAGTCATTGGTTAGAAAATGGAAGAGCAAATAGTGGTAATCACACCTGAAATCTTACCAGGTGCTTACAAGCAATTTATCGAGACCCTAAACATTACCTCTATGAATGTCAACATGAAGTTTGAAGAAATGTGCAATAAGCTCTTCAAATAGGGCTAATGAAAGAAATAATTTGGTAGTAGCAATGAAACATACAATGTACAACAAGCCCTTGTAGCCAAAAAGAAGAGCAAAGGCAAATGGTCATAGAAGAAAACGCAAGGCAATAATGAGGATGCAACAAAGACTTTCAAGAACACCACATGCCATTACTATGGTAATATGGGTCATATGAAGACACACTATAGAAAAATATTGACTAATTAGAAAACCGAGGGCCTTAACAAAAAGCTCATATCGTTGTAATGCTACTTTTCTCCACGTATAAAATTGGATAATTTTAATATATATATTTGGCAACAGATTTATTAGTGTTATTAATTAAGTTTAAATATTATAAATTATATATATAAATTAGATACAAATGCACAAAAATGCTAATTAATCAATGTTATCTAGTTTATGATTTAAGCACATAAAGACATCATCAATAATATTAAATTGGCATTCAAAAATATAAATATGATTAAAAGAGAAGCAATAACATCATTAAAGAATTCAATTAAATCAATTAAACATTTAAAGCAATGACTACAAATAAAATTTATTTAACACATATTTGTAAATCATGGAGAGGCTGCTATCTAGCACTCAAAAGAATAGTTGTAAGTCCAGGCTCTCCATGACAAGGAAGCACCCCCAAAGGAAACCAGTTCTTACACAGAACCCAACCTGCCTCACGACATAAATAACACAGCCCTGGCAAGGACACTCTCAAGTGTACATTGTATCCTGAGTTGGACACATGTTGTGTGCCCCTTCTCTAAATGCCTCAATGCCAACCCCAAGACCCTAACCTTCACTCCTTTGTGCGCTCTGAATTCCTATATATCTCCTTTTTTTATCTCCTTCTCTTGAATGTTCTCCATGCCTTAAGTGTGTTAGTTTTATGATAAGATGTAAAGCACAGAAATTTAATTCAAAATCAGACATTAACACAGCATATACCCTGGGAAAACCCTCCTCTTGAGGGAGAAAAACCCAGCAACAATATATCACTTATATATTGAATATCAACAAAAATGTCTCCTTTACAAAGAGGCCGATATGAAGGCCAATTAGAAGCACCACAATCTGATGCTAACACAGAACCAAGATAATGTAATTCACTGATGATAGACTCAGCCTTCCACAAAATATCGATCTGCACTTGAGACAAACTCGCACCTATGAATCTTGAACTTGTGATGAACAATGAATGGATATGAATGAATTGATTAACAATGAAATGGCCATCGAGTATATATACAAAATGAAGGGAGAAGTCGTGACTCTCCAATACAACAAGTCGGCCTCCATGAAACATCACGTCTCCAATACTCAAGGTCGGCTTCCTTGAAATTCGCAACTCCTCATAAGTTCATATCTTAACAATAATTAAATATTAATTGTCATCAAATGAGGCACCTTCTCATAATTGATATCTCCATTAATTAAATAGCCAACGGCTATCATTTAATTTATTCAATAGTGCAAGGGAGATCGGGCTGGAAGAAACACCCGACGCTGTACAATAACATCAACAAAGTGATCTCCATGCCCTTTCCAAGTCTCACACGAACTCATTATATATCCTTTAAGGGGTGTTTTCCAAACCATCACACCTTTTCACAAGAGTTTCCTTTTAATAATTATTCTTCCTTTCTTAAAAGAGTTTTCTTAAATATTCTTTATTAATCTTTATTTAAACCAAAGGAGCATATTATCCTTTATTTTTCTATCTCCTTTTTAATTCTAAAGAGTTATTTCATAAATTTCTCTTCTCTTGGAGAAAAAGTCACATAACATATCGCAAAGCCTACACAAGAGTAAACCTAATATGCATTCATGGCCAAAAGACAAGCAAATCAATCCAAGGCATCTACTTGGTATATAGATTTAGGAGCATCACATCACTTCACCAATAGGTAGGAGTACAATGCTTGCAATTAATCTAATAATTTAATGGTCTTTGGCGATAGGAAGGGAATAGTAGTAGGCAAAGGGAATACATAGATATCCTCTAGAGGGAAAACATTGATTTTTCTAAATATGTATTGTGTTCCAAGAATGAAGCTTAACCTACTCTCAATAATTCAAATTATGTTGCATTGCCCCCATCTAGATGTCATCTTTAGTAGTCACGAATGCTACATAGTTGACAAAGAGGAAAAGAAAATTATTGCTCTTGGTGTAAAAGATCATGGACTCTACAGACTAGTTGATATTAGACAGGTTTTGTATGCATTGGCAGCCAAGAGTGCATCAAACATCAATACACTTTGGCATGTGTAGTATGGGGACCTTAATTTGACCAACATCTCTCAATTATCTTGAGAGAACTTGGCAGATGGACTTTTGAGATCCAATAAAAGATAGAAAGTGTTTGTAGAGTTTGCCAAGCAGGGAAGTAGCAAAATGCTCCATTTGATGACAAACAAGCTTTGAGAGCCAAGAGAGTTGTTCAATTGGTTCATGTAGATGTTTCTAGACCAATGAATAAAACATTTATCACTAGTGTTATGTATTTTCTTTTGTTTGTTGATAATTCCAATGGGAAAATGTGGGTGTATTTTCTAAAATTGAAATCTCATGTGTTTAACAAACTTCAAAAATTTCAAAACATTAATAGAAAAAGAGTTAGTTTTTACATAACCACACTTAGATCTACTAAAGGAGGAGAATTTTGTTCTAGTGAACTCAAAAACTTCCTCTATAAACATGATATAAAAAGACAATTAACTACACCCTACACTCAACAACAAAATGGTGTGGTTGAGAGGCAAAACTTATCTATCATAGAGATGCCCCAATGTATGATGGAGAACAAGAATGTTCCAAAATGATTTTGGGCTAAAGTAGTATTTACAATAAATTATCTATTGAACAAATCTCCCACAAAGATGGTGAAGCATAAGACCCCTTGGAAGAAGTATGGTTTGGGAGGGAGCCCAAAGTCAATCATCTTAAGGTCTTTGGTTCCACTACCTATGCATGGATTCAGTATGAGAAAAGAACCAAGTTAGATCCCAACAGCATGAAACTAACAATCACAAGGTACAACAATAGCATCAGGCTTATAGCTTCATTGATGTTGACACCAATACGTTGACCTTCAACAGAGATGTTGATGAAGAAGATGCGCATTTCCAAAATTCTCTAGAGATTAGAATTACTAGAGAACAACCTATTATTGCTAAGGATTTAGGTGTTTAGCTTCAAGTAGCTCCACACAAAGTGTGGAGGATACTACGCATGTGTTGTCTCCAAGCAAGTAATAGTCCTAGACTCTAACGATGACAACTTAAATAAGCATTCGAATGACACAAGTACAAGTAGCCCAAGTTATGGTAACAACACTGGTTTGAATGAAGAGGATCCCAAGAAGAGACCATAGTGGTGGCACAACACCATTGGAGATGTTTGGGTAAGTGAAATGATCAACAGAGAATCATCGAGAGTAAGAGTATGAGAACATAATCAACTTTGCTCTAGTGGCCAATATTCCAAGAGTTTATGATCTATAAGTGTTTGAGGAGACAAAAGGCCATGGCAACCGAACATGAGAGTTTTATGAAAAAATAATAATTGGAATCTCATTGATCTTCCACTAGGAAAGAAACCCACTACTGCAAATGGGTGTACAAGGTCAAGCACAAGGTAGATGGCACAATAGAGAAGTACACAGCATAGTTGGTTGAAAAAGGATTCTCACAAAGAGAGGGCATCGACTACAAGGATACCTTTGCTCCTATGGCAAAGTTGAGCACCATCCATTTAGTCTCAGCCATGCCAAATTAATTAGGTTGGACTGTCCATCAAATGGATGTGAAGAGTTCCTTTGTCAATGGAGACTCGGAAGAAGAAGTTTACATTTATCAACCACAAGGTTTTCAAGTTTCATGTTTCAAGGAAGGAGCATCTTGTGTGTCAACTGAAGAAAGGTCTATATGGCGTAAAATAGGCACATAGGGCATGGTACATCAAAATTCATAGGTACTTGGATGCATAGTTGGAAGACTCTGTTGGACTCGCCAAGGACTCTACGGACTCGGGAGTCTGCAAGCTGGCCAAGTCGACTCGACGCAGACTCACGAGCCGAGTCTTTGGCTTGGACTCCCAAGTCCTTGGCTCGGACTCTCGAGTCCTATTCCTGGACTCTTGTTGCAGCTGGAAGCTGCTTTCTCAACATTAAAACATTATTTTTTTCAAATTTTTTTGCCGATTCCATGCTAAGTTTTTTGCCAAGTTTGTGCCAAGTCCCAAGTCTGAGTCCTATTTTGGGCTGCCGAGTCTGAGTTTTCAAACTATGCTTGGATGAATAGAGGTTCTAGTGGAGTTCTTTGGATTCCAAACAATGTGTCAAAAGTATAGTTAAATCTCATTTTACTAGTCATATATGTAGATGACACCATTATTACAAGTAGTAAGCCATGTGCTATGGAATAAATCAAATCTAATATAAGTAAAGCTTTTGGCATGACTGATCTAAGCCTCTTACATTACTTCCTAGGTGTAGAAGTTTGACAAACATGTGGCAGCATTTTTGCCTCAAACCAAATATGTTAGGAGTTTGCTTGAAAGATTCAAAACAACAAATCGCAAAATTTTGTCCACACCTATGGAGAAAGAACTAAAGCTTTCAGCCAACACTAACTCTCAAACTATTAATGAGTTTTCCTACAAGCAACCACTGGGAAGCTTAATACATCTTATAGCCACTACACCTTATTTGAGCTATGTTGTGAGTTTCATTTCCCACTTCGTTGCCCGTAACATTAGAAGAGAAAAGTTTGAAAAACAGATACAAGATCATTAAGACCAATGTGTGAAGCTAGCCATGCAATTAATAAATATTGCACCAACAGTCTATGGCATTTAAGAATCTTGCACCCAACATGAAGATGTCTAAGTCTCTTGAAATGCGAACAGATTACATCTTCGAGATTTAAGAATTATGTAGCCAAAATAATGACTAGGTCTCTTGAAATGCGAAATTGTCAAATCTCCAAGATTTTAAAAATTTTGAACCCAACATAACGATTTGTAAGCCTCTTGAAATAGGAATATGGAAAATCTGGATTCAATTAGAAAATAGCACTTCCTACAATAGGACGAGATGAAGCAAAATAAACCAAATGCTGCCAGACAACCCAGTAAATGACAACAAACAGTGCCTTTAGTAATTTGGCTTTATCTCAAACTATTAGCAAAATTGTTAGCCATAAATTTTGAAGTTTTTGAATACCTTCAAGGTACAGAAAGATGTCCATGTGTGCAGCTAATTTAAGCAGACATCTTGCTCATTATAAAAACATGTCACTAGAAGGATCAGTTCTATATGTTTCACACCAATAGTTACATTTTAAACCCCACATAAACTTGGTCTCTTTGGGTGTGTGCAGAGGTGGGAAGATGCACAAGGAACATTGAAGACCAACAAATATATAGATATGTAACTTTTAGTAACAAAAATAATTATTCTAAAAGGATGGCACATTCTAGCCTCTAACACAGATCTTGTATGCGCCAAGAGCTATCCAAAAGTATCAAGGTAGCAATCCCATCTCAATATGAGTGTCAAAGACTCGGAACATAGGAATTGACACCAGGAGTCTTTTGGGTACCTCCCAAAACAAAATAACTTACACTAATGTACATAAATAAGTTAAATAACCAACATAGATTAATGGGATTTGTCCAAAGGAGTGAAATGGGGTATACTCATACCTGTAAGACCTAAGTACAAATCACCTTGTTGTGCACAAGTTAATCTCAAGCCATGTTAGTGTGGAATCTCCAAGGGATAAGGTGCCCAAATCTATATACCCAATCTGCCTACAGTCTGTGATATCTGAGACACCCTAAGTCAAGAAAATTGATGAAACACATACACTTATACTAAGAGGGGGATTGAATCCACACACATAAGAGACACAAGATTTTACATGGAAAACCTTAAAGGAGAAAACCACAGATAAATATTGCTTGTAGAAAACCTTCTTACAAATTTTGTGGGCTCCAACCCACTAGAGACACCAATCCCGACCATTGAGCACCAACCCAGCAAGAGACACCAATCTCTTCTAATGAGAGGCACCAACCTCCCAATCTCCTCAATTAGGAGGCACCAACCTCCAAATGAATATTATGTTTTCCTTCTTGAGTATTGCTGCTGCAATATGCTTCACAAAGCTGCCTTAATGTCTTCTCAAATCTGCTCATAACATCATTTAAATCTGTTAGTTTTAGGATCAGAATTGTCATAAGCAGAAAAATGCAACACATAAGAACAATGAACACAGCAGATACCCCGGGAAAACCCTCCTCGAGGGAGAAAAACCCAGCAAAATATATCTCTTATATATTAGAATAATAACAGCAGAAATCTGCTTACAAATCAGGCCCTACACAAGGCCGAGTCCAAAACAAAGAATGGAGACACTTCTCCTTGATGCAAAGTACAAAATGTAGACACTTCTTGAAAACGAATCTGCTGCTAATGGAATGGCGCACTTCTGTTGGAGGTGTGAATTGAAGTGATTGAATGATCTTGATGCACAAATGAGAGGACTTGATCCTCCTTAAATAAAACACCAAGTGGCTTTTCTTCTAGGTCGGCTCTAGAAGGAATAAATATTATTTAAATCAAGAAGGCCGACCAGCCTTGAACCAAAATATATTAGGGGGAAAAATATCTCCCGCAGCTACAACACTAACACTCCCTCTTAGCTAGGGAGGTATTTTTCTAGATATCCTCGTCATGGAGTCTCTCAACATGATGCCCATAATGGCTACACCCATTTGTGAAAAAAACCAAATCTCAATCTCAAAGATGTACAAGAGTTCATCACGGAGTCTCTCAACGTGATGTCGTCATGGAGTCTCTCAACATGACATCCACAATGGCTACTCCCATGTGTGGAAAGAAACACATGTATACAAGTGTTCATCACGGAGTCTCTCAACGTGATGTCACCATGGAGTCTCTCAACATGACGTCCACAATGGCTACTCCCATGTGTGGAAAGAAACACAAGTACAAGGGTTCATCACAGAGTCTCTCAACGGGATGTCATCATGGAGTCTCTCAACATGACGTCTCATCTCAATCTCAGAGATGAACAAGGGCTTGCACTTCATATTTCCCCGTCTCAAAGAATTATACACTACAAGGGCTTCCACCTCATATTTTTCCATCTCAAAGAAATATACACTACAAGGGCTTTCACCTCATATTTCTCCGTCTCAGAGAAATATACACTACAAAGCCTTTCACCTCATATTTCTCCGTCTCAGAGAAATATATATTACAGGGGCTTTCACCTCATATATCTCCGTCTCAGAGAAATATACATTACAACAAATCTTCGTGATGATGTGACTCCCTCTGAAGCTTTAAGTACCCACATCGACCTTCTAACCTCCTCGTCCAAAGTTGCCTATGTTGATTTGTCAGACTCCCTCTAAATGTTATTTCCTCCTCTTTGAATTCCTTATGCAATCTCTCATCATTCTTTTGCTCCTCGATCCATCTTGCATTTTAGAGATTAATAATAGTTCATAGAATCAAACTACCTCGAAGAGAATATATATAGACCATGATTCACTAATCCCAATGTTATTGCATGAGTTATTATTAACTACATGATTATTTAAATTCATGATCATTATTCAAAGGTACAAACATAAAATACTTATCTCTTTATTGTTGGTACACCATTGAGCTAAACTTGTAGCGGTGTTTCATCTTCACCACCTCGACTACAAAGCCCAAATTTGATCTTCACTGTTGTACAGTAGATACAAGTGACTTTTATCCACTCCACAAATGGCACAGCTCTGTCCTTATTGGTGCGACAGCCTAGAATTAAATATCTAGCATTATTGGTAGAGATTGTGTCGACTATTCTTTATCCCTTCTATTCGCCACAATACAATTAAGAGATTATTTAAACTTCCTCTCAAAGACTGTGATGACTTTTAGTTTTACTCCCACACCTTCATAAGAGTCCATGACTTCATAAGGCATCGAATCTAATTCATTTAGTAATATAAACCAAGCTGGTGGTTCGAGTAATATAGTGGTGGATATATTTCCAATGGCATCGGTTCAAATTAATGAATTTGCGCGACTCTCTTTTTGGTCGTAATTCATTGTTGGCTGCAATGGAATTTAATAGCCAAAGAAAACTCTATCAACTCCTCTTGACTTTAATATGAGTCGGAATCATTCTTTGTAACTGTGATTCCTCTTAAACATATAGTTTGACCTTATTATAACTATGGAGCCCATATTTCTTCCATTATATATATTTAAAGAAATTTTGAAGAATATCCAAACTCTGAAATCGAATCAATAATCGGAAATCGCATTAAGAGAAGTCATCATAAGAGAACCAGCGATGCCTCCCTTGATCAATTCGCAACTCCTGAGAGATGCAATGGTCCTCTTCTAGAGCAACAACATATATTTGTTTGAATTTCCACAGCAAAATTAATCATCCTCCATGTATTTTGTGCTGCGGTCTAAGAGGATATCGGCCTTCCAAAGAGCAATTCGATGGGACTTAGTCTGTCGAGTCTCCTCCAAGGATGCTGACTTCTTGACTGCTTACACAAATCTGATCAGATCTTTTCTTAAACCCGCTTTGATACCATGTTAGTTTTAGGATCAGAATTGTCATAAGCAGAAAAATGCAACACATAAGAACAATGAACACAGCAGATACCCTAGGCAAACCCTCCTTCTCGAGGGAGAAAAACCCAGAAAAATATATCTCTTATATATTAGAATAATAACAGCAAAAATCTGCTTACAAATCAGGCCCTACACAAGGCCGAGTCCAAAACAAAGAATGGAGACACTTCTCCTTGATACAAAGTACAAAATATAGATACTTCTTCTTGAAAACGAATCTGCTACTAATGGAATGGCGAACTTCTGTTGGAGGTGTGAATTGAAGTGATTGAATGATCTTGATGCACAAATGAGAGGACTTGATCCTCCTTAAATACAACAACAAGTGGCTTTTCTTCTAGGTCGGCTCTAGAAGGAATAAATATTATTTAAATCAAGAAGGCCGACCAGCCTTGGACCAAAATATATTAGGGAGAAAAATATCTCCCGCAGCTACAACACTAACAAAATCTGCTTAACACTTCTTTCAAAAACTTGCCATTAAGTCCATTCCAATGTCTCCTACATATGAGCTCAAATAGCTCTCATAAATCTGCTAAAATACTTTGTGCAAATCTGCTTGAATAAACTCTTATTTCTGCTCTTCATAAAAATATTATTCCATAAAAAATTGCTTTATTTTAACTATCTTTCAACCCTCTATTTGTACTTGCCAAAGCACCTCTTCATCCAAAAGACGTGACTCCTCCAAGGGGGTCAGCCATATCAGTAATAAATAATTTTTATTTAATTTATTTTACTTGTCCAAGATGGGCAGTCATGTTAAGGGGGTCATCTCTCTTTGGGAGGCCCAAATAATTTTTTATTATTATTTCCAAAGTGGGGGTGCCTTCATGAGGAAGGTCAGCCACTAAAATAAATCAATTTAATTTTTATTTTCTAATTTCCAAGGGGAGGGAGCGAGGGCGAGGGGGGGACCAGCATTAGAATAAATTAATTTTTTTATTTTAGGGCCACCAAGACACTTGCAAAATGCCACCAAACCGCCTTTGACAACAATGACAATATTTTTCCAACAAAAATATAGGTCAATTAGAATGCACAAACAATTATCAAAAAGAAGCACTAGAGCAAAACGACCAATGGACATGAAAAGTCCATAAAAAGAAATAGCAGCAAAAGGTGAACAAAGCAATGGGGTAAACTTTAAGTGGTCAAAGCCCAAGCCACAAGACATGCTACAACTATAGATAAACCTATGAAGGAAGAACACATCAAATAAACATGGAGGTAACAAAGAAGATCAAGCACAAGAGGTAACGAGAGTCAAATGCTATCATGTCTGTATCATCATCTAAGACGGTTAAAGGGCCCAAAGAAGATCCAAGGATGCTCTCAAGGAATTGTTCAAGGCTTTAGGAAATAGGATAGACAAACCAGGGAAAAATCTGTATACTCCCTCTAGAAAAATATCTAGTAACAGAGAAAACCTAGTAAAGTACATTTGTCTTTATGACCAAAGCTATGGGTAAGAAAGTCGTCAACATTGAAATGAAACATACCTGCTCATTATCTATTTATATTTTTATTAATATTACACTTATATTAATGTTTCAAAGATAACTTTTTCCACTTTTACAACCCATTAGGTCTAGGTAATATCAATTTGAGGTGGAAAGAGAACGTTTGGCATTCTGTAATCAAAAAACACAAAGCAAGTACATTGACATTAGGTATTCTCTTTCCATTTCTTGATAGATTGTAGTGCTAAACTCAAGGGTTTGAGTATATTCAAACAGCTCTCAATAGAATATCTATGTAATGGCCCCTTTTCCTAGGCAGTGGTCAAGCGCAGTGGTTAGTCTACCAACTGGTCCTCGTAGGCTGACAGTGTTTAGGGGACCCTTTTGAGGGAAATCTTTGGCTCTTCAACAAACCCTTTGGTGCTTATTTTAGTATTCTTCAACTCTTCATCCCAATTTATTTGTGGTGCACCTTCTGAAGGCCATTCAAGACTATTTAAAGCACACTTACTATTTTTAGTGAGTCACTCGGATGTGTTGCTCATACTTACTATTTATAGTAAGTCACTGGTTTGGTCAGCTGGCAGAGTTTCTATATTTGGCATGGTGGCATAATTATATCTTGGAGTTATATCAGTTAATATTTGTCCTATGCATTTAATATTAATAGCGTCAAGTAATAAAGTTAAATTAAATAATTTATCTTTATGCGTTCTTAAAATATTTTAAAAAGGGACTTTATTATAAAGGGGATATAAGTGATTTTAAAGCATACTTTACAATATAAGTTAAAATGCCATTTTTAAAGCGGAGATATAAGTGACTTTTAAACTAAGTTACCGATTTGCCATACTAAGCCTCCGGATACGATACGGTACGATTCGGATACGAGATTCGGATTCAATACGATACAGATTCGGTCAGGATTCGAACTTTTCTCTGTGGATACGTTTCAGATTCGAACTATCACTGCGGATTCTTCCAGGATATGGCGCAACAAATCCGAGCAGAATCCGCGACGTTTTTTCACGTCAAAATGCCCAGTCCGCAAAAAACGTCTTTTTTTAATCATTTTTTATTATTTTTTTGACCGGATGTTGACTTCTAAACATTAAAATATTCATTGCAACCCTAATTTCGACCTCCAAACACACTAAATAGGTAAAAACTATTTCATTTTAACAATTTGTGAAAGAAAAACGAGTTTTTTTGCCTCCATTGCTGAACTTGCTCTCTTGCTTGCACAAGCTCGAACAGAGTTGAAGGCTGATCGTTGGTTGTTCAAAGTTGATTGTTGTGCTATTCCTAAGCACTTGCAAGTGTTTTCCAAGATTCAAGAAGACTGTAGAGCAAGATTTGTTCAAAAAAGGTAGGTTTCTTTGAAATTTTTTGATTTTTTTCTTACATTTTTTTTAAGTTTCTATTTAACAAATGAACTATTTTGTTTTGTTTTTATTGTATTACTTTTGTTGATTGTTCTCATTCTTTTAAGTTTTTTAGTTTCAAATTTCAATACCAAAATTATTTCAATCTATTGTGCCTTGGCCCTTGGGTATTACAATGGCATATGCTTCTAATTCAGGCCAATCTCGTTTCAAAATAAGTGCAACCTCTCCCCTTTGGAAATATGTAGAAATGGTTCAACAATGTCCAAGTGGTGGAGTATTTGTTTGGATTTGTGGTCATTGCAAAATTCAATACACGAGCTCATACAGTCGAATGAAAGCCCACTTGTGTAGTATCCCTGATATTGGCACCAAACCTTGTCCAGGACCTCCAGAAGGTGATGGCAAAGGCCTTGCAGATGACATAGTGTTGAAATATATTGCTGAGCAAGAAAAAGCAGATCAAAAAGCTGCTAGTCTTAAAAAAAACCATCCTTTGAAGAAAGGATCTCAATCCATGAAACCCCCTACACCACCTACTTATATTCCACCTACAGAAAGCCATCCATTTATGAACATCCCTCAAGAGCAAACCGTGCCCTCATCAAATAAAAGATCTAAGGGACCGTTGGAAGTTTCATTTCAGAATGAGGCAAGAGAGATTGCTGATCAAGACATAGCAAGATGTGTCTATGCCAATGGATTGGCATTCAACGTTGTTCGTTCACCATATTGGCAAAAAATGGTGAAATCTATTAATGAGGCTCCAAAGGGGTATAAGGGCCCAAGTTTGAGAAGGTGCGTTGCACCTTATTGGAGAAAGAGGTGAAACATGTAGCAGACTCTTTGAAGCCCATAAGGGATTCATGGATTGAAACAGGGGTGACCATCGTTTCTGATGGATGGAAAGATGCAAAAAATCACCCATTGATCAATGTTATTGCCGTGTCCCCTAAAGGGGCAATGTTTTTGAGAGCAGTGGATTGTGAGGGACAGGTGAAAGATGGTCCATTTATTGCTAACATCCTTTGCCAAGCCATTGAAGAAGTGGGCCATCAAAATGTTGTGCAAGTTATAACCGACAATGCCAAAAATTGTAGGGCTGCTGGGTTATTGATTGAGGAGAAGTATCCACACATTTTTTGGACACCTTGTGCTGTCCACTCCCTCAATCTAATGCTACAAAAAATTGGATCCAAAATTGAGTGGATCAAACAGGTGTATGCTGAGGGCGAAGACATCCAGATGTTTGTCACCAACCACCATATGACACAAGGAATATTTAGACAATTCTCAAAATTGGAATTGTTGAAGGTAAGTTAATTCAAATTCTCAATATTCTTAAATTTTTAGTTTTCTTTTAATTTTAAATTTTGATTTTGTAAATTTAAATTACATTTTAATTTTATTTTGATTTCCAAACAGGTTGCAGAGACCCGTTTTGCCTCCAACACAATTGTGTTGAGACGACTTATAAAGGTTCGTGAGGCACTTTGTGCCATGGTAATCAGCCCTAATTGGGCCATATGGAAGCAATCTAGCAGTGAAAGGGCAAATAGGATCAGGCAAAGGATACTAGATGATTGTTGGTGGGATCGTGTTGAGTACCTGGTCAGTTTCACTGAGCCTATACTGAGCATGATCCGTTACACAGACATGGATAGACCTTGTTTGGGAGAAGTATATGATGGTATCGACTCAATGATTGAGAAGATGAAAACCATCATCAATGCAAAAGAGGAAGATCCTGATGAAAAGTTCTTCAAAGAGCTACAGGAAATCATGGTTGATAGATGGAACAAAATGACCACTCCATTGCATCTTCTTGCTTTTGCATTGAGTCCCAAATATTATAGTCCTGAGCTTCTTTTTGTTACATCAAGAGTTGCTCCATATAGGGATGTTGAAGTGGCTCAAAGTTACAAGGCAGCTGTAATGTCCCCGTTTTCGGCATGATCATAGTTGACAGTGTGTTAGCCCTTTATTGGACCCTTGTGGGCTAGCCAGATTGGTTAGAGGGTCAGTGATGCATTCTGGAGAGTTGGATTGTTCTTGTTTTCAGTGGACAGTGATTGGATCACAGCGAGCGTTGGCATTCCAGGAGTTCACAGCTTCTGACGGCACGGGATTATCCTGAGTTTTGAGCAAGTTATGAATTATTAAGTGATTAAGTTAATTATTTAACTTATACGCCTTTTATTAAAGTCACATTGACTTTATTAATATTTTTATATCACTTAAAATGTTCAAAAGAGGGATTTAATATTTTAATGGCTTAAAATATTAAAAGTGCGCCAAGTATTTAATTCAGGAACTATTGAGATGAATTAAATATTAATTAAAAGATCTTAAAACCTAAAAGTGGCGTATCTTTATGGAAATGCGTGCCTTTGCATAAAAGGGCATTTCTGGCAATAGAAACTCATAACCTTTTGATTATTTCGAATTGCCTTGTGCATCTTTTCTCTGAGCATTCTCCTGAGAGCAGGGTTTGATCATTGTGTCCATTGGAGAACGGAAACTCTTCAGTGTTGAGTACGTTTGAGGCTGTGAGAGATCAGCTGAATCCGTACGGTTGAGGGCTTCACACAGAAGTTCTACAGATTTCAGACAGAGCTTTATTTATGCAGTTATTTGTGTTTGGTAATAACTGAGGGGTTCTTGGTGGCGTACTTCTTGCTTCTGGAATTCTTCTTCAGAGATTCATTTCCTTCTTGTTCATGGCCGTACGGCCTACCTTGGTTTTTGTGCCTTGAGAAAGGCGTGTGAAGCAGTTAAGGAAAACGCCTTCTTTTTGAGAGGGTTTTGGCATCCATCATGGGCGGCTAGCTATTTCAGTGCTTTGTGACCAATTTCTGAGCTGGAGAAACCTTGTCTGGAGTTGTGGCGTGCATTTATGCCTGTTTTCACCATTTCCAGCTGTAGACCTGGCCAGTTTCTTATTTAAATAATCTGGAGCCTGATTGGTATGTTTATCGTTCTTAATCTATCTGTTGGTGTTTGATAATACATTTTGTACTTTCAAGTTGAAGGAATAAGTTTAAATTTGTCTTTTGTGAGCAAAAATATGCTGCGCCCCTTCTCTTCTGTCTATTAAGATTTCTTTAAAAACTTAAAAAAACAATTAAAGACTTAAGAATTTGGGGGTTTTGAGCGGAGAGCCAACAGGGCTCATCACAGCAGCAATTCGGAGACTCTTCACTGATCGTGACCAACGTGATCGAGTGAGGGCTGAGTTCATGGCTTTTGCATGCTCCGGTAGTGTTGCTCAGAATCTTGATGCTCTTCGAGACAAGTACAAGGTAGATGGTCATAGTTGGTGGTACTTCCATGGGCAAGAATACATGCACATCCAACCAATTGCAATAAAAATCTTATCCCAAGTAAGTTTTATATTTTGTAATTTTAATTTTAATTTATAATTTTATATTAATTAATAATTTTGTTTAGTTAAATTTTGTAACTCTTAACTATTTAATTTGGTCTTGACTCTTAATAGGTTGCTAGTTCATCTTCTTCAGAGAGGAATTGGAGCACATACTCCTTCATCCACTCAATAAAACGCAATAGGCTGCATTCAAAAAAGGCAGAGGACTTGGTGTATGTGCATTCAAACTTGCGCCTCCTTACACACAA
Source organism: Sequoia sempervirens (assembly GCA_007258455.2). NCBI lineage: Eukaryota > Viridiplantae > Streptophyta > Pinopsida > Cupressales > Cupressaceae > Sequoia > Sequoia sempervirens. The sequence goes on from VDFB02373365.1 coordinate 356,456,994, forward strand.
GCAAAGTTCCTACAAAGAAGGAGACACAAGGAGGTGGGATATTGAGCCAGAGCAGCTTGACTTGGATGCTTCCACAAGTCACTTAGCTGCACTTGATATTGATGATGAGTATGAGCCTGGAGCAGCTACTGATCGTGAGAGTGGTAGTGTCGGTGCTACTGCTACTGCTAGTGGCAGTGCTTGTGCGAGTGCCACGAATGCTATTTGTGGTTCTACGCAAAATGTAGCATCTAATAATGCTAGTTTGTTTGATAATGATGACCCATATGATTCAGATTGATCAATGATCAATAATGGCTGATTGTAAACGTTTGACATTTTATGTTTGAACTTTAATTTATAATTTTATATCATGACAATCGAGTAATCACTAATATTTTAATATTTGACTTAGTGACTATGAAAGTGGTGATGTATTTTTGCTATGTTATTAGACTATTAATATGGTGGTGTATTCTGAACTTAATTACTACTGCAAATATGTATATATTTCTGATTTTTATATGTTTTTTGTATTGCCGTACCCAAGCCGTACCCAAACCCAAAAAAAAATTTTGCCGAATCCCATACCGGATTCGCGTACCCGTACCCGAATCCAAAAACGAATCGGTAACTTAGCTTTTAAAGTATACTTTATATTATTAAGTTGTGCACCAAAAAGGCAAGAAAAGTAAATTAAATTAAAGTAAATTAAATTAAATGAAAGTCAAATGCAAATTGAGTATTATAAAAGGGCATTTGAAGCTCATTTTATTCATTGATGATTATTTTTCTTGTTTTGGAGAAATTTGGTGAAGAGCTTCAGCTGAAAATCTCAAGCTTTTTGAGGACGAAATCCCTCAGGAAGAACACCTCAGTATAGAGTGAGAGATCTCCCAAGCCAGCTTGCAGACAATTCCATTAAGGGATTGTGCTTGTGCTTCATTGAATCTACAGGAGTTTCATATTTTGTAATGTCCACTTTCTAGTTTAGACATGTTGACCAGTTGCTTAGCCTATTCCTGACCCTCGTAGGCTAGAGCAGATGGTTCACAGTTGGTAGTATTCGGCATAGTTTTACTTCCGGAGATCAGTATGAGTTCAGGGTGACCTTCGTCGGACTTCATTTGACACACTTACTATTTGTAGTAAGTGACTCTTCAGGATTTCTATTTATAGCAGGCCACATGGACAAGTCTCAGATTCAGTGTCGACCATTGTTTGGGCCTTTGCAAATGTTTCAGGACTCATTTGCGCGTACTTACTATTTATAGTAAGTCAGCTATTAGGAGACATAATTGAATGGGGCCATGGAGACAAAAATAAAGTGCATTTAATGAATAAAATATTGAGGCACTTTATCCAAGGTATTATTTTAGCCATTAAAAGCAAATTATAAAATATATCATTTAAATGATTAAAAAAAACCAAAGAGGTTGACTTTCTCCAAGGAGGTATAAAAGCAAAGTAAAAAGCAAATCAACCTCATTATTCATGAGTACTTCACTTTGCCTTTGTGGTTTTTTTCCTTGGATTTTGTGTTGGAGGCCAAAGGTTTCAGTAGAATTGCATTGGAGAACAAAATCTCTTCAGTGTAGAAGCAATTTTGAGGTTGTGGAAGATCAGCCGAATTATTGCACGAGGTTTGGCTTCATTCAAGAGTCAAAATAGAGCAAAATTGGTGAAGTTTTAGAAAGGTTTTTGAAGATTGATCAATTGCAGACCTGAAGTTTTGTTTGGTAGCCATTAAAAATCAGAACTGAAGCATTTATTTCCATATATATTTGCTGCTACAGTAGCACGTGAACAGTGATCGCTACAGTGATATTGTGCATTCAAGTGGAGATCATTCTCAGATTTGTCAAGGGTTTCACATCAATTTGGAAGGGAAAGCATTAAAGAGTTTGTGGCTGCAATCAATCTCAATTAAGACTGCCATATACAAGCCGTACCAGCATTCCTAGCAACAATGTGTTGCTTCAGCAACCTAGGCGTCCTTCTTCAAGGCTGAAACACCACCTTTCTTGGGCCCATTTCTGGTCCATTGTGAGTGGCCAGATCTTTAGAGGATTTGTGTATACAAATAAAGGTGGAGAAGTTAATGTTTGATTCAGATCAACTATATTATCAGACCTGAACCAGGCTGCAATTATCTTCAGAATTTCAATGAAAGTCCTTGCTTTTCCAGGTATGGTCATTGCCATTGAGCTGAGTTTGCAAACTGATTGTATCTAGTTTGTGCATCATTTAAGTCAAAAAGAAGAATTGCATTCCAAGTGTTTGCTAAAATGTCTTGTTGTAGCTATTCATTTCAATTCATAAGTTGGCATGACAAGTGTTTGTAGAAATGCCTTCTAGCTATAGAATAATATTTGCATTCATTTGAGAAGGTTATTGCATCATATATCAGACATTGTAGATGATGATATAAAATTATCATCATCTTTATCAAAAACATCAAAAAGGCATTAAAACCCAAGCAACAATCCAAAACCAAAACTCAGAAATTTATAACAGCAAGGGGAAAGATTCAGAAAAATCATAACAGTAGTGCCAATATTCAGTGGTAGGAGAACAGGGCTTATCACATATTTAAGGGTTTGAAGAAATAATCAGGAAATCTGAGTTTAATTCATCATTAAAGTAAGATTATTACAGAGCTTCAATTGTTTTCCTGGAAATTGTCATTTTCAGGGTTTACAGAGTTTCAAGTTGAGTTTCCTATCCATTTTGAAGGGTTTACACATTATACAGGTCACCATACTTGCATTCCTTGAACTTGTTAATTGTTTATCTCTTGCTGGGCGAGTTAGACAAGAAGACGTGGGACTGAACAAACCCTAGGCGTTACTATTAGAACCTCATTTGCCAGTTGTGGGATCCTGTCGAGAGGCGTGTGAGTTGGTAAGGGTTGGCGTGAGCATTCTAATCCCAGGCATGAACTTTCAAGTGCTCATAATACATTCTCTGCCTGCTGCGATCAACTTCAGACCTGTACCTGTTCATAATTCTTGGAAATCTTCATCTACAGCAACTGTTATACGTATCAGACATTAGATGGGCTGTTGTTCTATCATTCTGAACAGTTTTTGAGCAAGCTCAACCTCTTTCAGACCAAGGCAAGCATACTTTTCCAGGTTGGGTTATATTTGCATTGTTCTACATGAAAGGTCACTTGCTGATATAGTGAAATCTGCTCTATTCTGAGGCTGAAATATTGTTGTTATTCAATCTGAGTGATCTGTATATGAATATCAGTTATCTCGTGAATGGTCACTCACTTTTAATGTGATATCTGTCATAGTCTGAGTCCTTTTTGGTGTTGTTGTTCAATCTGAGTATTTTGTATGTACAAATCAGACTTTGTAATGCACACAACATTTTGGTTTAAGGCTGAAGTATAAATCCTGTTATTATCACATTATATGACAGTCATGCAAGTTGAAAATTGATATAGAATTTGTGTAAGGTGCTGAGCAGTTATTAATTCTCACAAAGGAAAAAACCACTCAGATCTATGAATTCGCTAGATTAATATGAGCTGCTACCAACAATTTCCAGATTAATACAGATAGATCAGGATTCACATAAACCATGAACAATATTCATAAAATGTGAACAGAACCGACTCAAAACTTAAATAATTCAATTCACTAGCATGGAACAGAGACATTAAAATACTGATTGGCTACCAAAGCCTGGAAACTATATTTTGACTTCTGAATGATAGTTGCTCACAAGAGCAATATGAACATTGAACCCCGTAAAGTATTCACTAAAGCTCAAGTGATTTGGCGAGCTCTTTGAAAAGCTCAACACCAAGGTTCGTGTATCCAGTGAATAAGCAGTGATTTCCAGATCACGTCGTGCACACTCTGTTTGCATTCAGAACCGTATCGCTGTGCCTAGGATGATCGATCAGTAGATTGTGAGTTGTCTTTGGCGTCCAGTGAATGTCATTCTGTAACTGAAGCCTTGAACCCACGACCGTTGCCCGTCTCAATGTTCTCCAAGAACCAGATCTAGCATCGGCCTATGTTCGTGTCGCGTCCTCTGCACAAGTTGTCGAATCGGAGTGGTGGCCACAGCCAAAGGCTTGGCCACACTTATTTGCTGGATCATCCTCGCTGCGCCCAGTCCACAATACACGACCTGTTGGAATCAATATGTCGCTTATCAGTAAGAATGGCGAATGTGAGAATGTTGTCACAGGCTTCTGGAAGGGGTTTCGTCCTACCAGACCGTTGGCCAGCTATGTGGTCCAATTCCTATGTCTTCATTCCATGATGCTCCAAACAAAATAGCGATCCTCCATAAATACTAATCAACCCGCCAACTCAAGGAAGTCGGCCCAAGAACACAATATTTCAAATATTAATCTAAGCACCACTCAAAGGAGTTGGCCAGATATAAATTTAAATATTATTTAGCAATAATTTAAATTTATTATTTAATATTATTATAAATTCTCCAAGTGTTTAAAAACACTGTAGGTTTTCCCACCCAAAATTAAATCAGGTAATTTTGGGGACATGACAATTTGATTTTAGAATCAGTTTATGCTCTCTATTCATATACCATCTCAGTATTTGTCAAGGAGTGAATAATGTTTGACAAAATGTCCCATGTGACAAACTGAAAATTAATCAAGCAAAATCGATATAGAGATTGTCCATTTGGGGTGGGACATTACAATCTATTATAATAAAAAATAACACAAACAAATATCGAATGATTGATCACTTGTACAAAAGATCATAATCTTGGAATCAACTAAATGTGTATGATTTTACATTTTCAATTATCAGCATTGAAACAAAAGAAGCAATGATCAAGATCAAACCTGCTGAGCCATAAGAAAAGGCCGCTGATTCCTCCATTGAGGTACTGAAAGGCGCAGCTCACCCAAATGTCTTATTAACTGCACAAGAATCCATATGTAAACAATGAATGCATGGCTTGATATAACAGGAATTGCGAAAGGTCTACACAAATAAAAAGTATTTTAGTTTAAAATCATAATCCACATATGATATAATAGTCCACGTGATATTAAAGAAGTGAACCTTTTGGAAATCCTCCTTTGTATCTGCAGGTAAGATTTTGCAGTCTTCTGGAAATTCACTTGTAAGACTTGATATGCATTCTTTTTTAGCATCCTGTTTCTTCCTTTGATCCATTGGCAAGTCCTACATTTACATTCCAATGGACACAAAAGTGTCTTGACAGGTTATTAAGGATCCTAAATACTAACTAAACAAAAAAGCAATGACATTTGGAAATTAAATTTCAATATAGACTTACAGTAATCAAGCCAATAGTGCTGGGCAAACCCAAAGCTCTAAGCATAGATAAGCATTGGCTTCCTATAAGATCAATATACTGATTGTGCACAACTCCATGACCACAGCCATTAGCTGAAGCTACAAATGCAATTATATCTGCAACCTGGCTTAACAAAACAATATTGATTTGTGTATCAGCATACATTGGAACCAAAATAAATAAAACCTAGAATAAAAAGCATAATCTAAAGAGAATTAGAATACCATTTCTCTGTATTCTCCACCATAATATCTTACCTTTGCCATTTCTAAGCATGTCTGAAGATCGCCATGTGGTGCTTCCAGAAACTTGCAAAGATCAATTAAACAGTCCATGATTCATTAACAGAACAGAACAAGGACTAACACAAAAACCACAATCCTTTTGACAGCCCTAAAATTCATTAAAATTATTGTTCTTTTCTGATTTACAAGAAATATAATCAAAGACCAAACATATAAACCATGAAATTTTACCATACTGGTTTACTTAAAGCTTGGAATGCAACCAAAAAAACCAGGATAACAAGCTAGTAATGTTATAAATTAGGAAAATGTTAGTTACAGAAACTATGCTACCACGAGCACAAGTTGTAGTACAATTAAATGATTGGAATTACAATTTATGCAGAGAACAATTGCAAGAGAAAACAGAAAATGACGCTTTATTCCAAAGGTGGCGTTTGACATAATGCAAGGGAGACATAACCATTGGTCTAACTGTATTCAACCACCATTTAACTTACACTACCCAAATGACAATGTTTACAACAAAACAAAGTCAACACATGTATTTTACATATCATAATACACTCTACAATCTGTAATATCAATCTTAGCAAATGGGGATGTAAATACAAATCTTTCCACTCAGTTTATACAGGTAGACGAATCCGCTACTAATTCAATTTTTTAAAAATTTCTGCTAAAAATAAATATAAATAGATTAGAGTAGTGTATAGTAATGATGTGGTCTTCACACTTACCTTTTCAAGATATGATCTCATGCTAAAAAAGTAGTTCACACAAGCATTTAGTTATAATATATGTAAGAACATATCATTTTAGCGAAAGACCTAAAATCTTCCCTACTCCGTTGATCTTTAATGCTATAAGCAATAATGCAACATGTAGCTACTTGAGCTCTGATTTCTTTTATATCAGTCCTCTATTACCACTACTGCTTCTACCTGACAATCTGTAATTTGTTTTATTTCTATATCTTCCACATGAAGGTGTTTGTTACACCATCATGAACTGTTTGTCTTTTTATTTTTCAGTATGCACAACAGTTTCTTTACCCAAAAATAATTTACATTTCTTTATTGCTTGAATTAGTGCATAGTGCATACAATTATTTATCAAAAAATGGATATCCTCTAAATGTTGGAGTAAAAACCTCTGAATGACAGGTTTACCTTCTTGCAAAAAGACAGAAACCATAGCATACTCACTAGCATTGACCTCCATTTCAGAAGTCTGGAGCAAGTTAGGAAGAATAAACACTCAAGCACGGCTGATTTTATGTTTAAACAACTCAAAAACAATAACAGGGCTGAGATTAGCTTGTGCACAACTCTTACCTTCAACTACGATTAAATACAGAGGTGTAGCTATAGCTGAGAAACCCAAAATGAACTTCCTCATGCATTGCATTGTGCCTACAAAACTCCATGTTTTTGTGGCACTACTTAGTGTAGGTCAATTAGTGATGGTTTTCACCTTGTCTGAGTCTACTCTTAGCTCATCTTCCTCCAACCACATGCCCCAAGCAGACAAGTGATTCTTTTGCAAATTTGTATTTCTTCATGCTGCACAAAAGTTTTGCTTCCTTCATAACTTCTAAAATTTGTTTCAAGTGCATTAGTTGTTTTTTACATGTAGCACTAAAAATTAGAATATCATCTAGATACACTATGACACATGTATCTACGAGATCCCTTTGCACATCATTTATCAATCTAATAAAAGTTGTTGGTGCATTACATAAACCAAACGGAAGAACTACCCAGTAATATAGATTGATTTGTCTTGACTCCATGCATCCTCCACCTCCATTAAACCATGATGGTAACCTGATTTGGGATCCAACCATTTGAAGTATTTGGCATGTTGTAGCTGGTCTAAAAAGTCATCTATCAATGGGAGAGCATAGTGGTTCTTTATAGTGATCTTGTTCAATGCTCAATGGTCATTGCACATCTTCCAGGAACCATGGTGAAGTGCTTGACCGAATGACCCTTTGTTCAAGTAACTAATGAAGTTGCCTCCTAACTTCATTGTTTTCAAAAAGTGATTGCCTATGCAAACCAACATTGGGTAAAGGAGATTTAGGAATCAATTGAATCTTGTTCTCTACCTTCCTTCTAGGTGACAGCCCCTTGGATGCTTGAGAAAATTCCTGAAAAGATGATAGCAAATCATCCAAATCATTATTGTACTTGTTAGTATTTAGAATTTTAGATATACTTAGCACAGCCTCTTGTTAATCCTTCAAAAAGAGAAAACAAAGTTGTTTGCTTCTTCACTTAATTTGATAGCTTGGCTAGCACTTACCTTAGCAACCTTTTGTGTTGCTCCATCATTAACCCATTTGTATTTGTTAGCACTTTTCATGAAAATAGCATCTCTACCATATTATTATCGACTGCAAAGCACTATGTCAAATGTATCAAGAGGAACAACATCGAAACCCACTTCATCAATATACTATGGATCATAGTTTGAAGATTCGATGAGTCTCTGCAACAACTCGGCAAACTCACGAGTCCTAGGCTCGCCCGAGTCGACTCGCCATTGGCTCGCAAGCCGGGTCCAGAGCTCAAACACCCATGTCTTGGGGTGAGACTCATGCAAGTCCTAGGCTCAAACTCCCAAGTCTTGTGCCTGGACTCGCGTCGCAGCTGGAGGCAGTCTAGGAGGTTTTAAAACATCATTTTTATTTTTTTCTTTCATTTTTCTGCTCTTGTTTGCCCAAAACAAGTCTGCAAGTCGAAGAGAAGATGAGCGTACAAGATCAAATTAGAGCCAAGTGATTTTTATTCTCTTTTTTTTGTTATTTTCGATTGAAAATCAGAAAAATCACGAAAAACAAGGGAAAATGCTGGAAAAAAAAAATTCTATTTCCCTTCATATAGAGTATTTCCTAGTATTTTTAGCTTGGTTTTGAATTCTATTCTTTTTCAAATGATTGATTATCATTCATTTGCTGATTTTTTACAAAAACCTTGCTGTTTTTTTTATTTTTTCATGTTGAAACAGCAATGTCAACTTCAAACTCAAGGCAATCTAAAAAAGACCCTACATGGAAGTATGGGATACCAGGAAATAAAAAGGGTGAGGTCACATGTACCAAATGCAATAAATGGATGACAGGAGGAATCAATAGATTAAAATACCACATTGCCAAAATACCTGGACAAAATGTGGACATATACCCTTCATCAACTCCAAAGATGGTTAGAGAGATGAAGGCCCTTCTTGCTGAGTATAAGTTAAAAAAAGATGAAAGACAAAAAACAAAGGAAGCACTAGCAGCAGTGATGAATGGAAATGTATCCACTTCTACACCATCGAGGGCCCATGGTGGCCCAAGCCCAAGCATCCGTCAGCCACCTTCATCTTTTGGTGAGAGTCCTGAGGGTTCTTTTTCTACTGCTAACCAGGGTCCCTCATCAAGACCAAATTAATTTATTCCACTCAATGTTCTAGGAGCACAACCTCCACTTTAAAGTACCAGTTGGAATAAAGAAAAACATCATGAAGCTAGGATGGCAACAGCAAACTTTTGGTACTATAATAATTTACCTTTCAATGTGGTGAACAGCCCATATCCGGAAGGTTTGGTGAATGTATTAACAGTTGCAAGTAAGGGGTTTAAGACCTCGACAGCTAAAGATTTGAGTGGGCCATTGCTAGAGGAAACTGTAAAGAATACACGGCTTGTGGTTGATGAGCAAAAAAAAATTGGCAAAGAAAAGGCTGCAGCATATTATCTGATGGGTGGACAAATGGACGAAATAGGACTCTCCTGAACTTTTTAGTGGCCTCTAATGGTGGATTGGTATTCCTAGGTCTATAGATGCCTCCAATGAAATCAAAAATGTTGAGACTTTGTGCAATTTATTTGACAAGGTGATCCAAGAGGTTGGTGTTGAGAATGTTGTCCAAATTATCACGAACAACGCAACTGCATATGTAGCTATAGGTAGACTACTTATGGAGAGGCATCCCACAATTTCATGGTCTCCTTGTGCTGCACATTGCTTGGACTAGTTGTTAGAGGACATTGGGAAGATTGGATGGGTGAAAAGTGTGGTTGAAGATGCTAAAAATGTTACCAAATTTATCTACAACCATAATTGGGTGCTTTCCTTGATGAGAAAATTCACAAATGGCAAGGACCTTGTGCGACCAAGAGTCACACAATTTGCTAGCCACTTCCTCACATTGCAAAGCATTCTTGGTGCCATTGCTCATCTCAAGCAAATGTTTGTGTTTGATGCTTGGTTGGAGTCTCCATTTTCAAAAAAGCCTAAAGGGGAGAAGATTGTAAGCATAGTTTTTGATGACACATTCATCAAAAATGGAGAGGAGTTGATTGGGGTAAGTAACAAACACAAACATAAACTTTATAAAAGATAATCTATTTGCTGTTCTTTTTTAGGGGTTAATTTTGTAATAATTTAAAATTTGTTTTCATTTTTTTAGGTGACAAAACCTTTGGTTAGGGTTCTTCGTATGGTGGATGGAGAGGGCATGCCAATGGGTTTCATTCATGAGGCCATGGATAGGGACAAAGAGGCCAATTCACATTACTATGGCAGAAACAAGAGAAAATATGAAATCATTTGGCGCATCATTGATCGTAGATGGACAAACCAACTCCACCAGCCGATAAATGCCTTTGCCTACTTCTTAAACCCAAAATTCTACTTCTCTGAAACATTTAAGGCTAATGAGGAGGTCATGGTAGGTCTTATCACATGCATTGATAAGATGGTGCCTCATTGTGACTTGAGAGACAAGGTTCTTGACGAGTTGGAGGTGAGATTTGCTACATCTTATTTATGAATTTGGCAATGTTAACTATCTAGAAACATCCATTTTAAATACATAATAAGTTGATAACTAATTTTCTATATTTGATTTAATTTTATTTTTATCTATTCAAGCTCTACAAGGGTGCAGAGGGGAGACTCTTTTCCTCACAACAAGCAATTGAAAGGAGAGAAAAACAACAACCAAGTAAAAAAAAATTGTTCAATACTACAAGATGAAATTAGAAACTTGATTCTTACATTTTTTAAATGTGTTTTTGTAGATTTATGGTGAGAGAATTATGGTGCTAGCACGACAAATCTTCAAAAGCTAGCCATCTGTGTTTTGTCGCAGCCATGTAGTGCTTATGGGCGTGAACGTAATTGGAGCTTATTTGAGAACATTCACACAAAGAAGAGAAACAGGTTGACCTAGCAGCACCTCAATGATCTAGTCTTCGTTTAGTACAGCGTTCACCTTCAAACTAGAAAGGTGGAGGGTGTTTCACATGAGTCCATCGACTCAGACGATATCAATCCATATGGTGAATGGACTATCGATGAGAAAAATGATGATGTTGATGTCTTCCTTACTAATGAAGATCTTGCTGAATTGGAGAGAGAAGCAGAAGAAGAAGAAGAAGAAGCAGAAGCAAAATTGGATGCAATGGCGGAGGACGAAGACAGTTTTGAAGATCAAGAAACAACTCCTCATCATTTGGATACTGTAGCACCTTCTAGTTCTAGGCTTGCAAAATTGAGTTGTAGTAGGAGGGGAAAGAGGAAGATGTAGATTGTATTTGGTTGTTAATGTTTTGCTCATTTTGACATATCATTATATGTAAACATTTTTATAAACTTATGATGTTGTTATACATTTGAAAGTTTGAAACTATGAGTATGAATGATAAAACTTCAATTATTGAGTGTTTGAAGATCATATGATGTGTAATATTTGAATTATGACAAATTGATAATCAAATCAGGCTCTTATGTTCTCTAAATGCATTAATTTCTTCTTCTTCTTTTCTTTTTGTAAAGCTACGGTTTTTTTTTCCAAGTACTAGCCAAGTTTTTTGCCGAGTCTATGTCGAGTCCCGAGTCCAAGTCCTATTTTGGACTGTCAAGTCCGCACCAAGTCCGAGTCTTCAAACTTTGCTATGGATTACTACCAAACTGAAATTTGCATTCTTTGTCATTTGAATATCTACAGTCTTTTTCACCCAACCCAAAGGATATGGATGAGGATGATCACATGTTTTCAAACCAATTTTCCTAATTACACTAGCTAAAATAAGATTGCATTTAGAGCCAAAATCAATAATTTCATGTACTTCCATTTTCTTGACTGCGCACTTTAAGTAGGAACTACGTGTTCACCTCTTCTTGTTCCTTTTCCATACTTATGGCTTTTGTGGCCATGCAACCTAGATTTTCATCTGCATCCAAACTATCCTCAATCTCTACCTCATCCATAAGAGTCACAATGGATTTCTAGAAGTCCTCTTTGGCCCATATAGAACCCTGGGGGTGCATCCCTGTGGAATGCTAGATTTATGTTACTATACTACTCGAAAAGCTCAACTGAGAGTTAATTAGACTGGAATATTGTTTAAAACAGGAACTAAGAACTGAAAGAAAAGTAAATCCACAATATAGCACAAGATTTTTATCTTGAAAATTCCCGAGATGGGAAAAACCAGTTGATAGTGGCAATTGCTCATCTGACTGGTTGTTACTGCTCAAAACAAACAAGTACAGTGATAAGAGATACAACCTCTATTTGTTCTTCTTTGCTGTCAAGTCTGCCACTTCGCTCTTCATCTGGAGATTTTCTTCTTGTAGTCATTTCAATACTCAAGCTTGCATCCCCTTGATGTAATCTGACATCTTCGTGTCTTCAAACAGGTATGAACCAGGCAAAAGAAAGGTCTTATTGCCTTAGGAAATAAAGAGGCAAAGTTTCACATTTCATCTTCTCTTGAAAATGACGAGAGGAAGTGGGACATTTCATCTTCTCTTGGATGCTTATAGAACGAGATGGCATGGTAAAGGCATTGCCAATTTGCATCATATGGATCAACTACTTGTCATTTGATTGCTTGTAGTTTACTGCTCAGCGAAAGAAAGATTTGTTTCTTTGAATAATTGTAGACTGAATGGGGCATAAAGTACCAATGAAACATAGAGAAACAATACGAAGATAATATATAATCATTTAACCATATCATCATAATAGCAATCATAATATAGAGCATCATACAGTTATGATCTAAACATACATTTGCCATATCATATGCTACAGTGCTGGGTATGTTACTTTCCAAGTACCTGAAGCCTCATAGTCATAACCTTAGAGCAAGAAGGCAGGTTGGTTTAAGGAGTCAATTCCATACCATTTTCCATATTTTAACTCTTCAAGCAATTACTGAGGCTCACCACTCATCTTCTATAGTTTGTTGTTTTGTGGACAAAAGGGAAGCTTTTGACCATATTTCTAGAAGTAATATTTTCCAAAGGTTGTGTTCTACAATTATTTGAGAGACCACCTTTATTGGCATCAAGAGGCTCTATGACATAGTTGTCAGCAAATTGTGTACTACCCATACACTCTCGAAATTTGTCAAGAGTACTCTTGGACTCAAAAAAGAGTTCCCGCTTTTACTGTCTCTATGGGATTCGCATTGATGATCTTGAAGACTTTCAATGGCATACTAATGCCGATGGCAATTTTATATTGTTTAATGTCTTGATTGCCATTCTAATTTTCATTGATGATGGTATCTTGCTCTCTTGTTCTCAAGAAAGATTTTAGAGAAAATTGTATGTTTTGGCTCACTTCTGTAATCTCCACAAATTAATGGTCAAACTTGGAGAAACTAAAGTGTTGAATTTTAATACATCTAAAAAGGATACTTCAGATTTTAGTTCTTCAAAAAAAGAAATCACATAAAGATTATGATAATATACTAGGATGATAACAACGTTTGTAAGGGAATGCATCATTGTTTTAGAGATTCAATGTGTCAAAATACATTTTAAGGAAATCCCTTGAAATATGTGACCTTTCAATGACATGATCAAGAGTCAAGACTATTAATCTTTAAGGGTCAGAAATTTGGAATATTGTTTGTTGATTGGAAATGCATTACAAGGTTGAATCTATTATGCTCCAGCAAATGATCTGTTACAGATAGACAGTTCTTAGAACATTTTTCAGGTCAAGTTTGTTGCTCAGCACCTTTGGCTCAAGAGTTTCTTTAGGCTCATTCCTTACCTTGACATAGTTAGATCTATGGCTATTCAATCTTTGGCCAGAAATAATTCTTATGTTAGAAATTTGCTCCTTTGGGCCTCACTGGCAACCAACATGATATTTCATATTCCATAGCCTCTATACCTAAGTCAAGCATTTCTGAAAGATTGTTGATGGCATCATCATCTAACCTGCCCATCTCCAACATCATTAGTCACATGGTTTGAGGATCCCTCTGTCAATCAAGAGTTTTTTTCCATCGCTGATTAGTTGTGACAAACCACCATATCTATTATAGTGACAAAATTTGCAGATTCTATTCCCTCCAAGAGTTAGAAAATGAGCACTTTATTTCCAAATGTCTCATTTATTACCTATAGAAAGATTCTAGGGGCTCTCTTTCCTCTTTCTTCCATTATGCTCATTAGTGATGCCAATCTCTTTACCTGCAAGAGGTCATCAATCTTAAGACACCAAATACTTCAGATGCTCTAGGACTACTGGTTAAATATTTATTTTCTAAAAAATGTCAGCAGGTTGCTAGTGTTGGGAGAATTAAATGCCCCATCAATACAGTTGGTTCACAAGAAAAATAACCAAACTACAGGTCAATGCCCACCTCCTCAAGCTTTTCATACCAACTGTCAAAGATTTGCCTTTACTCGTTTTCAAGCACACTCTAGTTCTCTTCACCCACAATCCATACCATGAAGACAAATACTTACCGCTAGCCTCCCCTCATCTATGGAGCATAGTCAACTTAGGTGGTTATGCAAATTGACAGAGGAAGCTTCTTTCTTCCCTCTTGCGGTTTCCAACCAAACCCTCTCAATCCTAGGGATTCCACTATGAACATTATCCAGCAATGCATCGGCCTTTTCATAATGAAAGATAATGCTACCTGCCCCTCCATTCCACATAGTGTTCCTAGGCCCTCTGCTCTGATATCTGATTACAAGGATCTACAGACCAAGTGTTATGTGACTTTTTCCCCAAGGGAAGAGAAAGCTATGAAATACCCCTTTAGAATTAAACGAGAGATAGAAAATAAATGATATTATGATCCTTTGGTCACTCTTTAAAAAGGGGAAGAATAATTATTAAAAGGCAACCTTTGTGAAAGGGTGTGATGGTTTGGAAACCACCCCTTAAAAGGATATATAAATCATTCATGTGAGACTTGGGAAAGGGGCGAAAAACATTGAAGGATGGAAAAACATTCAAAGATGGAGAACACTCAAGGAAGAAGGAAGTGGTTTCGTGAGCTATGGGCATTAGGAGAAGGGGGCACACAGCGTGTGTCCAACTCGGGGTACAGCTCCTGGCCAGGGCTTGGTTTGCACTTGTGTTAAGCATTGTTCTTTGGGAACCAGCACTTGTGTAGAGCGCAACAGTGCATTGTGTTCCGAAAGGAACTGATTCCTCCTAGATTATTCCATGGCAAAATCCAATACCACCGACATCTTCCTAGGGTGAGAGTGGCTTTTCCAAGTGTTGTTATTCAGATAAGTATTGAAAACTACTTATGCTACTATATACTGGGAATATTATCTATATGATTTTGATGTTAATCTGATAGACTGATTGAATTATATGGATGTGATATTCAATATATCATGTTAATTATTTACTTTAGAATCCTTGTCTAATTATTACATATTATAGTTTACATTGGTTATTTTTTGTTAGTTATTCACATCATTTTAGTAACATTACATCTTGTAAATTATCTCAATTTAATCTATTAAATCCGCTGCTAATACTTAATAACTATAACAGGAAAAGCAACATCACACCAAGCCTTTAACCTAGGCTTTCATCAGCTCTTGATAATCTTGACTGATGTACTCCTTTTTAAGGTTACTTCATTGTCTTGTCTTCTACTCAGACTTGATCTGAGTGTTTTCTCTAAACTAAATTGTTGCTATTATAAATATAACTAGTGCATTTTCTGTTTTGGTCACTGATAGAAAATAAAATTCCTTTTATCTATAAAATCAAAAAGTTTATTCGTTTGGGCAGTTCCAGAACCTTCACTCTTATAACAGAGAAGTCGGTCCAATCTCATGACACTTATGTTTGTCTCTCACTTTAACAACCAAAAGGTTCAAAAAAGTTTGCAAGCTCTCAAAATTATTGAATATGGTCTTAACATGTTCAGAAAACACAAATAGGAATTTTTTGGAGCTGGATTGATTTTTTCACTGTTGAATCACATAGATGTTCTTCATAGTTTCACTCCACCATGATTCCTGTACACTATTCCTTCTGTCCAACAGAATGATTTTATGTTTAGCTGCCCTAGCTGATACCACTTCTAACCACCTCCACTCAATTGTAAAGTCTTCAAATGAAACTATGCCATGGTATAACAAATTTTCAATCGTTAAAATCATGTATCAGCTAAGCATTTGACCAGCCATGATAGAGGTTTTAAATACACTGAATATGATTATTGGGCTATGAAAATAATCAAAAATGAAACAATATAGGTCTTCATAATTTATATTAAACAATCCACTAGATGAATTATTGGCCCCTGAATAATTCCTTTTCTAATTTGTTCTTAGTGTTTTACTGTTTTTAAACCTATGATGACGACCACTATTATTAAACTCTGTGAGACTTCAGCAGGCATTTCCACACAGATCACAGCTCTTCCTATTAATATTAAAATACCAATTGAAGGTACCAGTGGTTGCCTGCTTTCTCCCACAGCTTCTCTTTGCTGTTGATATAATCCTATTGGCCCTCAAAACCCAGGGGACATTTTCAACCTTAGACAGAGGAGGATTAATCTCATTAAATGTAATGTTATGGCATTTACTAATACTAAGGGTGTCCTACTTAAGCTTTAGTTTTGTTGAAAGGACATTCTGTGGAAATCACAACTCTGTTCACATACATGGGTATCGTTTTTACCATTCTTTCTTTTAATTTGAAACATACATCCCAATCTTGCCTCTGCAAACAATATCTTCCACTTGTGGCAGTTAAACAGTAATGTTGTCAGCTTCATTTCAAGATACTCCATCCAACATGAAGATGTTTGAAGCAATCATTCTTCCAAATAATTCGAGATGTTCCTTCGCATGTTCCTGGGAGGTTTAATACTAACAGAAGTTATAAAAGAAGATACTTATGAGAAATTCATTCAAGACATACAACTCTCTCCATTGAGCCTATCAAAACCAAGTTGGCATTTTAGTAAACAAATCACATCTTTGATAGGATTAGTGTCCTTTGAAACAATTTATCATGTCACTAATCATCTTAGAATTCAATAATCAAGGTAAGAGGGTACACATATCAGCAACAAGTCAACAGAAGTGACCACGATTAGTCACCTAAAAAGTTGGAATGAGAAAAAATTAAAAAAAGTTAAATGCATACAGAAGCAACATAAAACAAGGAAGTAAATGAAAATGTAGAAACTGTGAACTTACAATTGATCTTAATTTGCACGTAGAAGAACAAAGAACATCTGTTATAGCTTCTGTTCTTCCATTACCTGGCATATCAATCTGCATTGTATCTGCATCATTTAAAATGCATAGTTCATCTGAAGCAATTGCCGACAAAAGGATTCGCTTTAGTTTTGTCAACTGAACATTTGATGAAAGAGGAAATAGTACCTGGAAACAATAAAAAAATGAGTAAGCTGAACTCATCCATAACATATTCAATTTATTCACATAGATCTGCACGCAAATAAAACCATATGAAAAAAGATCTTTCCGATTATGAAACTGAGAACTTAAATCACCGACAATGGGCACGCAGAACCAACTTCCAAAATGGATATGGATTTTGAATATGCCATGTCCAATGAACTCCTAGAAAATTTAAAAATATTTACTAAGAAAATAGAGAAACTTCAAAAGATACAAATCACCAAAGCAAAGGGACAAATCTTAATTCTTGGGGCACAGCAGTGAACTGCTACGCATATGGCGCCGAGGTTACCAGTTCAATCCCCATGGGTACCCTTCCACACCCAAATTGTGAACAAACTGGAGGAAGCACTATACCATGGTTATGTCAGCACTAATAGTGGAAAGAAGACTTAAAATGTAATGTTCAAGTGGGATCATGGCTCTCAAATAAAGATGTTTGTCCAATATTCAAAATCAAAGTATCTCATGGAATTAAATATTTATTTTACAACTATTCAGATGCTATCGAAAAGGAAAAAGTAAAAACAAAACAAAATGGACACACATATACAAAAAGAAGATTAGATCAAGCAGAATAGTGCTTACCAGCCTAAGGCATATACCAAAATAAGAATTATTAACCTTGAGTTAAAAATTAGCAGATATCCAATAGCCAATAGTCTGATGAATTTAATAGCTGCCTGGCATTGCACACTCCAAACAAGACACTCCACCCATAGGATAGGAAATAGTTGCATTCAAGTCAATCTCTTCAAGATCCACATCAAGTCCTTTAAAGACTTTGATAATTCCTCATCTTTCTTTCCACAAATGAGCAAAGATAGACTGAATGCAGACAAGACTCTCTGTCTTCTTTTAGAAGGGGATTATCCGATTAAATCAACCCACATGAGACCTTCAAAATGATTATCAAATCTCTCAAAACAACCCAGTTGTGTAGTGGAGTACACTACTTCTCCTAAAATAATTCCAATCATTAGAAAACATTGAACACTGCAATGTGATCAATCCACATTTATATTAAATCTTCAGCACAGCTGAAACCTTTCTTGTCAATTAAACAGTGAACAAAATATTACAACCAATTCAATAATTTCACTCAGTTATAGAAATTTTCAAAGGAACTAGTCATAATCAATACAAATCTAATTTTTCAAAAGGCACATTTTGACAATGTGACTCCCAACTATAATCAAGTAACTTCATCTATAATCTTGCTTTGAGAGTTGCCTGTTTGTATTTTATCAATTTGCAAAAGGCTTCTGGATCAGATTGCATAGGTGATTTGAGGTCCAATGTTTTGGGCACAACCACCAGACATTTCATCTATAATTTCCCTAGAAGCTATCAAGTTCAACATTTGCACAAGTTGTCACACATATTGCTCTACGTCTTTCTTGTGCAAAATCCATAGAACATAACCTATGGCAAAATATCATTTTATCCTAGAACTCTAAAGAAACATGAAATCAAAATATCCAAAATGATATAATAATATATTGAAAAAGATATCTTCAGCCAGACAAAATCCAACACCTTAAAATCTCGTATACAAAATGGAGGGACTTAAACATCAAGGTCTGCCATAGGATACCTGTTCAAGATAATCAATCCATGGTAGCATTACGCTCCAAAAGCTCATAATTAATACTGGGCAATCATGACCTGCCACATCTGTATGCCATTCCCCAAGTTTTCAAACACATCCAATAAGTACAAAAGTTTTTTCTATTAAATTTGATTCATTTGAATACAAATTGAGTACAAAATTGCTTCATCATGCGGAATCCTAATACAATAGTTAGCTGGCAACTGTCATGAATTTATGATGATTGCCTTTGAAAATCATCATAATTCATAAATTGCATATTACAACATTTACATCTTCCTCTTCCCTGGTCTAGTGAAAACATGGGGAGAGGTTCTAATCCTTGCACTCCATTGCAGCTCCTCGCTCAGCATTGAAGGTTGTGTGTGTGGCTCCAACTCAACCTCCATCTTGCTGCTAGATGGTAATGACTCCTCTGCCTCATCAATGTCATCCAATGACAATCTAGTAGCTCCTTTTGCTGCAGCCACATCCTCCATTGCCTGCCTCTCAAAATCAAGAATCTCATCTGTAATAAACAATGGTGTTTCCTCATCTTGCCTTGTCCGATCGCTATGAGGATCATTATCACTCAAACCTATGACCTCCTCTGATTTGTCCTCTTACCTTTCTTGTGCAAAGCTGCAGGTTGTACTGTATTTTATAGTAACGATAGCATTTGAATCATTGATACTAATAGTACGATACTTCATCAATGATCAATGATACTATGATAGTAATAAAGATAATTGTCTAAGTTGTTGATTCTAATCTCCACTCCCAAACCCCCTCATAATCAAATTTCTTATATGACAAGATATCCCAATAACTAGTGGGGGTCTAGGAGTGGATGTAGTCAGTGTACAATGTCTATTATTATGGTTCGATAATATTGGTTATCCAACTATGTGTTAATTGTTTGTATTAATTGGTTGTCGGTTTCGGCTAGTTATAAGCATTGGTTGGTTGACATTTGTGTTCTTCTTGGCAACCGTCGAGTCCTTTAAATAGATTGTGTATCGTCAAGGAAAGGGTAATGATCTAGTTGGATCGACTCTGATCCTTGGCTGACCATCTCTTGTCTTCTTTTCTAATAATTTCATGTGCAAATAAAGATATATTTTACTCATGTATTTGGTATGCATTGTCATCTCTATTATTAATTCATGTATTTGTTTTATCAAATAGAGTAGTAAACATTTGGTGTCACTGCCTTAAAAAAATCAGGTCAAATTTGAGAGATTCATGCCCTTAGACCCCAATAAAGGCGAGAAGACACCACAACGTGGTTAAGATTAAGAGATCACATGATCTTTGAGAATCATCGAGCAAAGGGAACGAAGAAGATTGCAAGAACCATTTGTGAAAAATACAACCATACAATTCCCAAGTAAGAACCCTTTCCAAGAACACAATCAAGTTGAAAAGTCAAGACAACATTCTCTAGACGAGGGTAGATGGGAAACGAAGTTACATTCCTTCACATAATTGTATGAGAGTAGCCTTCGAGGCATTGAAAGGTTGCCAATCAAAGGAGAAGAAGCCAAGCCAAGGGTGTATAAAAGAAAAAATGAAGACGAAACAAGTGCATGGAAGGCTGAAGCTAAGGGAAGAATTGAGTGTTCCCACATGGCTGAGAGTGTGAGAGAAGCACCAGAACGTTCAAACCAAAACTTCCTAGCAAGCGGATTCCAGGCACCAAGTTTGCGTCAGAATAAAATCATGGTAAGCCCTAGTGGAGAAAAGCAAAAGTTGCCCAAGTTACAAGCAATGGATTGAGGATCCTACATGGCACTGTAAGACTTGTGAAATAATTTCGAAGGAAAATGGGCAAGATGATAAAGCAATTTGGCTACAATCTTTTCCAGCCACCTTGCAAGGTGTAACGATTGACTAGTATACAAAAATTGATCAAGCCTCCCAAAATACAAAGGGAGATATTAAAGAAGGCCTTTGAAGAAGAAGAATTTAAATTGCTTCATGATGATAATGAAATAGTAGAAGAAATTCACAAAAAAAAAACAAAGTAAGCATGAAATGTACAAGCTTATAATCGTAAACTTAAAGAATTGGTTGTAAAGTTAGAAACTAAACCAACCGACGATCTCAAGAAAAGATGGTTCATCGAAAGGTCAATAAGAAAAAAAAATGTAGTACCATCCTCTTCCTATTCAAAATCCTACAACCGAGCAATGGGCATAGAAATTAAAGATAAAATGTCCTTACACAATAAGAGAAAAATAGGGGAAAATGGAAGTCCAGATGACAATAGCGATGATGAATCGAGAAAGATACAAGCACTTTGGAGGAACATGCTCCAAATGATGAAAGAAGTGAAGGTGGGGAAAGAAACTAACAGAATATGGTGTACTAAATGCAAAATTGAGAGACACACAAAAGGTAATTGTCCTAGAAAGATGTTTTGTGAGATTTGCCAAGTTATGGATCATTCAATAAAGGAGTGCCCATACAATTTGAAGACCAAGAGTATACAAGTACCTCTTTATGCAAGGAGAGGAATCCACTCCATCAAAGTCACAGAATGCGACTCCATGAAGTTATCGAAGTCAAAGAGGAGGACAAATCCAAATACAAAACAACCCCAAAGGATGCCCTATTATACAATGCTAACAATGTAGTGAATGGAGACACTTTGCAAGAGACTGCTAGAACAAGCAAGTCAAATTGCAATTATTTTGCAAATGGTGTGTACCTAGAACCACGAAGACACCAAATGTCTAAAGCAAAAGGCTAGTGTCAACATGATTGATGTAAGGCATAATTGGCCATTACTTGTGCCCAAGCAAAGAAGGATATGTACCCAAACCCCATGTACAAAAAAAGAAAGGCTTCGTGAAGCAAGGGTCAAAGTGGAGAATACTAAGGCTAACGAACAACACCACTCAAATGCAAATGCAAGTTCAATAAAATATCACTTACAATCCAAGAAATATATTGCACAAGTAGTTCAAGCTAGCATACCACTTAAAGTAGTGGATTTATTACAAAGTATTCTTGAACTTTGAAATGCTATTGTATCGAGGGAGAATGAGATAGTGCATGCTACAGCCCAATTAGAATCTTGTGAGAATGATGATCCAATAACTAAACCTCCACTATCGAGCGACCAAGTGATTGATCCAATGTTACTAATAGTTAACATGACAAGGAAACCAATGATCGTAAATATGGAGATCCATGGAAGGAATCTCACCAATACAATTGTTGATGACAAGTCTAGCATAAACATACTTCTAGAAGACACTTGGAGAAGTTTGGGTAAGCCGACCATTTGGCCCCCAACTTTTCAATTGGTGGGTGTAAATCAACAAGGTATTAAGGTACTTGGAGCTTTAATGGGACAAAAGGTAATTATTGGAACAACAATCATTTTTGTTGAGCTTTGTGGTCATTTCATAAAGGAAGAAAGCGTAGAACACATTATTAGGTCAGGGTTGACTGGTAGCAACCAAAGTTGATCGTAATAAAAAAAAAAGTATACAATCACCATTGAGAACAAGAGACAGAAATATATAATTGATTTAAAGAACCAAGTCATAAGTGAGAAAGTAGCTTCCTTCAATTCATCAAATTCAAACTTCGAAGAAGAATGGACAAAGAAGCATGATCGAGGTCCGATAGATTCAAATGATGAAGGGATTCTGGAATTATAGTCATGCTTGAAGGATGAAACAAATTCTCTTTGCGGCCTATTTTATTGGTAAATGGAGGGACTATGAGGTATTTTCATCAACTTGTAATTTTCTCGAAGCTACGATTCTCAATGAAGAGCGACCGATGATAAATGATTTTGAAAATTTGGACAACTTATGTGTAGGATGCAATCAATGGTTTGCAAAAGAGGACAGTTGCAGCAAAGGTATCTGACTTTGCAAAAGAATGCAAAATTACTGACGACACATCTCAGAGTACTAAGAGAAAAATATTTAATTTGGAGTGTATAAATACTAGTCAAGGCAAATCAAATTCACAAAAAATTTACAAAAAAAGAAAAAGAAAATTAGAAAAGAAGGAAAGATTGCAACAGAAAAGGAAAAAACATAACATAAAAAATTAAATACAGAAAAGGCGAGGGATAAAGAATGGAAAAGATCAATATTATTTCTCATTGTCCAGCAAAGATCAATGTTAATTCCCATTGTATGGCAGAGATCAAAATTCCTTCAATTTGTACGACAAAGAATTCCCATTATGCAGCCTCAAGTTACAACTCACAACCAAGGCATTTCCTCATTAATCACTTCATACAGCCTTTGCAAGTGGTACGACCAAATAATTTCATACACCACATTGTACAGCCTAGTTCTAATCACATCGTACAACACATTCTTAAACACACTTCCGACCTAATCCCAACATACAACACATTCTTAAAGACATTGTACGACTTTTTTAATCCCATCATACGACTCATTTTCAACCACACTATACAGTGCATTCATACATACATCCCAAGGTTTAACATAAGGTAGATTGGTGCAAAGGACTTGTCCATCATACAACAAAGGCATTCATTCATTTGGTGTCTCGTACAAACTTCAGACTATAGCGTATGGCATCAAACTTCATATTGCAACGTACGACGAGTGTATGGTCAACAGCATCCAATCATCCTTATATTACGGCCAAAACAAGCTCACAATGTATGGTCAAAACAAGTTCATACCATACACCATCCAATCATCCTCACACCGTACATCCTCCGAGCGCACGACATCATCCTAGCATACAACATCTTCCTACCGTACAGCAAGTCAAGGCTACATTTATTCCTACTATACAATGGTCAAAAACAACAATTCTCCACATTGCATGGCCAACAATTCAAAATTACAAGGTTTCAGTGGTCAACGTTGTACAACCATCAACCATTATACAACAATGTCCTTCCCTAGCGCCATCTTATGGCAACGTCCTTCCCTAGTCACCATCATACGTTGGTTAAAGGCTCAATTTCTATATTTTGGCTTTGTCAGCATTGTTTTTGCCTCTTAAAAAATAATGAAAATGATGTACACCATGAAGTTTTGTGTGGTTTTGAAGCATTTCCCTTTGACCTTGCTGGAGGCATTGCACCCAAAGCCCCGCAAGGGGCGTTGCACCTTGACCCTACTAGGGGCGTTGCCCCCAAACCCCCATGGCACTCATTCGATATGCCAAGTACACTCCATGTTCAAGTTTGCAAACTACACTTCCAAGTTTGTTTACAAGTCCTTGTCTACAATATCATCATCAATTTGGCAAGTCTTCCCTAATGTTACGTAATGTTTACTTGCCATTTGGAAGACGAATTTTTCTTTTGTGGGGGATGTTGTAGTCAATGTACAATGTTTATTATTATGGATCGATAATATTGGTTATCCAACTATATATTAATTGGTTATCAGCATTATAAGCATCAGTTGGTTGAGGGTTGTGTTCTTCTTGGCAACCATAAAGTCCTTTCAATAGATTTGGTATCATCAAGGAAAGGGTATGATATAGTCGAATTGACTTTGATCCTTGACTAACCATCTTTGGTCTTCTTCTGTAATAATTTCATGTGCGAATAAAGATATATTTTACTCATGTATCTAGTATGCATTATCATCTCTATTATTAATTCATGTATTTGTTTTATCAAATAGAGCAATAAACAGTGGAGAACCCAATGAGGTTAAGAGGTAACACCCCTCATAGGGGTTTGGGAGAAACACCCCCAGTAGGGTCAAGGGGCAACACCCCAAATGAGGTTGAAGGGAAAATTAAGGCCTTTGAATCCACACAAAACTTCATGCCGCACACCATTTTCACAATTTTATCTCTTAACAAAGAAATTAGGTATTTGGCACATTTTAGTTTATAAAAATGTTTTAAAAGTTGACAGGTTTATTGTTTTTTTGTTTAGGTAGGGACTCGCCGAGTTTTTTGAAAAAACTCATCAAAAACTCAATGAGTTACTTGCCAAACAAAAAGTCGAGGGAGTACTCGCCAAGTTTGCCAACTATGCTACACACTACATATCACATGAAATGACAAAACCAAATTTTCACATCTAATTACAAATATTGTATTGTATTTTAGTTGCTTGGAGATTTAGCCAATCTTTTCGTTTTCAAAGCCCAAGTAATTTATCTTATTACAAATATTGTATTATATTTTAGTTGCTTGGATTTAGCCATGTTAGTTTTATGATCAGAAATTAAATAAGCAGAATTTATAACAATTTAACACAGATTGACACAGCATATACCCTAGGAAAACCCTCCAACTTGAGGGAGAAAAACCCAGCAACAATATCTCTCTTATATATTGAAATATGAGCAACAATTCTCTTTACAATGAGGCCAATCACAAGGCCAATAATCAGCACCACTCTTGATGCAAACACAAGATGATAAACTCGCACTCCTTGATAATGACGAACTGTTGTAGGTGAAATTCGCACTTGCAGATGGAATGAATCAAACTTGACTTGATGAATGGAATGGATGAAATGAACAAGCATATATACAAATCGGTGGAGAGGTCGCACCTCTTCATGAACCAAGGTCGGCCACCAATATGAAATATATTTCAAATGAAATGGTGCGAATCTCAAGGAGGGTCGGCCCAAACAAATAATATTAAATCACCAAGTGAAGCGCCTCTTCACTTAATTAAATGCAATAAATAAATAGCCGAAGGCTATATGAAATTTATTGTTTCATAATCAGGTGCTGGAAGTGATGACCGACGCTGCCAACATCAACAAGCCAATCTTTTTGTTTTCAAAGCCCAAGTAATTTAATCTCATTTACACTTTTATTGTGCTGTGTCAATGTCCTATAAAAAAATACTACTATTAATCCCTCTACAAAACCAACAAAATAATAGTAATGTTACCATGAGAATGGAGACATATTTGGTATTGGTGACAAAATAGACTCACAATTTTTTTTTAAAAAGCAGATTTTGATGAACAGCTGTTGTAACCTGTTTTGTAACCGATTTTAATCATGTACATTGGTCCGGTGGACCCATCTTTTGTATATTATAATGAATACAAAGAAAAAAAAAACATGGTCCTAGTATAATCAAAAATGGAAGAATATAGATGAAGCATTTAAGTTAAAAATGTATATCTAGATTTCAAAACTGGTGCTACATTTTGATATATAGCCTATACTTTATTAGAACATGTGGCTACCAAGAAGTACCCCTCTTTTCCATTTCAATCAATTGATAAAGTTCATGTGTACAAAGACATCTCAAGCCCTTATTAAGCCTCTTTTCTACTTCAATCAACTAATAAACTTATGTACACAAAGAAATATTAAACATTCTTATCATCTTTCCTAGGGATACACAAACATGCATCCTTAGGACTTTCTTGGGCATCACCATAACATGGAAATTTTAAGGACATTCACACCATAGTTCGCAAACTCAATCCCAATGACTTGGCAAAAAAATCAACTACTTGAAAACATATTAAAATTCCTTAAAAAAACATAAGTTTATGAAAAATATAGTTAGAAAATGTATCTAATGAGTGTATAAAACATTCGGAAGTGTTTTCTATTAGATTTGACTACAAAAAGAATACAATATCGCAATATCATGTGAGTACAACAACCAACCAATAAACATGTTATGTATGGCGATGATTGTCTTTGAAAGTCGTCGTCATAAATTGCATATCCATACAAGTTACAAAAATTTACAATTCCTCTTCCCTATTCTCATACAAAATTGGGAGAAGAGCCTACTCCTTGCAATTGGTTGTGGCTCCACTCTCATATTAGAAGGTTATGGCTCCACCTTGGAACTAGATGGCAATGACTCCTTACCTCATGTTCAAATCATCTACAATGATGCCATTCCATAGCTTGCCTCTTGAAATTAGCAATCTCATCTTTAATAAACATGGAGGTGTCCTCATCCTACACAATTCCAATCTTTGTAGGGAATAATATCATCTAAGACTATAGGCTCTTGAGCAACTATGTCCTCCATTTTTCTTGTGCTAAAGCAAAGGTTGTATTACACAAAAACTAGATCACCAAGACATCATTAAGAAAATTTACTGCACTTCTTCATGTGAATGACCTCCAATTGCACTTGCATCTAGTGTTACATCCTAACTTAGCTCACTGAAAACTACTTTTTACTTTGGGTAATTAATGCTATGAAGCTTGTGATCTTGAAAGTTATTATAATGTGATGAAATAACGCAATGATGTGCTTTTGCATTCCATGTAATGAAGATAGTTACTTGATGCTATGAAAAGAATCTATTTCTTATAAGCAATTGAAAATGTAAATGCAATGATGTGAACATGCTATAATATTTTCCAAGCTAACTACCATCATTTGCTTGAGTGTTAATGCAAAAGAAATCCGAACATCTCCAAGAGAAAGAGGGGGAGTATCACCTAGGAGGAGGGTGATGTGGAATCTCTGGTTATGCCATCTAAGCTAGTGTTGATCAAGTATTGTTCTGGTAGCCTAGTGTAATGTCCCCATTTTAGCTATTTGCCCTTCAGTGACTAATAGCCTATTTCCAGAAGCCCGTGGGCTCGTCAGAGGTTAAATTAGGGTTTCCTATTTTATAGGGGCTCTGAAGCATTTTTGATGGCTTGCATGTTAGAGTTTTTGATGCATGTCTAGTGGAGTTTTTTGGGTTTTCAGAGAGCTTCGCAGTGGTATGTTTTGCAAAGGCATTGGGCATCTTTTCAGAATTTACTATTTTTACTAAGTTCTATTTTGGGCAGTGCCATCTTGGGCAGTAGAATCAACAGTCAAATCAGTTTCCATTTCGGGTAGTGCAGTTTGGAGCATATTTGGCTTTCAGCATTTTGAGGCTCATTTTGGGTAAAATGATTTATTCTAAGTCATTAATGTTTTAATTTCTTATTGGCCCCCTTGGCCTAGTAGTAATGACTTTAAGTTGTTTTAAAAGGTGGCCTTTGAGGGTGGACGCCTCATTGAGAAATTATTTAAATATTTCTAAAGTAAATATTTCTCCTTAAGTCTTGGATGCCTAGAAAGGTGAATATAATGTTTTAAAAATTAAAATATTTCAAAAGTGAAATGGGCATCTCTTTTGGAGGGAAAAAAGATGGAAGTTGAAGAGCCAACAGTCATCTTCAATTTAATAAAAGCAGGCCATTGCTCATTCATTTATCATCTTTGGAAAAAATATAACGTTATGCTGCTGGTTTGAAATCAAGAATCCGGCTAAGGGATAGCTTAGCAAATTTACTCCACTCTTTGGGCCTAAAACTATGGTTCCCTAGGTGGTGGATTGAGAGTGTGCTTCATCCAGAAGTGCACATTGAGCTTCAAAGTTGAAGATTTTGTAGTTTTTGATAATA
Organism: Sequoia sempervirens; assembly: GCA_007258455.2. Classification (NCBI taxonomy): domain Eukaryota; kingdom Viridiplantae; phylum Streptophyta; class Pinopsida; order Cupressales; family Cupressaceae; genus Sequoia; species Sequoia sempervirens. Next base: position 356,485,216 of record VDFB02373365.1, read on the forward strand.
ATTTTCAGAATTGTGTTTGCTGGTCATATCATGGCTGAAGGAGGTTTTCATTAACAGCTTTTTGTATGATTGTTATGTGCTTCTGGGTATTGAAGAAATTGATTCCTAGTACATGGGCACCCCTTCCCACAGAAGAGCAGAATTTAATTCAAAGTATTTAATTTTATAATGCAAAATCAGCCCTCGCAGCCAGGCCGTACCATTCAATAGAGCATTGAAGTTTGTGCCAAATAATTGAAGGGAATTTGATGCGGTTTCAGTGTTGCAACTTAGGCGCCTATCCTCCAAAGAGCCTTTGCATTTCATTTCATTCCATTTGGAAGTATATTGATGAAGTTGTGAGCATTTGATTGAATTTTTGTTTGCTGGTTGTTTATTTTCAGTTTGCTGGTTTGAAAATCAGATTGCTTAAGGTTCAGATTTTGGTTTGATTTTCAATAATTCAGAAGGGTATCATAGAGAGAGATCATCTTCTATCAGTTGTACTTTGATTTTATTAAAAACACTTGTAATTTGCATTAGTTCTCTACATTGTAAGGCTGATAACAGTAGTATTGTTTCAGTCCATTTATTACTACTTTATTTGTGTTTAATTATCACATTTGTAACCCCTGGATGGTTTACCACCAGTGTGGAAAAAGAACTTGTTAATTCTCTCATTTGTACCCACTGAAAAGTGGTGAATTCCCACTCACGAGTGGATGCCCGCCGCAACGGATGAATTAGTTTGTTTTGTAATCTCTTTCCCCCCACTGATTTAGTGGAAGTGCGGAATTCTTTCATGGCTGGTTCAACGCCTAGTTATTTCAGTTTTGTAATTCTTACTCCGCCATAAGTTAGCACCTCGCCTTCAAAGGGATCTTGTGTGCACATTCTTGGAGTTGAGTTTTACCATTTACTTCCAGCTTAGTATTTCAAATTCAGATTATTGCTAACGATCCCATCACCATAAGCTATCACCTCGCCTTTAATAGGATCTTGGTGAAGGTTACTTTCAAGTTGGATATCTTTTGGAATCTAACGCTAACATTTGGCGTAGTGCTGGTTTGTGTTGTGGAAACATCGAGAATTCAAAGGAAAAAAAACTAAGGCCTAACTACTACACCAAAAGACCGGCCTGATAATGTGGCCGGCTACCCAGGGTGTTAAGGGTGGCAACTAGGGAGGAATCTTTCACCACCGAAGCCACCACCAGAGAATCTAGAGTCTTATGCAAGCCCGCCGGACATGTGGCCGCCGGGACGCACCCAGTCGCGCATAGGGGACATTACAACCCACCACGCTCTGCAGGTCTCGACCTCGAGACCTCGGCTCTAATACCACTAAGGCCCAACCACTACACCAAAAGACCGGCCTGATAATGAGGGTGGCTACCCAAGGTGTTAAGGGTGGCAACTAGGGAGGAATCTTTCACCACCGAAGCCACCACCAAAGAATCTGGAGTCTTACACAAGCCCGCCGGACATGTGGCCGCCGGGACGCACCTAGTCGCACATAGGGGACATTACACCTAGTAAGTCTAAAGGAAGTTCTAGCAACTTTGAGGTAAGCCTATCTGAGTCAATATGTCATGGTAACCGTTTTGTTTAGAGATGACCGTTTTAGGGTTCTTTAACCTTCATGTCTCTATATACATTTATCAACAAATAAATACATGAATGTGTACCTTTATGAGGAAAAGAAAACATATGGATACACAGATTGTGTATATGCATACATGGATGCATATGCACATACGTGGACAAGCAATGCGTCGACTTACATGCATGTACGTTCATCTATGTATAAATCAATGTGTGCATGCATATGCATATTCATGTTTGAGTTCGCAATTAATATATGAATGTTTTGGAGTGATAATGCAAATGGTATAGATGCCACATAACGACGTATGCGCCAACGTCGTAAACCATGCAAGAATGTTTTATTAATGGTTGTTTATTTTTGTCTATATTTCTTATAATAATAGGAATCGGCTCAATAAGCCGTAGGTTTGCATTTAAGGCTCGACTCCTTTATAAAGGAAGAGCTCTTTATTGATTGGTCGCTCGACTCAATATTGAAGAGCATTACCTTATATTGTGTGAAGCGACGTCATCATACCAAGTGAGCATCTGCAACCACAACTGCCATCTGAACACTGTCATGTTATCAATAACACTCCTCCAATGGAGGATCCCTAGCTGGCCTGTGTGCTGTAGTGTAATGGCCCCCCTGTACCTGTAGACCACTGGATCATCTGGATCCACATCTGCCATGTGCACAATCGATCGAAGCATGGAAATGTGCTCCCACACCCATATGTGCAAAAGTGTCACTCCTGCACCAATCGCTTTGCTATCACAATAAGCAAACTGGTGCATGTCATGATAAAGCAAGGCCAGCATCACTAGCCCCCATGCGTACTATGTCCTCCTATAAATCATGCGGTGCCATGCGAGCCCCCATCCGAGACTGAATCCTCTACCCCGTTAGTCTAGGGCAACAATCCTCGAGATCACTACACCGACTATCAATTTGAATATCAGGGAGCACCCTTAATACATCTCCAAGTCAATCTGTGAGTTCACCAAGACAGAATGTCCTAACGAAGAACCTTGTGGCATGCGTCGTATCCCACATCAAGATCATAGATCACGCAATCTCCATGTATCAGCAACCGTAGTATCCGCCATACATCCTCTAAAGTGATCATGGCCTCGCCAGTGGGTAGGTGAAAGGATGAGGTCTCGCTATGCCATCGCTCGCATAATGCTATCATCATCGCTAGATGTGTCCTCACCACAGGCATGTATGCGACGTACCACAACCCGATCTCTCCAAGGTGCTCCTATTGAAGCTCGTCCAAATCATCCAACACTGCAAGCAAATTGGGTCGATGCTCACACGACATCAACGGTTGGACAGTCTCCTGCATCCACGACACACAGAGCGTCAAAATTTGGCTCAATCGACTAAGTTTGGAAGCTTTTACCCCCAAAATGATAATGGCGTCGCCATTTACAAAGGCATCGCTATAATTCAAATTCCAAACAACGTCGCCCAATTCCAAATCGCGGGTTGCGTCGCTATATACAATGACATCACTAAAATCAAAGTGGAAACCCTAATTCTAAATTCCAAATTAAGCGAAGCGTCACCCATTGTCGCTAAAACTAATTGGAAACCCTAATTTTAAATAGCGAGAAGCATCGCCATTTACAATGGCGTCACTATAGGCAACAAAAGCGTCGCCAAAACTTCAAATAGCATCATAATATAGCCACGCCGGACTTGACCGATTTTCAAACCCTAATAAATGCACGTAAAACGAAAGTACAAGTAAAGTTCCACAGTGCATACCGATGGTCCTGTGCCTAGAAGCCTCTGGTACTCTCGAACTCAGTTGGAAATGTGTCGTGGAAGCACACGGCGCACCATTTCGTCAGGAGGTTAGAGCTCAAAATGCACAAAATCTCTATAGTGTGAATGCACAAATGAATTGAAAGTGACTCTTTATCACATATTTATGCCTAAAAATTAGGGTTTTCACCATAGTTACCGGGAGATACGCCTCCTACCCCCTGAGACGCATCTCTGGTACTTGAGACATCTCCTGAGATGCCTCCAACAACGTTGAGACGCGGACAAAGTCTCCCAACGTCTCTTGAAGTCTCCCACTCAAGAAAGTGTTGTCTCCCACCGTCTCCTGTGCGTCTCCTACTCAGGAAAGTTCAATGTTATGATATTTTCTATAAATTATTTATTTTTATTTTTTTCATTTTTTATTTATATTTAAAAAAAGATGGCGTCTCCAAGTACCTCATCTCCTATTTTCAAAAAAAATTTGTACCGGTACCAGGCTCCCGCACCAATACCAGTAACAATCTCCTGGCAACTATGGTTTTCGCCTATTTTCACCAATTCCTACCCAATGAAGCTTATTTTGCACCATTTTTTGTATTTTTTTAGCTTATTTTCGCATCCTAGAGCCTTTTTTGACCCCTGAATCAATATTTCACCTTTGTCGAGAGATCAACCCAAAATTCAAAATTTTCACCCGATCTTTTAAGGGGGCAAAGTACCAACTTAATTCCTTCCACTAGGGCAACAGTGGGGCATCTAAAAAATCAGAAATGTTTTGAATTTTGATCTACGCAGTAGTTTTAATCCGAAGAGTGTCAATCTTTGAACCAATGTAACAAGTACCTCACTTCAAAGAGGGGCAAAATGTAGACACTTAAATATGTCTTGAATGATATACACACTTGAATCCAATATACTAACATCGTTTCATCCTAAAATCCATCTTCTTTTCGCTTGTTTAATTAAATTAACCTAGTTATTTAATTAAATGCCTCATTTTCACCTATTAATCTAATTGACCTAATTGGGTTAATTCACCCCCTCTCGTACTAACATTTCACCCTGTTTAATTAAATAAATCAAATTATTTAATTTAAACCTTGTTTCCTCTCATTTCATTAAATAATCTTTATTATTTAATTAAATATCATTTTGATCTTCCTTTTCATTAAATAAATTAATTATTTAATGGATATCATATTATTCTCCATCTTGCACATTCAAATTTAGTTTTAAATACTAAATTACTAATTTCCCCTCCATTCCCTTGGAATATTCTCCTATTTTCCTCCAAAAAAGGGAATGATTGTTTTCAAACAAACTTTGTAACAAATTTTGAAAGTTGTTACAAAGTGTGTTTGTTTGAATCATTCTTATCCCTTGATCTTTCCTTGATCCATGTGATCTTTGATCCTCATCCATTGATGAGAATCTTTGATCCATGTTTCACCCTCCTTTTTCATCTTGACCATTGATTGATCAAATCGATTTGAGCCCTTGATTTTTCATTTGCTTTCCTATAAATACATCACTATTTGGAGAGAAATGGATCCATCTTTTGATAGAAAACTTGTGTTGTTGAAATTCATACTCATTTGCATCCATGTTTCATATTTGATAGCATTTTAGATTAAAGCTTCATCCATTTAGCTTAAGCATCCATTAATGGCTTCCACATTAGCTTAGTTTGCATACATTTTAGCATAAATTCGTAGTTATGGCTTGCATCTTTGAACTTTGTTTACATCTAGTATAGATTGCATCCATTTTATCAAAGCATCTTAGCATTTAGAACACAACTCCATCATATTAAACTAGTTTTGTATCATATTTCATGCACATCTCATTGTTTTCATCGATTCTCTTCAATAGAATCGATTGAAACAAGCTCACATCATCCAAGGGGTTGGGAAAGGGTCGCCATTCCACATCAATGTGACACCACTCCCCCAATAGGATAAGATTTGAGGGATTAAAGTAGGTTTTCATTATGTTTTCATGTTTTTCATGTTAGTTTAATGGATTCTTAGTCTTTGAAATTTCGAATATCTTATTGGGATCATGACTTAAGGATTAAATAGGCTTTAAATTCATTTGGATCTAGTTAGTTTGTACTATGTTTATGGTCACACCGCTTAAGTCCATGGTTGGAGGTAAAGCACCCGGGTGATGCTCTCCCTCTTGCAAATGACTTGTCGAGTCTTGAAAGACAGTAAAAACCAAATATGGATCTCTGACCCTATTTTCTTTAAGTTACTGTTAAAGCTCACTTAATTGATTTCATTGAAATATGATGTAAAATTTAATGAAGTTAATCTTTTCAGTTGAAAGGTATATACATATAGATGCTTTGTTATCTCTTAATGAAAATAATATGCAATAGCATGTTCTGATTTATATAAAGAAAAATAAAAATCTCTTTTACCTTGCTCACCATTTATTAACCTTTGGTGAAAAACTCATGGTAAATCTTTGTGAGATGGAGATGGTTGTTACATCTAGAAGTACTATAAGGTTGAAACAAATATGGATGACTAAATTTGAAGATTTGGGGTATTTCCACCACAATCTTCCCACCAAGAACCCACAAATAAGACTTTCGAAAGTTTGTAAACATGCAATTATTGTTACTTGTAAGTTATGTTGTTGGCTTGTTGATATGTAGCTTGAGATCCAAGTGATTCATGATTTGGGTCAATCTATGTTCAGATTTAGATTGGGTATATAATAACTATTGTGGGTTTGTCCCAAACAAACCCTAGCAAACCCAAATAGAACCTAAAAGAACCATGATGAACCTAGGGGGAGTTTGTCACGTTTCAAACACTTTTTTATATATATTAATCACACTTTCTTTAGTCACACTTTACAAATACAAAAAATAAGAAAAACTCTCCCTTGCCTCATTGTTTCTCTATTAATAGCAAAGGACTTGTAAAAACGGCACCATTGCAGTAAAGAATCAAAGAAAAATGTGGTAAGAATACAGGTAGTTTCTTTGTAATGTCCCCTTCTCAATCCTAAGCTTTTTTGTGACCATTAGCCTATTTCCGGAGTCCCATAAGCTATTAGGAGGCGTTTTAGGGGATTCCAAGATTCTTCAAAGATTCTTGTCAACATTTCGGTGGGTTTTGCAGAGGTTTGCCAAAGAGTTTTTTGGGTTTTTTGAGATCTTTGGTGGGCAGAATTGCTATTTTTAGCAATATCTATTTTTAGCACTTACTATTTTTAGTAAGTCACAGCTGCATCTCAGATTTGACTAATTTTGAAATTGGACACACTATTTTTAACTGTATGCTTTTTTTAGTAAGTGTTATTTCTGGCAATGGTCTTGCCATCAATGCAGTGCAAGATTTCTATTTCTGACAGTAGTGGTAGTTTCAGTTGTTGGGTTCTGTCATTTTTGGCAGTTCAATGTTTCCACCAGTCTTAGAGTTCGAAAAGGAAAATATTGCAACTTAAGTTATAAAATTATAAAGTCAAAAAAGGCCCCTTGGACCCCCACGCCTAGCATTGGAAACTTAAGTTGTTTTTAAAAGATGTTTTTGATTATTCTAAGATGGACACCTAGGTTGGAGAATTTAAGTGAAATTAAAGCGAAATGTCATTTCCCAAGGTTGTTTGGAGGGAAAAGATTTTTGAAATTTGGAGCCCTAACTCCTATTTATACCCCCCTCTTGCTCTCATTTGCATTATGCAATCTTATGATAACAAAGTGCTGCCGAATTGTGGAGAGAATATTTGGGCTTTGAGGACGCAAACTATTAAGGTTGGCTTCAATTTCGGAGTTGCAAGATACTCCGTAGCTGGACGTTGGAGTAGCTCCATTGCAAGGGTTACTATTGAGCATATTTGGTGATGGATTTCATTTCTCTTTTAGTTTTTGCTTGCTATGATGTTTTTTAGACATGTTCTTGGTGTGGAGTGTTGATTGCAACGTTTTAGGAGCTTTTGGAGTGGTTTCTTTGGTGATTTCACATCGCTGGTGGCTCTTTCATACCCTTGGCCGTACCCCATATGTTGCACACGCTGGTTGGAGGACTTGGTAACTTTTTGTGGGTATCATTGCATAGGCTTCTTCACCCTTGGGCGCGCCTATTTGCAAGTTTGCAGAATTTATGATGAAGTTTCTGATTTTATGGAGCTGGTCACCCGTCTAGCAAGGCCGTACATGTTGGGCTGAGTGTTCCTTGCTGTTGGTGTTGCCTTTCACACTCACGTGGTTGCGAAATCTGCCCTTGTCCTTGCTGTTTTGCTGATTGAGAGGTGCCTAGACTAGTCCTTTGCATTGCTAGCACTTTGGTTGAGCTCTTTGGTGATTTGGTGAAGTTGGGAGCTTGCTGGTTGGTCATTTTAGACTACTGTCATTCCTTATCAGACTTGTAGCAGTAGCAAATCAAACCTTCTTCAGTCACTCAGAGGTCTTCTTATTGAGGTATTATTGCTATATTTTGTGGGGAGTTCTTATTTTCATGTTGGGGTGTCATTTAGGGAGTTGAGCTTTTGGATAGCATCATTTTCATAGTGCAACAGCAGCTGATGTCGATCTGAAACATTTTATTTTGAGCACCCTGTAACACCTTTAGTAGTACCATTGTTGATTTTGCTCTTGTGCTCATTTGCTACTTACCGACTAAATAAGTTGTGCTCCCGCTGAATAAGTGGTTGAGCTTTCTTTATTTCATGCTACTCCCACTAAATAAGTGGTTTGAGTTTTATTTACTTGCACGTTATGTCTGCTAAATAAGCAGGGGATCTTGCTTTGGATTGGTCAGCTTGCTGCCAAATGCTTATTTGCTTTGTTGTAATTCCCGCTGAATAAGCGGATGATTTCATTTCATGCACTTGGATTTACATACTAACCCCACTAAAGAAGTGGTTTTACTTAGAAGTTCGGTATTGTAAGCCTTACCACCATATGCTCTCACCATGCCCACATCAGGATTAGGGTGATCAGAAAGTAGAAGGTATTTGTTTCCAACTAGTTTGATTATCACTCACCCCACTGAACAAGTGGATGATTTCCAATTAATGTAATGTTTAACTAACCATCGTAAATGTTAATGAATGATAGCTTCGGTCAGATATGAATGACGATTGCTGTAAGCATCATCGTCATTCATACTTGATCAAAGTTTATCATTTATATTGAAATATTTCTGGAAAAACATTTAATCAAATTTATGAGCATACATATAAAATTCGAATTATATATATGATGTTATATTCTGCATTTCATTAATCGGAATTTACTTACTCATCCGCCACCTTGTCGAAGGGTATATATGAGTTATACTAAACAATGATAAACGACTTTATCATAAGCCGCGCCCTAAGGGACACGTCCCATGAGTGGACGTGTCTCCACTTGTGGAGACATGTCCTCTCATGAGACGTGCCTCTTAGGGGCGGGTCTCCTCTCTTATTTATGGTGGATCCTTCTTTGATATGCAAACATAGAAATCGAATAATGTTCTGCAATCAGCACATTCAAAATAAGAAATTCAAATCTGGAAATTGAAAATCTGAACATAGAAGTTTGAGTAGTATTTTTACACTTAGAATTTTCATAAGTCCCTTAGTCTCCCAATTTGATTGAAGATTTGTTTACATTTATATGGTATCAGAGCCAAGTTGTGTGAATCCAAAACAAATCTAAAATCAGTTTGCTCTAGAAAATTCGTATTTTCTAAAATCGAATTCACATCACATTCTTCATAATGTCAAGTGTGATCAGATTTGAAGATCGCCTTGCAGGAGCAGACAACTTCACATCATGGAAATTTAGAATCATGATGATCCTTAGAGAGAATAAACTAGACTCACTTGTGAAAGAAAATAAAAAGGAACCAGAGGCTGAACCTGAGAAAACTCAATGGGTTGAAAACAATGAAAAGGCCATGAAAATTCTAGTAGATGCAGTTAGGGATCATATAGTGCCTATCTTAGCAAAACATGAAACTGCATACCATATGTACAAATCTCTTGAGAGTACCTATGAGATTAACAACACCTGCAGGACTCTTGCATTAAAAAGGCAAATCAACAATGCACAAATAAACAAAGGAGAGTCCATTAATGCATACTTCATGAGGATTATTGAACTAAGGGATCAATTATCCACAATTGGATATCAGATTGATAGCAAAGAGTTAACTCTAATTGCACTAGGAGGCCTACCAAACTCATGGGAGTCATTTGTTCAAGGAATAAGTGCGAGATCTAAACTCCCTAAGTTTGACAGGCTAAGAACTGACTGCCTTCAAGAAGAAACAAGACTTTCCACAAAAGAGAATAAACAGAAACACATAGATGAAGACATTCATGTTCTCCACACAACATCTAATAAGAGGAGTAAGAAAAACTCCTACAAGAGAGGATCTTTTAAAAGAAAGAGTTCCAATGGAAAGGAATCTTATAAGAAGAAAGATATCTCTCAAGTACAATGCTTTAGATGTGATCAGTATGGCCACTATGCAATGAAATGCCCTAATAGAACTAAACAACAAGCATCATTGTCCAAAGTAGGAAAGTCAAACCCAGATCATGAATCTGAGAACTTTGTGTTCTATACAGCCCTTTCTAGTCAAGTATCTAACAACACTCAAAATTGGGTAATTGATAGTGGTTCCTCAAGACACATCACAGGGTTCAGAGAACACTTGGACTCTATGACTGAAAAGTCTGATGAAGAAGTAACCATCGGGGATGATTCTACATACCCTGTAAAAGGGGTTGGAACGTGTTCCATCAAGTTGAAATCTGGGGTTTCTTTGCAACTCACTGGAGTCTTATTTGTACCTGGAATAAAGAGAAATCTTATATCCATCTCTTCCCTTGAAGACAATGGTTACAGAGTTACATTTATGGATGGGAAAGTTCTAGTATGGCCTAAGAACTCATCTATCAAGAAAGCTCTAACCATAGGCATAAGACAGGGGTACCTTTACAAATTATACACTGAGGTTAAACAAGCCCTTACCCTTGACATTGTTGATACAAATGAAATTTGGCATAGAAGATTAGGACACCTTCATTTCCGTGCCCTACCTTCTATGGAAAAACTTGTTACAAGCTTACCCAAACTAAAACCATCTCATGAGGGAACTTGTAAAGGTTGTGCCCTAGGAAAGAATACAAAGGGATCCTTTCAGAATAGCCTGAGTAAAACCCTTAATGTGTTAGAACTGGTTCACTCTGATTTATGTGGACCCATGTCTGTACCTTCTAAAGTAGGATTTCTATACTATGTCATATTTGTAGATGACTTCTCTAGGAAAACCCTTACCTTCTATGGAAAAACTTGTTACAAGCTTACCCAAACTAAAACCATCTCATGAGGGAACTTGTAAAGGTTGTGCCCTAGGAAAGAATACAAAGGGATCCTTTCAGAATAGCCTGAGTAAAACCCTTAATGTGTTAGAACTGGTTCACTCTGATTTATGTGGACCCATGTCTGTACCTTCTAAAGTAGGATTTCTATACTATGTCATATTTGTAGATGACTTCTCTAGGAAAACTTGGATCTATTTCCTTAAGTATAAAGAGTCAATAGAAATCCTTAAAAAGTTCAAAGAGTTCAAAGCCCTTACTGAAAAATTCTCTGGAAAGAAAATAAAAACCTTAAGGACAGACAATGGGAAAGAATACACCTCTAAGATTTTTAAGGAATTCTGCATGGGTGTTGGAATTAAGAGGGAGTTCACAGTTGCCTACAACCCTCAACAAAATGGGGTTGCTGAAAGAAAAAATAGAACCATTGTAGAAGCTGCTAAGGCAATGCTGCTTGACCAAAACATTGAAACTTCTTTCTGGCCAGAAGCCTCTAGGACTGCTGTCTATATCCAAAATAGATGTCCTCACTCTCATCTTGATAACAAAACTCCTGAAGAAGCCTTTACCAGCATAAAACCTGACAGTAGTCATTTTAGGATTTTTGGCTGCCCTGTCTATATACATGTGCCCAAAGAGAAGAGATTCAAACTAGAACCTTCTGGAAAGAAGGGAGTATTTGTGGGTTATAGTGAAACCTTCAAAGCCTACAGGATATTCATACCCGGGCAGAAACAAATTGAATTGAGCAAAGATGTCATCTTTGAAGAAGACATTGCATTCAAGAGGCCAAGAAGTTCTAGTGAGATAGAAACCTATTCCCCTAGAGTACTTGAAATGGAACCTGCTCCTGAGATTCAGAGGGAGTATCCTGATGAAATGCCACATGAACTTCCTTCTACTTCAAATGAGAATACAAATGACAACGGCAGAAAAAGACCACTTTGGGCCAGGAAAATGATCAAAGAAGCCGAATACATTGCAGCCTCAATGGGAGCAAGAGAAGCAGTTTGGCTTCGTAAATTGCTTGTGGGACTCTTTGGTGAGCCCTTGAATCCTACAATTATTCATTGTGATAATCAGAGTTGTATCAAACTCTCTATAAATCCTATCTTTCATGATAGATCTAAGCATATTGAGATCCCCTATCATTATGTAAGAGATATGGTGGAAAGGAAAGTGATTCAGTTGGAGTATATTAGTACAAATGATCAAACTGCAGACATTCTCACCAAGCCTCTCTCTCGAATCAAGGTAGAGCACTTTAGGAAGAAACTTGGTATGGTTGAAATGTAATTTGTTATTTATGTTTGAAATACAAATTGTTTATAAATTGTACTAATATATAAAGATGTTTAATGTGTAAACTCTTTTGTCATGTGTGTGACTCCATTATGGGCCTACTCCCCCTGTGTACATTATTGAAAGGTGACGATCTTTCTAATAATGAGCACTTGTATTTGACATTGTAAAGTGACGATTCTACAATGATAAACTATCATGATAGATATCATGTGATCTTGATATCTGTAGACATGTCATGATAGTATCTCTTGGACACTTTGATTGATATCATGGGACTTGATATCATTTGTAGATCATTGTGATCCTTAAGAGATAATCATGGTGGATATGCCATGAATTATGGTAGACATCATGTGACTTGATATCAGTGCACATACCATAATAAAGATATGTTATGAAGAATGTCATGTGACTTGACAATATTGAGAAATCATACCATGTCTTAGATATCACGTGTTAAGGTGATATCTCTACTTGTTTGATTTGAAATATCTTCCCTAGCTAAGAGGGAGTGTTAATGAATAATAGCTTCGGTCAGATATGAGTGACGATTGCTGTAAGCATCATCGTCATTCATACTTGATCAAAGTTTATTATTTATATTGAAATATTTCTGGAAAAACATTTAATCGAATTTATGAGAATACATATAAAATTCGAATTATATATATGATGTTATATTCTGCATTTCATTAATTGGAATTTACTTACTCATCCGCCACCTTGTAGAAGGGTATATATGAGTTATACTAAACAATGATAAACGACTTTATCATAAGTCCCGCCCTAAGGGACACGTCCCATGAGTGGACGTGTCTCCACTTGTGGAGACACGTCCTCTCATGAGACGTGCCTCTTAGGGGCGGGTCTCCTCTCTTATTTATGGCGGATCCTTCTTTGATATGCAAACATAGAAATCGAATAATGTTCTGCAATCAGCGCATTCAAAATAAGAAATTAAAATATGGAAATTGAAGATCTGAACATAGAAGTTTGAGTAGTATTCTTACACTTAGAATTTTCATAAGTCCCTTAGTCTCCCAATTTGATTGAAGATTTGTTTACATTTACAATATACTCTCACCTTGCCAACATCGAGATCTGGGTGATCAGAAAGTGGAAGGTTGCTTATTTCAGTTGTTTATCATTATATTTTGGCTAACGCTAACGGGTGAAATTTGGAAAAAATTTGGGGTGGATATTACATTCTTTGCTAATAGCATCATCACTCCCCAAAGCTTTTGCTTCTACTTATTTCTTTGTCCAATGTTGGCCAATGAGTATGTGCATGAAAATGAAAGTATTTTGCAAGTACTATTATTCTTCGATGCCACCACTATTTTAAATTCATCTAGCAATTATTTGAGCCTCTTTAGGGACTTTCTAGATTATTACCTACTGCATTTATCTTAAAATATAAAACCCAGTAATTATTGCCTTCATGTTATTAAAAACAATGCATTTACTTTTTACAACTTTTTAAGCATTCAATGCATTAGTAGTGCATTTAGTTTTTAATTTTGATGCTCTCCATGGGCTCCACATAGTGGGGTTAAGCTTTTAATGTTAGTCACCTATGAATTTACGAAATTTTTATGGTTGTTTTGTTTATTAAATGTATGTTATGTGGATATCCTTTTTTTTAGGTTAAAATATTTATATATTCATAATTTTTAAATGTTTTTGGTAAGGGATGAACCCAAAAGAAACTCACCCCCAAAATATATTTTGTCAAACTCGCGAACCTAAACTAAGATCTAAGCTAGAACCAATAACATTGCTTGTAAGCAATAATTGTGAGATATAAGCAAACTCCACTTTTTTATTACTTGGTGTTTTGGATGGATCTCCCTCAAATAGCTAGTGACAAAGAAAAGAGCCTCCGCCTAGCTTGCTTGTAATTTTGCAACTCCTCAGTAATCAGGTCCCTCGACTCAACCTCAAGTGTCATCCTCTAAATCATGTTGAGAGGCCCTCTGTAGCCTACCCATTACTATCTATAACGTCATCTTAGAAGAAAAACTTAGGGTTGAGGGGTGGAGTTGATTGTTCCATCTTCTAGTCAATGATTTCCTAAATGGGATCAGGTTTATATCTATCTCCCTTGTAGTAGTTTTGGATGGCCTCCTTGTCCCTATCCATGGCCTTATAAATCCATTCCATCAATTTTCACTCCACATCCACCAAGTGCAAAACACGCAAAAAGGCTCCAATGCCTACAAACAAATTAAAACTACATTTTAAAATAAATAAGTTTAAAAATTAAAATTAAAGGATTCAATTTATAATTTAAATAAATTTTGAAGTTACCTTGATGATCTTTGTAGCTCTCTTCACAAAGACATCACCAAAAATTATCTTTGCTACTTCTCTCCATCAACCTTCTTTGAATACAATGAATCTAGCCATGCTTGACTCACAAACATTTACTTGAAAGGTCTCAACAAACAACAAATGCTTTACAATGTGAGGAAGTTAGTTGCAAACATTGTCACATCTACTCACATAAGCTCTATCTCTTGGCGTGATGCCTCATCAAGCTAACAACTTGAGGGGGATTATAAATGTGTTTTATAACGTTCATAGCTTCTTCCAACACTAGTCACACCGAATCAATTTTGCTTGTCCTCCAAAAGAAGGTCAAGGCCTGGGCAGCACAAGGGGTTCAAAAAAGTGATGGAAGCCTCTCCTAAAGCAATTTCCTTGCTGCACATACATTGCTACATTATTAGTTACAACTTGCACCACATTCTCAATGCCCACCTATAACGAAATCTCCTTCAGCATCAATGTCAGATTTTTGCACTCTTTACCTTATTAGAGGCATCTATGAACTTCAAAACTACCATTTCATCTTTCCAAGCTGCTAGGAAGTTGATGAGGATATGATTCCTTCCATTTGTCCACCATCTGAAAGTATAGAGCATCCAAACTTGCATCACTAGTTCCATTGTTCTTCCAAAATTGATCTTGCATCTATGACAACATTATGGGGCAACTACCCTACTTAAATCACACATAGAAAGGGCACCTTGTACCCTTTCCCTGCAACTATCAACCCCATAACTAAATACTCTAAGAACGGGCTCTTTGCCACATTCAAAGGAAGGTTGTAGTAGAAAAAAATTAGCACAAACCTTATCTGCTCCCATGTGCATCTTCTTGTTCCACATGGTGAAGGTTGTGGTTCAAGTGTGTTTCATGGTACAATAAAAACCTACAGCTAGGCTCTGCTCAAGATGGATGAGCTGGATATGCTGCAAATGCATGGACCACAATGTCTATCATGTCCACCTCTATTTTCCATGGCAAGTTGGACTTAATGGTTGTTGCTAAGATTGTGTTTGTCCTCATACTCTTTAATATCTTTTAATGAAACAATGCAAGGGTTGTCTATATCTCTCATTCTACCTCAATCACAACAATGGAACATTACCTAATGTCCCAACAAGGAATGTGTGAGGTGGTACTTGAGGTGATTGATGCCTCCACCAAAAACCCTCTTACCCAAATGGTTTCAAACAACAATCTCTAAGTTCGGTCCCAATATGCCATATTTCCGATCAACAACCGTATGGCCATTACCTTCAATAGTAGGTCTGTTTCCACTTCATGATGTTGATGCAATTGTACTCTAATGTGGCATTCATAAAATAATTTTAAAATACCAATTTGAACCTAAAAGAAATGCATTTTTGAAATGTCCCCTCCTTAGCTAGTTCAAAGCATTGGTGAATTAGCCTATCAACGGGTCCTTGTAGGCTAATGTTGGTGTTTAGAGGGCCTTATTTGGGAGTTTCTTGGTTCTCCAGATGTCCTTTCGAGGGTTAATTTCCTGTGTTCTCTTCTTCAGTGCTTGGTGATATTCAAGGACAACCTTCCTAAGGTGTTTTAGGCTCCATTTGCACTCACTTACTATTTTTAGTAAGTCACTTGGACATTTGGGTTCAACCTTACTACTTATAGTAAGCCATTCTAATGAGCAGTGGAAGCAGTGTATAACCTCGTGGTGTTGGCAGAATCAATTTAATGTTGATATATTGGGTTTTTATGGAGTTATGACTTATTAATTATTATTAAAGTATTTTTAATAATAATTAAATTATAAGTGGATATTATTAATGGTGTTTAATGACCTTTATAATATATGATTTTATTTAATCATAAGGTCAATTAGAAAGCAACTAAGGGGACGCCAACATGAGGATTATTTATTATGAAACAACAAAAGCAAATGTTATTTATTATTAAATGAATTAAAAAAGCCAAGGGAAATCATGGCTTTTTGGAGGAGGTATAAAAGCTTTCAAGAAAGCTCATTCATTCATTCATTCATTCAATATATAGAAATTTGATCATTTTTGCTGTGGAGAAGAAACAAGAGTTTCAGTCTGAAATTCGATCTTAGAGAACGAAAACTCTCTTAGATTCAATGATCTACAGGTGTGAAATACTACCCAAGGATTGCTCTTCAGATGGCTTCATTCAGGAGCTGCATTTGTGCATATTGAGGTTATTATTTCAAAGATTTTTAGAGGTTAGTGTGCAGATCAGAAATTGTTTGAAGGACAAATATTGCTGATCATCCTTATTGCTGTTTGCACCCATCATTAATGGCACATGGGGGTCTTTGAGGCTGGCCGTACAATTCCTAGCTGGGCCATACAGCTCCATAACTGGCATGTGGGAGCTCAAGGCTGAAACGCCTTGCCTTTACACCTGCAACTTCACCTATTCTTGGCGTTTGGGATTGGTCATTGGTTGGACGTCATTTGTGAGGTGGATTTCAAGGGGGTTTGTGTGAGGCGTCCATCTGCAGGAGGTTCTTGTTTGCTGGTTCACTCATTTTCAGACTTGCAGTATATGACATTTGCTTCTGGGTATGAATGCTTTGTAATTCTCAAGCATTGAATAAAAATCTGAGTTGATAGTTAAGAGTATTTGCTTTAGTATTTCTTTTCTTCAATTATATGCGTTTCTTGCTTTCCTGGCAATTTCATCAAAAGCTCAAAAAAACCAAAAAACTATAAAACCAAAAAAGACAAAGACAGGCAAAAAACAGATAGAAAATATCCTATCAGGGGTGTGATATTTCAATTTCAAACATCTATAAATAGCAATAACATTCAATAATTTAAGCAAAATAAAATAAAAATTATATCTTAAACCATTAAAACAGCATTTTCATTCATAAACAATAATTTAAATCATAATTAAAATTTATGCAAATTGAATTCAATGCTTTCCAAATATACTTAAAACCCAAAATCTAATGTTTTGAAAGAAATTACACTCTTGCAATGCTTGAGAACAACGAGGGAAGAATTTTTTATAAAACAATTCTAACCGAGAATCTCAAAATTTGCTCCTCAAAGCCACTTCAAACTTGCTCAAATTCACTTAAACAAACTTGCAAATGTTGTGTGAGGAAAAGGCATGCGTGAAGTTGCTTCTAAAGACCAAATATTTGTGGTTTTGAGTGTTTTCACTGCAATTTTCCAAATTAGATTGTAAACAACGTTTGATAAGTCTACATTGGACATTGAAAATTGAAAATGGCAAGTCTCGTGATCTACTAGGCCAGCAAAAACATGCAGTAACTTGCAAGCACAAATTTGAAAACTATGATTAGTGTAACCAAGAAACCTCCCCTAGCCCATTCCCAAATTTTTGTAGTAGTTGTGAGTCTATGACCATTCCCAAAATGGAGTTTCTGCATTTGCTTCTGGTAAGAATAACATAAATGAAAGGGCATAGGAGGGGGGCATAAGAGCTCCCACGCACCTTTAGAAACCCTAAATTCTTGGACTTTATAAAATCATTCATTATCATTTGTAAATAACAATAGTTGCAAAGGAGAGGAAAGAATGAATTTTTTAATTTTCTAATATTGCTCTACTTGAATCAATGAATATTGATGCATTATGTCTACACTTGAATATTGATGAATCTAAATTTGCATTTACTACTCTACTTTCAACCATTGACATTTTAATTTTCATATACTACAATACTTGTTTTAGCTGTCAGGTGTTATTCTCTCCTATATTTGAGATTTATTATATAAAATATTTCCCTATTAATATTTTAAATTTTATTATTTTTCCCAAAATACTAAATTTGTTTCTTGCTTTCCTAAAGGAAAAACAATTTACATCAAAAGCAACTACTAAAAAAAAACCAAAAAAACTATAAAACCAATCTAAGAATGACAAACTGACAGGCAAAAAACCAGATAGAAAATATCCTATCCAGGGGTGTGATATTTCAATTTCAAACAATCTCAATACCATTTTCCATGACAGCACATTACTTAACATGTAAATATTAAATAATTGCAACAACATTAGCACTAAATGTTAAAACCTAGTCCTAACAAAACACGGTCCATATTATTTGACAAGTGAAATCTTATATTTTATCTATTTTTAACATGATAAATCTCAACATCCTACATTATTGTCTAGGCATAGAACTTTGGCAACTTGATCGTGCTATTTTTGTATCAAAAACTAAGTATGCCAAAGCACTTTTCGAAATATTTAGGATGACCAAGTGCAATCCAACATCAACACATATGGAAGTTGGCATAAAGGTTTCAACATACACTAATTTGCCATTCATCCATTGATTAGTGTACATCAATTGGTAGGTAGTTTAATTTATCTTACTGCCAATCAACCAAACTTATGTTTTGCATTAAGTTGTCTTTATCATTACACATCTAAACTCCAAGAAGATCATTGGCAAGTAGCAAAATGAGTTACTTGATATGTCAAAGGAATTCTCAACTTTGGCATTCTATCTCTAAGATCTGAAAACTTCAATCTCTAGATATACTGATTCTAATTGGACTAGGTAAATTGATACTGGGAAGTATACAAGATATGTTTTTAAACTTTGTTTACATGTGATCCTTCCTAGAGAAAATTACAAAATACAATCACCTTGTCTTCTAGTACAATAGGATATAAGGCAACCATCAGCACAAATTGTGAGGCAACGTGTTTGTAAAATATATTGGTCAATCTTCAACATGAACCAGCAAAAAATGTCATCTTTTTGTGACCATCAAAGTGTGCTCAAGATACTGAAGAAACCAACCTATCCTGCCAAAACCAAACATAGTGAAGTTCATCCCCATTACATCCATCGGTTGGTCAACAATGAAGATAGTTGATAGAGGAACTAAACCCCTTGGAAGAGATAAATTTGTCAACTCTTAAAATAAAGTTGGGATTGTATATGGTTTACTCATTAAGGACAGGTATTAGAAAAAAAAATTAGCATAGTTAAGAAGAATAGTTGTTTTAGGATTTTCTGAAGAATAGTTAGATTGTTACACCTGCTAAAAGCTTGTTACAGTGTTAAGTATTAATAGTTGTACTCCTGCCCTCCCAAAGATTTTGGAAAGAATTTCTCATTCCTACAACGCCCATGCCCAAAACTCGGAGAAACACCATCATTTTCACATTTGTTAGGACCAACCATACAAAATTACAAAGAATTTTTAAAATTTTGGGAGTAAATCTTGATTTGTGGATACCTCAGATTTTCGGTATAACATGTAATGAAAAAAATATGAATCTTATTCCTGTAAACTAATGAAGGTTTATTTCTATGCAAGTGTGGTACAAAATTATTGCAAACAAAATAAAATATTCAAGACATATTTTTCTTTAATAGTCACAGCAGCAGTACTCACAATAATCCGTGGGGGACTTGTTGAGCCAGTTAAGGCACGTTTTTCTGCCAAAAGTGCAGCTCGCTTTTGTTCCCGAACCTGCAAAGTTTTCCAAGTCAATAAATATCCTATTCCTTTGCAATAGGCAAAGTTCATTTTCTATTATCAGACCAGAAAAGAATGTATAATTCCATATCATTGATCAAATGTGTCAAAACAGTTAATGATTGAACCCCAGATGAATAACCTTTAGTGCATACATTTTAGTATGAGCTGGGAATGAAATGGGAAAACTGGTACATTTCCCTCCTATGTACAAGCACCTCCCAAAATATTATATGTAATATGGATTCACACTAATAGACATCATCCAGACCAGTAAAGAGAATAATCGCTAAATGCTAAATCAAGTTCTATGGTAACAAAATTCACCTTATCTGCAATGACAGAAGACTTAATCTTAGGGTAGGAAATTATCTAATTTTGGTTACAATTCATCAACCATTAATTTATCACAATCATTAGTATACAAGCTCATCAACATGAATAATCAAAAGGAATTTGTTTATTAGATGGTGATTGTCATATATTTTATGGTTTCAACTTTCAATAACTAACTTACATGAACCTGGATTTTCCAGTTTCTAAAAAGGCTTCTGCAGTTGGATACGCTAGCAAAGATTTGCATACACTCCTCAAATTTGTATTCAATTAAGCACCCAATCATGGCTAGTAATGGACCCTGTAATGTCCCCATTTTACGATGTCCTCTTTCAGTTAGGGTTGATTGTGATACACTTACTATTTTTAGTAAGTGTTATTTTTAGTAGGGGGTCTGGTATGGTGCTTCAGTCCTCGGTGAGCCTTTTCGAGCACCTCAGTTTCTCTCCGGCTCAAGTTTTAGGGCGCTATTTACTATTTTTAGGACTTACTAAAAATAGTAAGTCAATTAGGGTTAGCCGGACCTAGTCAAGATGGTCTTAGCAGCACGTATTCAGTCGATACAAAGTTACTAAGGTTGAATCATTAAAATATTTGAAAAATGTTTCAAAAAGTGAGCTTTAATAAAGTAACTTTATATTTATTCGTTGAGGGTCATGAGGGGGACAAATTTGTACCATGATGCCTAGTACAATGACTTTAAGTTTTTAAGAGCAGCAAAAGTAATTTTTAATGCACATTTTTTATGGATGCCTAAGGAGAAGAAAAATGGAGTTAAAAATTAAATAAAGCTAAAGTTTGAGATGAAATAAATAAAATCAAATGATAAAATGTCTCTTGGCGTGGTTTTCACCTTGGGATTAGGGTTTTTCTTTAAAGGTAGCCCTAATTTGAAAGAAGACTCTTTAATAACTTCATTTGAAGCTCATTTTCAGTATGGATGAGTTTGTCGACAAAGGGAGATGCTGCTGGTATTGTACCAGAAGGTCTGAGAAAACGGATTTGAGGACAAAAACCCTCTTGTCTAAGATCAGTCTCAGCAGTGGGAGACCTGCTCAGGCTGGTGAAAGGGTGATTTCATTCAGAGGTCACCATTTGAGCTTCAAAGTTGCAAATTACAGATTTAGAAATGAAGATTATTTGATCATTTTTTATGTGGATTTGTGAGTTTTTGGCTTGTGGAGGTATTGCAGCAATTCGGTGAAAATTGAGATGTATTTTGATGGTAAATTCCATGATTTCTGGGCACCTTGCTCCTGTACCTGAAAACCTTATATTTGCTTATATCTTGGAGATGGATTTTTATTTCAAAATGGGTGTTGATTCTAATGAAGCTCCTCTTCCTGGCGATTCAAACAAGTGCTAGCTCGAAATTGTTGGTGAAGGATTTATTTTTTAATAAGAAAATAGATTTTCTCCAGGGGGACGTCCTTGTGTTGTCTTGTTCGCAGTTGTAATCTGTTCATAGTTCGGCTGCTATTGCTGGTTAATGTTGATTTTGCAGCGATTTGGGGGTGCTTAAAAAGCTAGGAGATTGGGGCCTTTCCTAGCCACAGCTCGTTGCATCTTGGAGGGATTCATAACTTGTTGCCAGGCGGCTTGCTTCAGATTTCTTAATGCTGGTAATGGTTGCTACAGAACACCAATGTGCCTGATTTCAGTGTGCCCTGTAAATGGTAAACAAAGAGATTAAATGAACAGTTTATAGTGCCGGTTTGTGTTTCTTGGGAGCTTTCAGTTAGCTGATTGCATCCTTTAAACAGGTCTGGAAAGAACTCCTTATTTTCTGACATAAATGTTTATAAATCTGCTCTTGTATGGTCCTTAAAAATCAGAACATTGAAAGAAACAAGTCTGTTATAATTTCTGAGTATTGTAAATCTGAAAATGCTCTTTATATGATCTTGAAAATCTGGAAATAGAAGTGAATATATGATATTTTCATAGCATTTATCTTGTATGTTTCCTTGCCATCTGTTGTATACCATTTGGCATCAATCATCATGAATGGCATATGAAAAAGAGGAAAGAAAACAATCAAACAAACCTGAAAACACACTCAGAAAGCTACTTACAGCAGTTGGGAGAAATCAGGAAAACATCAGAAAAAAATTTGGGGTTGGTCATTACAGACCCCGACACTTCTAATTTTAGTTGCAATAACAATTACAGTAGCATTTTAATGTCATAACAACTACTTGATTTTAGATCAGACAGGTTTACGATCTTAAAATATAAAGCTGTTCTCACCATTTTATTGCGCTGCAACCTGGCAGCCCTTGCTCCTTTATTCATACTATGTTGTGAACCCTTGGATATCTTCACAGCTACAAATACAGAATATATAAAACCAGTGAGGACAATAACTCAAAACCTGAAAGAATGAAAGTGAAATAGCAATGCCCCTGCCAGACTAGGTTCAAACTCCAAGTGTCAATTCTCAACTCATTAGCATAGAAACTGACTAGCATGATGAATGATAAAAAATAATTAATCACAGCCAGTGCCCATATTGAAATTATAAATATTATCATATGTTTTGTCTCAAAAATAATTAAGGGTTAAATCAAATTAAGAACAAAACTTTTTGCCTGTCACAATCAAAAAACATTATGACTACACTTGAAATTAAGCAGGGTCCAAATCGTCTTTGGCATTCCCTTGGTCCTTGGCTATGGTTGTGAGTTTACGAATCAGTTGAGAAATTCCAAACATTTTGATGAATGACCAAATAAAGTCAATAGCTCAAGAGAACAATGGAGCACCTAGAAATGCCAACTCATCCACCAAAAAATAAAGGATATACAAAAAGCACAAAACATGAGTTTGAATAAAAACCATTAAATTGCAGCATTTACATGCCTTGACTCTGGCTTACACATACAAAACAAGAAAGACATGACTTATCCTATCTAAAACCCTAAGAATTATTAAATGTTCAACAACAACTTAATACCTAAGATACTTGGGTAAGGGTACAGGATTCACTAAACATTTTATCACCCTGGTACCAGTATGTCTTGGATAAATCCATACATTGAAAATATAAACATATCAATCATATGCATAAAATAAACAAATACTACTTTTAATTATATTTTTTTATATTTTTAAGTTGAGATTGTCATGTATGGCCCTGTCCAGAAAGATGCCAGAAACACCAATGGCATCTCCAGTCATGTCCTTGAAAATCCAGCTCTCCGGGAAGTGCAAAGAAAGTATCAATCCAAGGAAAAGTACCCATGCTGTACCAGTAATGACATGGGGAAGAGTGTTCAGATTTATAGTTTTTTTTTTTGACATTTCCAGTTTACCTTATAGACACCTCATCAACGTTTAAAATTTTTGAAAGTTCCACATCTCCAAGTAATCAAATCAATCTATTTATCTCATCAATGTGATAAAGACAAGAGTACAACAAATCATGGCACAAATGTTTGCAAATTGCTATCTCGTTCTGCCTCCTCAGGTCAAGAGAGGTAGCAGTAAAATCTTTGTAGTTAGTTTTCCAAATAACCAAATCACACTAAAATCACACTATTCACATGATCTGTGTGATATAGACAAGAGTACCACACAACATGTCACAAGATCTTACAAATTGCTATCTTGCTCTCAATCCTAAAGTTAATGGAGATCTCAGTAAATTTTATCCACTAAGATTTTCAGCAAAAAATACCATGTTGAAGGCAATCTTCCTGCATTCAAGCATTTACTAAGTTATGGACTACCCAAGACAAAGGGTTTCTTTTGGTTAGCCACTTTGGGAGAACCAATGATTGTAAAGCTTTATGGAAAAGTAGTTTTGTAGGGCCATCTCTATCCACTGTATTTAGACTCCAATGAGGACATTGATCATTTAACTGTTGCATTACAGCTTCACAACCAAGTTATGGGGGATGTTATTTTTTATGTTCCCTAGGAAAGCATCCCTAGGATTTTTTGATCCATTCCCATACTGGAGACATTCTAGGGATGCAGAGACATTAGGGAACGTCCCTCGCTTTCCCCAAATTTTTATTTCCTGCCTAGTCATCCAAAAAACATCAAAGATGGGGCCTCTCTGAGGATGATTGGATGTCCTCTAGACAATTGAGAATGTCAAAGACGCCCCCCAACTATCTCAAGGATGAATGGTCACCCCTATGGTTAGACACTCCTAAAATTTTGAAAAAAGCCCAAAATCAATAAATAATATTTTAATATTTTTTTTTGTCGACCCATAAACCACACTTAGCTCTAAATGAGCAAAAAGAAGCCTCCCTCTTTCATTCTAATTCATTTTACATGCCACAAAAATTTGAAACTGAAAAAAAAATTATTTTGAGCAAGGTTTGAAGGTGCAACTAGAGAACTCAACTTTAGTGAGCAGCAAGCAGTGAGATAGCAAAATAATTAGAAGAGATAAGTGATTCTTTCATTTGTTTCTTTTCTAAATTTTTTTCAAAGTTGAAAAATAAAAATGTATGCTTTTCTTTTTTTTTCTAATTTCAATTTCACTTGCATTATTTTTTCATAAAACGACATGGGCAACAACAGTGAGAATAGTAAAAATGAAATGGAAAAACGAAATGTTAAGAGTTTCAACCTCAACTGAGGGTTCATCAAGGTGTGGGAATGTTGTGGGTGGAGGAGAACAGCCACAAAATCCATTTGAGTGCCCTTTACTATCTGAAAACCTTATGCAAAGGGCCATTTTAATTCCAAAAAACCTCTTCTTAAAATCTGTGACAGCCCTAGACAGACAAAAAAGAAAATTTCTTGGAGTGGTAGAGTATGGTTGTGTCATATTTACAAGACAAATTTTAGAGGGAGCAATGCTAGGGTATATTCTCATCTCTTGAGCTTTAGAGAACATGAGGTTAAGATGTGTCTAGATATAAAGAAGGATGAGAAAGTCAAGGTTAACAATACAACTACTTGAAAGGCATAGGGAAGATAGATTGAGTGCAATATGTGTTGGCAAAAGGTAGAGATATTCAGATGTTCATTTGCAACCACCAAACCTCACTTGCTCTCTTCAAGATTTTTCAAAGAAGGAATTCTTCAAACCTATGGAGGCTAGATATATTTCACTTTGTTCAAGAGGATTCTTGAGGTGCAATTGATGATAGTTAATTCAGAGTGGGGTAGATGGCCTACTGCAAACACTGTTAAAGAAAAAGTTACCAAGCAAAAGATCCTTGATGATGATTGATGGTCCATAGTGAGGTAAGGAATTGTTGATTTTTTGATAACTTGCTGATTTTATTATTAAATTTTTTGTTTTATTGTTTCTAATTTTCGAACTTATCATTTGATTTTGACTCTTAAGTCTTATTCTTTTTGAAATTTGTGTTTGCAGATATGTTTGCTCCATCTCATCTACTGCAAATGTCATTAGATATGCTGACACAAACTCTCCTAATCTTGGAGAGATTCATGAGACATTTGATAGCATACTTGGGCAAATGAAGCAAGTAATTTGTAATAGGGATCTTACTTCCGAATTATAGAAGCAACATATTAAGCCCATTTTGATGCAACAGTGGAACACTATGAACACTATTACACCCCATTTTTTATTTACAAATTACTTTTAACTTTACATCAAAATACAATGTGGAATGTGATGCTGATGCTACTTTGATATTTAAACGTTACGATGAAAATGAATGCAATATGATGTATTTGCACTTTAATGAATTATTGTTATTTATTCGATATTATGGATATGCTATATCTGTTAACGGCTAACTACTTGAATGTTTCTTTAAGTGAAATGCAGGATAAATTACACACCCTCTAGAGGGAGAGGGAGAGTATCACCTAGGAGAAGGGTATGGTTTACAGATTTACTGGTATTGCTATCTGAGTTTCTTGCACCGCGTAGGTCAAATTACAAACCCCTTTGAGTTAGTGTGAGTCCAAAGTCGTCAGTTGCATCATAAAGGTAAGTGGAACAAGGTCGTTAATGATTTTGTTCTCTTCATTTTAATCTGATCGCAAATATATTGTGATAATTGGAAAATATCACATATATAATATATAAAGATATATATATATATATATATATGTATGTATGTATGTATGTATGTATGTATATATATATACACGATGATTATACATTGATATTTATATGTATATATACATATATATTGCATTAGAAACGAAGTATTATATATCTACAAGTATATATAAGTTATATATTATATAATGATATTATATGTATTTGATATCTAACATTTACATGCATATGGAATCATGAAGGATGATGAATGATACTGGTTATTATAATGCTCATCGAGAGGCATGATAACCTTCATCGATGGCTATCATGTTGATATATTAATATGGCATTAACACCAATGCTATGGCATGTGTTATCAGCCGCCATCTTTATGTCTTAAGCACCACTTTGTGGCGGTATTATTCAAACTTTGAATTGTTTTTAAATTGCCTTCTTAAAAGTTCCTTTAATCGGCAGCATCCTGCGAGGTTGTGAGCATGGGAAATGGTGCATATCTATACATATATCTCTGCCGCCAGTGTTAATGGATGCATCTCCGAATGTCATGGGTCTGAGCTAATCATGGGCTGTCTTTGAAGGGGCGTGGGTCATTCCTAACCCTAGCACCATCATCCTTGCAGCCGCTAATACTATGCATTGGGGACAGGGAATATCAGCAAGGAGCTGTGAGGGTTACTTAAGGGTGCAGACCTGTTCTTAGAGCCATTGCCATTTGTTGTTGTAGACCTTTTTCTAAGTGTTGGGTGCATACATGAGAGTTGGGCGTAATTTTTTGGAGCTGAGCGACTGCAAACACCATCAACCATCCTTCTCTCCTGCTGCAGGTATCTTCTGCAAGCATGACCTTGCATATGTGCCTACTGTGTACTGGGAAGTGACCAAAAAGTGGTATTTATATGATGTAATCTGTGATTTTCAATAGCTCAGTATTGTATGTTGTTGTTATCTTATAGTTGTATGCATCTTGGGTTGATATTTGTCAATACAATGTATTGAGGAGGTTAGAACTGAACTGTAATTGCTATTGCCAATTTCCTAATATATATTTGTGAAGAGTCTACATTCCTGTTGCTGCAATGTGTGAGTTTCAAACTGAAATGATGCAATATATGATGTTGTCTTTATATTGAGTTCAATGTATGTAAATTGCAAACCTCCAAACCATTGAAATGCTCAACTCAGTTAGCCTGCAACTCGTTTGACAAAATGGCACATGTGTCAAACTGAAAACATCGCAAAAATATCATTCAAAACTAGAGGGGTTTAAACACAAGGGAGGCAACCTGCATGACAGCTAATGGGGGTCTAGGGGACCCCCCCTACTTTCCTTTAAAACTATCCTTAATACAGATGAGCCCTCTTCATCTAAGCATGAAAAGGCTATCCATTTCTTTTGCATGCAATGAGAGAAGCCAGATCTAAACAACAAATGATAAATTGTCCAATGGAAATCTCGCAAAGCATAGTGAAACTACAAATGAAATCGAAAACACCACATGTCTTACTCCACCAATTTAGGGAATACCACTTTGAAGGGCACACAATCTACTAAGAGGGGGGAGGGTGAATCAGTAGATCTAAACTATTCCGGAATTCTTTAACTTTTGCTACAGTTATATGATTCTTCACAACAAACCCCACATAAGCAATTGAAGCATAAACAAACAAAACATAACAGCATAAAGCATACACAAGTGAACACCAAATGTACGTGGAAACCCAAGATGGGAAAAACCACGGTGAGAATAGCTGCTTGGATCTACTGTCTAAATCCAGCCTCACAATGCAGAAATGTACAAGTGAATTTTACACACTGATGTAGGCACCAACCTACCGGAGACAACAATCCCCTAAAGTGCTTTTGTAGGCACCAACCTACCGAAGACACCAATCCCCAAATGAACAATACAACAAGTAGAACACCAATCCTACCGGAATACAAATATAATGCTTGCAGATCTGAAATATAACTCCGATATGTGTCAAAGTCAATGCTGACACTCTTCCTCACTGAGAATGATCATCTAATACTGTCGTTCTCTCTTTTCTTCATTCTCTCTTTTCTTCACAGTTTTGTACTCAAAACATCACCTCACTCAAACATAGCTGATACAGCTTATGTGACTTACTCAACTGATACAACTGACACACACAATGCATCTGAACATTTGAAATATATACATGACATTAAATTAACACATTTCGATGTTGGCCAGGGATCCGCAAAGAGCCAGGATGGCATAATGTGGACCTAAATTCAAATTACATGAAACGTGTAATACAATGGTCCAAACATAAATTTCTTGCCGCCAAAGGAACTTGATGTCATGCGCTACCACAGGAGCCTTAACTAGTTCCTATCCAAACACCACACGTAAGATTTGAATTTCGCACGCTGCTAGACATTACCGCACACGTCTTGAACTTTGAACAGGTTGACGAACCTTCTGTTACTTCATTCTTCTTGCATGCTGAACATATCCTCCGGAAACTTAGGAAATTGATAAAGCATGTGTAGACATACTCTCTTTCCAAACCGCAAGACAACACTGCATTTCTGAAAGAAATGCCAACCATACTTGAATTTCCAAAGAAATCTCTCTGCCCAAAAGATATCCTTGCATAGACTTACGAACAACCACATTTGTACTAACTGCATACTCTACATGGTATAATAAGCATGCAATACACACCAACTATCGGAAGGCAGTCACATCTCAACAAAACTTAATGTATGTTACTTGATATAGGATCTGATTGATGAGACAATTTCTTCATGATTAACACTTTCGGATACATACAACTTTAAGTCAAGTAGTACTCCTACAATCTCTTTCATCCTTGACAACCTTCACATCTGACAGCCTTGACACCCTTTGACGACAACTGACAGCAATGTTTGACATCAATGACAACATATGTTCAATAATTTGGACTAATTCATCTTTTAGAAAGAAGCTGATGTGTATCATAGTTGACTAAAGATCCTCCTTGATTTTATCGTAGCCTAAAATTAACTCTTATTCCTATTATTGCTATCTTGACAACTTTTGCACACCTTACAATTGTCATAGTTGTGTTTAGCAACTTCTATGGCACTAAGTGATCCTTACAAATTACCAAATACAAACTAGAAGTGACACAGAGTGCCACATCAAGTGGGTTGGCACAATATGTGGGCAAATAGCTGATATATAAATAATAATATAAACATTAGAATTTGCAAGACATATGAAACCTAATCCCAGCAGTTGATGTAGCGTCTACCTTTCTACCACTGGCATTTTGTCATTTACAGAAGGTTATCTTCCTGCTATATCGAGATCATATTTACCCAGATGCAGCTGTTTCAAATGGACAATATGAATTCTTCAAGTAAACCAATTACACGGAAAAGTGGATTAAGGTTCTGCAGAAAATGCTCATCATGCTAGCTGCCAACTATGTCATTAATTTACCAGAGTACATTAAGAACACTTTCCACTTTGGTGCTGACAACTCCCCAAGTCAATTGGTGGAGGCTGTCTCATCCAATGAAATGCATTGATGGAGCAGTTGCTCGGCTGATATGCAATGAATTTAGAGATACAATGGAGATTGGTAGGATAATATATGAAACTTAAATTTTGACAAGGCAATAAATTTGTATATAATAAGTACCAGTGTATATGCAATACTTTAAATATTCATTAAAAATTCTTTATAGACCCAGCATTTCTGCTATTTGTGATTCTATTATAATATGGATCCTGCTAACAGTTTATTTGCTTTATGTCCTCTAAGTCTCCTTCACATTTCTTGCTGTTTGCACGGGATGATAGAGCCTCTAGAGGCCCTGCATGGGTCTTGAGTCTTTTAACTCCGTGTACAATCAGCCAAAAGAAGAAACCTGCCTCTGATTACTTCTTGCTTAGACCATTGCTTGCAAACAACTTGAGTTATATATCTAAATGATTCCCCTCAGTGGTTCTGAAAATACTATTAAGCAATTTTGATCTAGAATCAAAGACCTCTAGAAATCGACTCATCCAATACTAACGGACTCCAGCTGACAAAATACTGTATAAATTCAGATTGCATGGAGTCATTACCCTTCCACATGTGAATGATCTAACACTATTAAAAGGCATGAACACAAAGCAAGAAAGACCTCCATAGAAAGGACATCCTGAGATTATTATGATTCTTTTATCTTACTCATTTTTTCAAGCAATTGGGAAAAATATATTGGACTATATAATGTAATTTATATTTCCTCCTTATAAAATAGTACCATGAAAATCACAATATAAAATGTATACCTGACTCGGACAGTTTGTGGACATGTCTTGACGATTTTGAGGCAAAGCGAGTTTTATGTGGCTTATTCTTCTGGAGTCGAGAGCCGGCCATTGTGGACTTGATCTTTCTGGTCCCTTGAAAATTCAAACAACATGAGTGGGCACAAGAATGAGAATGAGAAAAGAGAGCAATTCTCGAAACATAAACTAGATTGTAAGACTTGTCAATAGCAAAAACAAAATATTAAATTCCTTTGGAAAAATGGTGGGATTGTTCACATTTGTTCCTCATTTATGGGGTTCAATAGGTTCAGTTGAGAAGGTTTCTCAACTGAGGAAAGACATAAAGTGGACACCTCTAAAAGAGCGAAGGGTTAAGATAAATTTCGATAGGGCGTCTCCTGGAAATCCTAGAATAGCAGGAATTAGTTGTGTTATTCAAAACCGGGACAGGAAGGTATTGATAGTGGCAGCAAGGAAACTAGGGCAAGCGACAAACAAGAAGGAAGAATTTCAAGCAGCCCTATTAGGGCTGGAGAGAAATGGGGAAAAAAATTATAATGTCCACTTAGAAGGGGACTCTCAAAAAATCATTAATGCAATTTGCAAAAACCATACCTCAATTTGGAAATTAAACAAATGGTTGGGGGTGCTGGACATTTATTTAAAAAAATTAAAGACTAAGATTTATCACATTTACTCAGAAGGTAATGTGATGGTAGATGAGGTAGCAAATGTGGCAATAGACATGAGTGTAAACGAGTTTATTTTGGATTTAGAAGAAAAGGTCATGTGTTCTACAAGTCTAGTTGTGGGAGATCGTGGAATCATGTAGAAGTTTAAATGTGGAAGGACAAACAAAAAAACATTTCCCCTTAAGGTGAAACTTGGAGAAGTACTAAAGCTTGATTGGAAATAATTGCGACTAAGATTTAAAGAAGGGGATGGGTGATGCATTTACACAACCATATATTGTGTTTCACAAAGCCAGGATGGATACGACAATGTCTGAAGGTGAAAAAGAGGAAATGGCTTTCTTTGGCAAGCTTTCAAAGAGGCAGTTGATAGTGGTCTTTAAGTCCAATTGCAGGGTGGTGATGCATGTAATAAGACTAGTCTTGGGTGATATGTATAACAACAAGGTGACACGATACTAAGTAAATACGGATGTGGTGTCAATGTTCATGGCAATGTTGCTAGATGTGGGTGAGCAAATAAGGGTTGTGGAGAAGATTATGGAAGCTTTGGTATGGCCACACTGGTGATGGGGAATGAAGAATATCCTACGTCATGTCTTTCCTAGAGTAGGTCTTATGCCTTGGGAAAGGAATTTGGTCATGGATTAATGAGCAGCTAAACCCAACTTGTGTTCCCTTTGTCGTATGGGCTTTGGGGATGAATGTGACCCAACATCACCACCATGCTCGACTAGGCATAAATTTTCTAAAAACACTTGTAGGGGAGAATGTAGACGATGTGTTGGACTAGTTCTTTCCACTAGTGAATACATTTGCAATGGTGGAGGTTGACGAAGGGGATGGGAGCTAGGCAGGGGGCTAGGGTATGTGTGTTGGTTTCTTGATTTGTGCATGTTTTTCTTTATCTTGTTTTAGGTTCTTATGGGTGTTAACATCAAAGTAAGTTATTTGTGGATATAGGGGTAGTTAAAAAAATACTACGAAGCCATTTTAAGGAGAGCTTCATTTTGTATGGTAATTAGTCAATCTATTACTAGTTTTTCATATATAGGCTTGCAATGTATTTCATCTTTTTACAAAATCTAATGAAGAGAGTGTGACCCTTTACAACCACTTTTACTGAAAAAAAAAAAAGATAAACATATTTTTATTATTGAGATAATTTAAGCATATTGTAGTATTGAAATATAAAATATTGTTTCTTTTGATTAAAATTAAAGGTTCAAGGGATATTCGTTCAATCAAATTTATTTAAAACATGATTTTTGCTTTGTCTCTTTATGGTGTTGGGTTTTTGTATTCAACAAAGTTCAAAACTAATGGATTCTTTGTAAGTCATTCAACTTCACCACTAAACTAAAAACCACTTGACCATGTTCTTTTGTACCATGGAAGGTACAAGAAAGAGGACCTTTTAATTGTTGGTTGCATAAAGCATAAGCAAGTTTTAAACTTTTGGTGTTATTACTTCCCTTTTCAACTTACCAATTTGAGCATATATTTTGTTTCTAAGGCCTATCCCTAACGGTTTAGATCATATGTGGTATAGAGGACAACCTCATCTTAGTGAAAGACTAAGGTTATAGATTATGTATGGGCAAATAAATACTAAGTAATCCAATGAATGATTAAACATGTGTAAACCTTTTAGCAATAATGTGTTACTTCTATTCAATTATAAAAATAAATAGGGTACATGGGATGTTATAAATAGCACGACAAGGAATGAATATTCTTGTGACCAAAAAGGGTAAAATACACAAATTGGCTTGTCTACACTATGGAGTTATATGTCATTGTCTCTCAAAGAAAGGGATCAAGTGAATATTTGTAAAATATAGTTACAAAATAAGAGAGGAAGAAAAATCAAATCATGTTCCTAAACTATTTAATCTTCCAACTGCATGGTGATTAATATTCTTAATGGTTGGCATTTCATTCTTGTAGTTGAAGAAGTTTATTGAAGACACTAGGTGTAGCAAATTATTGAATATATGTTAAGCTATGGTAAGTCATTCTCAGTGGCACGCAAAGGCATAATGAACTACACACAAGATTGTCATTAATAAGTGTGTGGGAGTATAGAAGAATAGCAAGGTACATACAAGGTTATTTAAGGCTTATGTAACTATGCATTATCCATTCACCATTTCTTGAGAAGTAATGGTCTATATCATACATTCGATGAGTTATGAAAACTAAACATGAAGTTGTTGAAGATTGTACAAATTTATCTATTATGAAGAATGTCATGCCTTGGTCACTCCAAATAGATGATGTGGACCTTGTTGAGTGTGTGTTTTAGTTTTCTAATTGATGTAATATTATGTGATTATGCTCAAATATTTAAGATCAAAGTGTGAAGTTTGTTAAGTTGATGTTAGCTCAAGAGGACTAAGGTATGGATTAAGGAGTTTCACATCGAATATTATATTTAAAATTAGGTATTGTAGAAGATTAAGAATGAAAACATGCTCACTAGTTGTGTTCAAAATGGCTTATCAACCATTGTGTAAAGGCTTCATCCTCTAGTGTGGACCCTTGACACATTCCTTTGAAAGATGCAACAAAATTTTGTCAACATACTTGAAAGAGTTAGGTATATAGCACATGCCATGGAACTCTTTGTACTTCAATTGATAGCATGAGGGAATATATTGAACTTGTTGTTGAACACTCTAAATATGTTGTAGAAACTTTTTCACTTTATTTGTCTCTAATTTCTATGTATGTAAATCCATATTAAGTGGTGCACAATAAGATATGTCTAAGGGTGATGTAGGTTGGAACCCAACACGTGTCAAGAAAGGAATATGCCATGTACAACACTAAAAAGTTATATTTTAGGCATATTGTGTCTAAAATAGGTTAGCATACCATAGATGTGCATAGTTGTATATGTGCAAAAGGCATGAAAGTGTTTGATTAACCACTTCTTTTAGTCATTTCTCAATGAAAGGTTTTGGATCAACCCAATACTATCCAATATTTCCACAAGGATTGTCAAAATACATTAACAAATATTGAGTCATGATCAAACATAATAGATTATATAGGTATCCCAACCATTATTAAAGAAGATATATGTAGCCTTGTATGCAATTATGTTTTTCTTGCAAGTAAACATGATGGACATTTTTTTAATATATGTCCACTACAACAAATATGTGGTTGTTACAATGCTTTAACGTAGGGATTCTATTGATGAAATCCATACATAGATTCTTAGGGCCTTTGTAGGAATGTTATAGGAATGTAAGCTATAAACTTCACATTCATGGGCCTAGCGATGCAACCAGAATACAAGACTTGATATGTCACTCAATGTTTGCATGCACATTAGGTAACTAGAACTGTTGTTGTAGCACTATCAAAGTCTCATTAACACAAAAGTATTTAAATGTCTTGGTGTAGTGTGCCTCCAAAATATTTTTTGGTGAGGTGCACCTTCTAGAGCACAAAGATCTTTGATCTTGAAGAGAAGACACGCTCATATAGAAATCACCAACCTATTTATCTTATATTGACACAATGTAGGTCTATGTAAAGTCTAAGTTTTGTGAGTAGAGCGTCTCTCAGTTAGTTAATTTATGGCCACATGAATCTATCACTATGATGAGTGTATGAATCAACCATCAACTAGGTAATCTATTTCTTTATTATATTTCAACCCCTTCTTATGCTTGAATAACAAATGGAATTGTAGTTATGTTGTCCACTTCATGTAGTCAATATTTTTTAACTTATTTTATATATCTCGAAATTGAAGTGGCTTATAATCTAAATGAATTATATTGTCTCCTTACCTAGAATATAGTGGTTATATTCCTTTTCATAGGTGGAGTAGCACTAAATATTTTCATGTCACTCAATGTTTGCATGCACATTAGGTAACTAGAACTGTTGTTGTAGCACTATCAAAGTCTCATTAACACAAAAGTATTTAAATGTCTTGGTGTAGTGTGCCTCCAAAATATTTTTTGGTGAGGTGCACCTTCTAGAGCACAAAGATCTTTGATCTTGAAGAGAAGACACCTCATATAGAAATCACCAACCTATTTATCTTAGACACAATGTAGGTCTATGTAAAGTCTAAGTTTTGTGAGTAGAGCGTCTCTCAGTTAGTTAATTTATGGCCACATGAATCTATCACTATGATGAGTGTATGAATCAACCATCAATAGGTAATCTATTTCTTTATTATATTTCAACCCCTTCTTATGCTTGAATAACAAATGGAATTGTAGTTATCCACTTCATGTAGTCAATATTTTTTAACTTATTTTATATATCAAATTGAAGTGGCTTATAATCTAAATGAATGATTGTCTCCTTACCTAGAATATAGTGGTTGAGGTGGAGTAGCACTAAATATTTTCATTAAATGTTTTAAAGTGGTAGACAATGAATGCCCATGTCAAGTGGGTATAACATCAAGTGCATAGTTAGATGAACCAATCTAACTCTCAAAGGGGTATGTGATATTGAATTTACAAAATATTAGTCATCCAAAGATGTTGCTTGAGCTCCTTAAAGTGCATCATTAAACAAGTTTCCAAATAAATATTGCTTTAACATCAATTTTTAATCAAGTAACCAAGAAATATACAAGAATCAAAGGATGAAGTTACAACACATTAGAAAGTTTGAGAAGGCTATGAATTTTGTGATGTTATACAAAGCAGCCTAATCTCAAATCATTTTGATCTTCTCTATATCTACATGATTCTTACATGATCTATGATGTAAACTAGATATTGAATTTACATATTGTCAAAGGTATACTTGTTGAGGTCGGCATGTAACTTGTGTTCATATAGAGTGTCCAAGATAACAAGAAGCATTTCATGTGTTCCTCCTATATCTTGTTGAAGATGAGAATTCCATCCAGGTAGAAAATGACAAAGCAATTGGTGAAGGGTCACAAGATGTTCAAGTACATGAATGTTGTCAATTTTTTGGTTGGGTCAAAAGGCATAATTGTCCTTTCGTATAGTCCCTTCTTGGTTTTCATTATTGTCTTCAAGATGAACTAGTACTCGATCATATCTTGGCTTGAGGTCAATCTTAGTGAAGAATTGTACAACATGAAGCTATTCCAAGAGGTTGTTAATATGTGATAGAAGATACTTAGTATTCAAATATTGAGCATGTAATAGTTATGGAGGCACCATGTGCCATATTTATTTAGTTTAAGGAGTATCAAGTTATTTCATAGAGAAGATTTGGGTCTAACCTTGCTCTAATCAATCAATTTTTAAATTTGGCATTAAACTTCATCATATTCACAAACAAATATATAATATAATGAGCTATTTATAGGAGGGGATTCTAAATTCAAAATTACCATGTGCTATATTTATATTATGCAACAATATTTTTGTACTCCTCAAATACATCCTTGTACTATAGGTCAAGTTGCTACTAGTATGATGATGGTTGTGCAATTCTACATGTTATCACTATGTAAGTGTCTTCAAGTGAACCATGAGAAGCAAAAAATATGTGTGCAAAATGATCTTGTGGAATTATTTGATAGATACTGAGACTATCTTACTCTTTGGTGAAAACTCTTGGAGATTAAAATAACACTTACCAATGTATATATTTTTTATCAAGTGGCTTTGCCTAATAAACACCATCTTTATTGTACATGTAAAACCTTACAAGTGGAATGTCTTGGAATTCTAATAGCATGACATCACAACTAAATGTGTTCTTTTTATCCCTATTTTTTGTCAAGAGCCTCAACTTTTTTTTAAACTAATCACTAGTCAAAGTTGTTGAAGCCATGATTCAAATGTTCTCTCTTGCAAGTCAAAAAAGGATGTTGTCATCATAGTTGTCTTATAGATGAGTCAAGTTCTTATGAAAAATAAATCTCTAAGCTCAAAATTAAGTGTTGATATTCAAATTAAAACAATGGGGTTTTCATCCAATTGAGTGATCTTGTATATTACTCTCACACCTATATTTTTTGTCATATTTTAGATATAAAGACCCAAAACCTAAATACAAATTCAAACAATTATTTATCAACTTTTCCAAATTTCTAAAAGTGAAACTTTGTGACTTTGATGCCACTAAGTAATTTTTGCATATTACTTCTACATCTCTACTTCCCACTCACAATACACTATGTCATTTTAAAACTTGCTAGCAATTATGCAATATTCTCAAACTACACGTTAATTGTTTATCCCCAAGATATAAGGTGATAGAAAACTAGAACATGTTTTTTATGAATAATTTTTATAAAATTTTAATAATATCCAATTTCTTGATGATTTTATATTTGATAAATGCATAGCTTCACATGTGTGGAGGGCCTATATATTCGTTCATAGTGTCAAATGAACCATTAAATTTTGTAATTTATTGCTTACTCATGCATGAATTTCAAGTTAGATTTCAAGATTTATTGTTCATGATTCTTAGAGTGTGTCTTCTCTCAAAATTGAAAGGATTCTTTTTGCTCATGTTGAGTTAGGGTTTTAAAAATATCCTTCTACAAATTCTATAAAAGAAATAAATGGTAGACAAGGTAAAGAAAAAAGAATATTATTTTTTCCCTGCCTTGTCTCCCATTTATTTCTTTTATTTATAATGTGAAGTATAATTTTTTTTTAATTAATTCGGTGTACCTTGCTCATAAAACCCTAATATTTATTTTATCAAATATCCCAATAATTAATCTATAAACCTACCTCGTGTGTTGCATGCATACCTCTGAAATCATTATCTTTGTCAATTTCCAACATGTTAATTGAACCATCATTCCATCCT
This sequence comes from Sequoia sempervirens, assembly GCA_007258455.2. NCBI lineage: Eukaryota > Viridiplantae > Streptophyta > Pinopsida > Cupressales > Cupressaceae > Sequoia > Sequoia sempervirens. The sequence goes on from VDFB02373365.1 coordinate 356,523,097, forward strand.
TATTCCCCAAGAAAAGCTTTGGAGTTCCCATATTTAAGGAGAAAATTATAATTTTCATGTCAAATTTTTCCACATTCAAAAATTTGAACCATGAAATTTTGAGACCTTGAAATAGTAAAGCAAGATTATAAATTGTCTCTCGAGTTTTGTCCTCTATCAAATCTAAAATATAAGATCCTAGAACTATGAAGCAATTAACCAAAAATTATAATTCTCTTATAGACCTTCAATCTTTGCCAAGTTTTCTATTGCTTCCCACTAGAACTTTAAACCTTTCGATTAATTTGGAAATTCCTTCCTAGCATCAAAATGTTGGCAAGAGACACTACAAATGATTTCTGGTGTTGTCATTGATGGTAACCCTTGTCAGTAATTTGATCCACACATCAGCATTTGATCATATCGGCAAACAGATTGAAGATAGTCAAGCTAGAATAGAGCATCCGACAGATTTGTGTTCATCGATTCATACGCAAATTTTATGTTATCTTTTTGGGTTGTGGATCTTAGGGAAGGTTTTTTGGTATATGATCTACGTTATTTGTGAATCTCAATGCCTTTTATCAATCCGTGTGCAAGTTAGAAGATCTGGTTGATTAATTTTCTATTTATTAGCGCAAGAAGGCTGACTTGGTGAATGAAGCATGTTGCGGATATTCGAGGAGAAATTGTTTAAGTGATTTTGTGTTCCATCATTTTGATTTGGGTCCTCACTATGTTATGGCTGACTTTGGTGGGTGTGCATTAAAAATTAATTATGATTTGAGCTGACAGTTTGTAAATATTTGTATGTTTTATTGAAATCAACATGTAGCGATTAAATCCCTAGTAGTGGATATATAAGTGATCGATTATATCATTTTGGTGTTTGTTCAAAGTGAGTTGATGTGTGTTGTGAATGTCAGAGAGATTGTAGAGTGATTATGCACAGTTTCACTTGTGCATAAAAGGATTTTGTGATGTGAGTTAAAGTAGAACATAGCAGAAGAGCATAATCAGTCAGAAGGTCAAGAAATTGATTGATGAGCCTAACTGAAATTGTAATAAGGCATTTGTAAATGCTACTTTCTCAGTTCAAACCTTTGGATCTAATCCAAATCTTTTGTAAGGCAATGAGCCTTTCTATTTTTGAGTAGTGAGCTCTAGGCAGTGTGCCTGAATGCAAGTGCATTCCCATTTTGTAAACATATTTTTGAGTATACTCAGATAATATTGTGGATTGACCTCCACCGTGGTTTTTCCCCTAACAGTGTTTCCATGTAAAAATCCTTGTGTTATGGTGTTGTGGTTATTTGTCTTATGTTCATGCATCTTTATTTTGGTTGAATGCTATCAGTACCTTAAAGATCAAATTAATAAAGCTAAAAATTGCAGAACATTGATTCACACCCCCTCTCAGTGTTCCTTGATTCCAACAATTGGTATCAGAGCCTAGTTCCTCGGAAGAAGTTTAACAACTTGGGGAAGATCCAAGAAAGTGTGTCAATGGATTCAAGCAGTCTTCAAAAACAAATTTTGGTGGCCCTAGATGATATTGATCAGTCAAAATATGAAGTCTGGGAATTGCAGGCAAACCTCATGAATGTTGAGAAATTCATTGAGTCATTGAAAGATAAAATCAATAAGTCCAAGGAGAAGAGAAGAGAACTTTGTGATTAGGTAAAGCTAAAAGAGAGTAAAAGCATTGAAGATGAACAACTAAGTCAAGCCTTGAAGGAAAAGATAGAAGAATGTGAAAAGCTTACCAGAGATAATGTTGTCCTGAAGCATGAGATGGAATCTATTATGATGAGGATGACAAAGGAGATTGAAGACAGAAAGAAGAATGAAGAGAAGCTTGCTCGGTCCTTGAAGGAGAAATATGAAGAATGCAGTCGAATCACTGATGTATTCAATTAGTTGGAGCTTGAATTAGAACGATCTAGAAATAATGAAGAAGAGCTTGAGAAGCAGATTGTTGATCTCAGAGATGAACTTGCTACTGCAAATGAATTCAAGGAGAAGTTCAAGATTAGCTTAGCCAAGCTTGATGAATTGATTAAAAGTTAGAGGACTAATGGTGACAAGCGAGGTCTTGGATATGAGGAAGGAGAAAGTTCCAGAATTGGACAAAGGAGATTCAGGCAAGAAAATCAGATGAACAAAGCTAGAAGGTATCCGATAAGACAACCTAATTCTCAAAGATTCAATGGTTACTATTTTGTTTGTAATAAATTTTGTCATATCGCTACTCAATGTAGAAGTAAAATGAATTCAAGTGGACCATCATTTTATAGTCAGTGTTTCAATTGCAATAAGTATGTTCATAAGTCAAATGAATGCAAAAATATGATGAACAACTTTTATAGAGATGTTAGATGTTATACATGCAATAGATTTGGCCATATTGCTAACCAATACAGATGTAGAGAAAATCAATGGAACAACTGGTTTGGACAAAGAAATGTGGTGTGCTACAATTGCAACAAATCCGGTCACATTGCTAGATTTTGTAGAAATAGAAAGGGTATGGTAAATCAAGGGAAAAACATGCAAAAGAATGAAAAGGGGAAAGTAAAGGTTACTACATATGAGATTAGGAAGCAAATGAAGAAGACACGGGTGAAGAAGAGTCCCTTTGTTGCAGGAAATGAGCCAACACCAGAACCTGCTTCTGGTAATTCCTCTGGGAATTAGTTTTGGGCCTCTGGCCTAAGGGGAGTTGTCAAGAAAATCCTTCAAACCCCTTGTCGGTAATTGGCACGGGATATGGATGAGTGATGTGATTGCATTTATGATCTACAGATGCTGTTGAAATAGTTGGAGAGAGTCTTTATGAAGAATTGAAGGTTCACAAAAGAGTTATCCTTCACAGAGTATGGAAACAAGGTATCCAGATGAGTTAGGGAAAACACATTTATTGTGACAAAAAGTTAGGTGTGTGAATGATAAAAGGTCATTTGTATCCCTCATTTGTCACTTTTCACCTTGAGAAGAAGAAGTTTCTAGAAGAGCAACAAGAAAGTTTGATCTTGAATTGGGTAAGGGTCCTATCAATTTGGCTACTTTGTCTCCCATTCAAAAATTGAAAGTTGCATCATTTGCGTAGGCGAAGGCTAGGGAAGAAATTCTGAAATCACATATTGAAGATAGTGAGCTATTGAGTCTCGCATCCAACATCTTGGAGAGAATCATGCCCACTCGTGTTAAGGATCCATCCAGTTCTCCATCCGATGAGCTGAAGAAGCTTATTAATTCTGTAAGTACTCATTTTGAGTCCCTTGAGAAGTCAGCTGAGGTCAAGGTACATAAGGAATTTTATGATAAAAGGTTTAATAGGCTAAAGTGCATGATTGTTAATGACAAATCATTACTAGCTACCTGTGTGAAGAATGTTCAAAGTGCTCTATTTGAAGGAGGAAAAATCTATAAGTCATGTTTGTCTTTGTCTAAATTCACTGAGGACAATGAGAAAAAGGTTAAGGATCATGAGAAATAGTTAGCTGCTATTTTTTATGCCTTTGATCCTTTAACTGTTTCTGTTGGAAAGCAAGAAGGTCAGGTTATATCCCTACTTGACAAGATAAAGAGTTTGAAACATGATAATGATAGAATTGTGGAAAGAGCATGTGAGCTTAGAGGCCTAATTGGTATGAAGATGGAAACAATGTTGAGTGCATTGAAGGAAGCACAAGAAGCTATGGCGGTCAGTGATCCGACGAACCTTGAATCTGCAGAGATGCAATCTTATTTATTATGTGGTCACATGACTATCTTGGAGAGTCTCAAGAAGGATTGGGACACAAGTTTGAACCTGTTGAAAACCAATTTTGCAAATATTTTCAAGTTTGTGTAAGTTGTAGAAACAAGTTTGTACATATGCAATTTGAAGTTTTTGTTTGACCTTTGGTATGCGGATTCCTACCTTTTCCATTAATGTCAAAGAAGGAGAGTAGGACAGTGAAAATTTTATATTCATCTCAGGGGGAGTTGTAATTTTGAGTTGCGATTGAAGATCTTTTTGAAGTTTTGAAGTTGGCAGTGTATTCATGATGGTATTGATTCAACACTTAGTAATTTTTCACTAAGTGTTGCCATCAATGCCAAAGAGGGAGATTGTTGGCAAGAGACATTGTAAATTCTTTATGGTGTTTTCATTGATGGCAACCCTTGTTAGTAATTCAATCCACACGTCAACATTTGATCATACCGGTAGACAGATTGAAGACAGTCAAGCTAGAATAGAGCATCCAACATATTTGTGTTCATCGATTCATACACAATTTTTTTGTTATCTTTCTAGGTTGTGGATCTCAGGGAAGGTTGTTTGGTATATGATCTACGTTATCTATGAATCTCAGTGCCTCATATCGATATGTCTACAAGTTAGAATATCGGGTTGATTAATTTTATGAAGAAGGTCGACTTGGTGAATGAAGCGTGTTGCAGATATTCGAGGAGAAATTGTTTAAGTGATTTTTTGTTTGAGCATTTTGATTTGGGTCCTCACTATGTTGTGGCCAAATTTGGTGGGTGTGCATTGAAAATCAATTATGATTTGAGCCGATAGTATGTAAATATTTGTATGTTTTATTGAAGCCGACATGTAGCGATTAAATCCTTAATAGCGGATATAGAAGTGATTGATTATATCATTTTGGTGTGTGTTCAAAGTGAGTTGATGTGTGTTGTGAATGTAAAAGAGATTATAGAGTGATTATGCACAGTTCACTTGTGCATAAGAGGATTTTGTGATGCGAGTTAAAGCAGAACATAGTAGAAGAGCATAATCAGTCAAAAGGTCAAGAAATCGATTGATGAGCCTAACCGAAACTGTAATTAGGCATTTGTAGATGCTACTTTATTAATTCAAACCTTTGGATCTAATCCAAAAATTTTGTAAGGAAGTGATCCTTTATGTTTTTGAGCAGTGAGCTCTAGGCAGTGTGCCTGAATGCAAGTGCATTCCCATTTTGTAAACATCTTTTCAAGTATACTCAAATAATATTGTGGATTAACCTCCACCGTGCTTTTTCCCCTAACAAGGTTTCCACGTAAAAATCCTTGTGTTATGGTGTTGTGGCTATTTTTCTTATGTTCATGCATCTTTATTTTGGTTGAATGCTATCAATACGTTAAAGATCAGATTAATAAAGCTAAAAATTGCAGAACACTGATTCACCCCCCCTCTCAGTGTTCCTTGATTCCAACACATGTTGTTATAGTTAAAATAAAGCAATAAGAACTATAAAAAAAGTGAGTATTCTTATGTCTTCTATTTGATTAAACTCGAGGAGAACAATTTCAAAAAAGGAATTTCATTGCAAGTTGCTAGTACAATTATTGTTAGGTTAATTGGTTTATCCAATTTTATACAATCACTTATATCAAATTTGGATTATTTGCTAATATTCCATACAAACTTTCAAAATACCTTGATGATTGAATTGTTTGGTTAGAGTTGTGTAGGGAACTCAGTGATGTTTACAAGTTATTATTAGAAAAATATAAGATAAGCATTCAATTTCCAATCACTATCAATGATTATACTTACTCTTCCTACCTTCATGTCAAGAATATTGAAAAATAAATGGAAAAAATCAATATGCACCCTTGTGCCAAGAGAAGTGGTTTTGATCCTAGAGGAAATATCAAAAAATTAATTAGGCCACTATATAAATATTAGCCAAACTTGGAAGAATTTTGGGCTAATTGTATAGATGAACATGAATTGAGAAAAAAATACTACTCTAGGTTGATACATATTGGATAGAGGCATTTGAAATAGGTAGAGTACCAACCTTTGATGATGAAAAGGTACTAGACCTATCATACATTTTATAAAAAAAAATCTCAACCAATAGCTAAGATGAATTGGTCTTTTGTTGGTATATAATTGCAATGAGTTTGAAAAGGCTAGATAAAGTATCTAAAGAACCAAAGAAAGTTAAAGCTAATATGATTCCCTTGTAAGAGAATGAGGTTTCCCCTTTGTAGACATTCATCCTTTCTCAAATGATCTATGATGAAGAAAAAGAACATGAATATCTAGATGAACACGTGCCTTTGGTAAGAAAGAGGTTAATATTCAAATTCAAAGCTAAAATAATTGAAGGCCAAGAAGGTAATTCCTACAATGCCACTACAATTATTTTTACTATTGACTATCTCATTCCCACTCATACTCCTCATCAACCATTTTAGCCTATTATAACAAATCTTCCTCCTATTCAGATAGATGCTCCAAAATTCACACCATAACCTCTCCAAGGTTCCCCTCATGAACCTCCCTTTGAAAATTCTATAGAGAAAGAAGAGAAAGCGTCTTCCCTTGAAAGAACTCATTTATAAGAAAAGATACATTCACACCAAGAACACCATTTATATTGGGAACCTTCACCATCAACATACATCTCCTCTCTCCAAACCTTTACCTCAACCTTTAAGTAAAAATATGGTAGTTCAAGAAGAGACATATTAACAATTGAATTTAATGGAGTACTTGTATACCTAAGAAATAGAATAAAGTAAAGAAAAAGAGAAGTACAATATATTATAGGTGAATTTACTAATATTTATCTATTATTCAAACCTTGATCTCATTCCAAGAAAGTACTTTATTTATCTCTTCTATTAGTGTGGCTACCCAAGGTACAATGATTGTAGAAATTGCTACTTCCATTAGTGATTAGGAGGAAAAAGATATTCAAGCATCTAACTATCAAATCACAAAGGTTAATCTTAAGGAAAAAAGTAAAGAAGTTGAGAAAAAAGGTGTATGAACAATCACATCTACTATTTTGAAAAGTATGGATAAAGATGAAGAAATTAAGGATCAACTAAAGGCTTAAAAAAATTAAATAATAACTTATATATAACACATTGTTGGACTAGTTGACTCTTCTACATCCATACCATCTTCTTTTGCTACCTTGGACAAACGAATTAGTAGTTGTAAATGAAATCAGAGATATTATTTAGGTAACCAAGGCATGGAAATATTATCTTCCTACTCAAGTAATAAAAACTATAAAATAATTTATCATGTTATATCATAAAAATAATTATGGTCTTAGTTCTCTTATTGAATCGAAAGAAAAAAGTGATGAAGAGTTATTAGTTTAGAAGATAATTTGTCAAAGCTCCATAAATTACTAAAAATGGAATTCTCCACTTTAGTTTCATGTGATATTCATAATGAGGTTGATTTTGGGCTCCCTCTTGAATGGTATAAATCAACCAAATGGAGGATGAAAATATTAAATAAGAGAAAAAGAAATTCATGAAGTTTAAAGAGTTGGGTAACAATAAATTATCAAATGTTTAAGCTCTTATTGAATTAATCCATTGCTCCTTCAATGAATAACAATTGTATACTTAGTTAGCATCTTTATCATAGAGTTAGAAAAGATAATTAAATGGGGAACTACTGATTTAATAATTAATAATCTAATAAAGATGAAGACTTTGTTTAACATTTTCAAAGAGTATTTACTATCTTGAGAGATGTTCATGTAAGATTTTCTAAATAGCATACCCAAAATACAAATGACTAAAGGAAAGCAAATACAAAAATAAGCGATGAGAAAGAATAAATTGTATTCCTTTCAAGAAAATGCAAAGCTTCTATGAGCTTGGGAATTTGAATGAATGGTGTAAGATTACAAAGGGAATGCCTTGGTTATATAGGCCAAGGGGAGAGATAGGATGTAACTAGATTACGACAAGTGTTGTCATCCTATGAGGTGTGACAACTCAAGTCATTAAAGCTCAACAACCTTATCCCTATGTAAAGTTATGATATGGGACATAAAGTGGATAAGTATCATAAGATTGTGACAAGTGTCTTAATCTTATGATATGAGACACAAAGTGATAAATATCCTACGTGAACCCTAAGTAAACTTAAGTAATAAGGTGTGAAAAGAAACTAAGTGGATAACTAGCTAGGAAATGAACTAGCTAGATAAAGTACCCCTTCCACACCAACACCCCCCTTAGGTGCAACTTAGGGAGAAGTAGACAATGTAAAGATGGGTCCCAACTACTAGGCCTGACGAGGTACCCATGTACATAGAAATCTCTCACAAATGGAGAAAAGGAGAAAAACCAGTGGGATAAAACTCCTCTCCAAAAGAGAGAAAAAATAGTAAAAATGATCTCAATAGAATGTGAAGGACAAAACCCCATATGAGGAAAAATTCCCCCATAAGAGAGAATGAATAGAGAAGGTCAAATGAACCCCCTTAAATATACAATATCCTGTGTTGATGGTGGATTCTTGACATAAAACTCTGAAGATGGTTCAAGATTGTCGAAAAACATTCATCCCCTTAGGAAGAAAATGATACAAGTAGGATATATTCTCATTCTTGAAAGGAATAAGTTTGTGGAATCGACTCAAATGTCATAATGTCAAGAGTCTCAATCTTAATTGAAAAATGTGACAATGTAGAACAATGTAAAGAGTGATGTAGAGCATCAACCAAAGATGATGGTAATTCTTCCAAATGCTACTCTAAAATATGCCAAATGACGACAAACATTGATATAAAGAATCAGGTACCACAACAAAAGATGTCAATATGAATGGAGACCGAGTTGAAACAGTCAACTCATGAGTATCTGCAAAATCTATCATCATGAAAGCATATAAATGTGAAGATGGAGCAAGAGGATCTTCAAGTATCCATTTACAAATAGATGGGAAAAGATAAATCCCATTAGGAATAAAACTCCTAACCACTGATGTCCAACCTTCAAAAGATAGATGAAGAAGTTGTATCTGCTGATGCAAAACTGCTAATGAATCCCACACTCTAACAAAATAAGATTAGAATCAAAGAGACCACTGCATGGATATCAACTGGATACTCTCAAATGCTCGAAATTACATATTTGATACATAGTATATATGAGTATCACTGATTTTGGACACATCTCAACTAAATATTAGTTGAAAATATAGGTACCAAGTTTATGGGTGCAAAATCTGACCCTCTAAATATAAGGAGATTGCTTCCATAACAAGAGTGTTTATATGGTATCTAGTCCATCACACTGAAATGCACGAGTAACCAGCCACTGCATTCCTTGTGTATATAGGAACTAACACTTGATACATGGATCAATCTTAAGAAGCTTGAATCTGAAACATTTGGTAGATTACATTGATGTGACAAGATTTTAACACTTTATTTTAGTGCATTTACAACATCTTTTACATATAGGAGTTATTTGGACAACATTAGTAATGCAAATCTAGAAACTTTGATGAAGAAGCCAAGCACGAAATCAAATTTGAAGTTGACAACCAGATGTGATAGTTAAATATGCCTTCCAATTGGGATGTCGCCATAATGTCAGGAACAATTGACCTCTATTGGTTGTCAAATGGAAGAATGCCACAAATGGTATAATACAAAGCTCGACGGTCAATCATAATTTTTTTTTTCCAATTTTACTTAATTAAAAAACATTAATAAAAAACTTATTAAAAATATTAATAAAGAAAAATCTTTTTTTTTTTAATTATTTTAAAAACTTTATTAAAAAAAAAAAAAAACTTTAATTTAAAAACTTTAATAAAAGTTATTAAAAACTTTTAAAGTTTTATTTAATTAAAAGTTTAATTAAAAATCATATTTTAAAAAACCTTTAATAAAAACATATTTAAAAAAAAATTATTTAAAAAGCTTTAATTATTAATTTTTAAAACTTTATAATAAAGTGGGGGACTCTAGCCTCCCCCACACCCCTCATGGGGCATTAAATATAAAGCTTTTGAAAAGCTTTATTGAATATTGCATAAGATTTCTGGATTAAAACTGTGTGCCAATTTTTTACATTAATGTTTCAAATCATACTCCATGCATCCTAATGATGGATCATGGAGTATGATCTGAAACGTTGATGTAAAAAATTGGCACACAGTTTTAATCCAAAATCTTATGCAATACTATTATGGACTATGGAGACTTCATGAATTCAAGCTTTATTGAAGTTAAATGTGGAGCTTTAAATAAAGTAAATCTTACTTTATAATAAATGGAAAGCTTTTTTAAAATCTTTATGGGTGGCCAAAGAAAGGTGTGAGTCCCCATGGGTCCACACCTTTAAGGGGTGTGGGACCTTATGTGGGTACTTGCATATCCATAGCTTTTATATATATTTTTTGTTTTTGCTTTTAAACAATTATTAAAAAAAAGTTTGGATTAAAAAAATAATAATAATTTTTTTTTTGCAAACTCAACTAAAATTGACAAATTAATAGTCAATTTTAGCTTTTTCGGGACTTTTAAAAGCGATGGCAAGGTTGGATTTGATCCAGAATGTTCTGAAATGGTAATTTTTTACTGGATTTGGCAATGAACCTTCTACTTCAAATTTTTATATATTTAGTCTTTGGTGTCCGATTCAGACGAAATAAAGGGCAGATCTGACTTTCTCAACTGCTCTGGACTTAATGGTGAGCTCAAAATTTCTCCAAAAATCTTCAAAAAACTTGTAACTAGAAAGTCAATGTATGAACCTAGAAATTCAATGTATGAACCCCCTAGAAAATGATATTTTTTCCACACTTTTTTGAATCTCTAGATCATCCAAGAATGCAAGAGAAGAGCATACTTAGTGCTTTGAAAAAAACTATACACTCCCAAATTTTCTAAAATATTGTTAATTCACAACACATTTTTGTTCTGATATCATGCAAGATTTGCTAAATAGCATACCCAAAATGCAAATGATTGAAAGAAAACAAATATAAAAAATAAGATATGAGAAAGAATAAACTATATTCCTCTCAAGCGAATGCAAAGCCTCCATGAGCTTGAGAATTGGAATGAATGGTGTAAGATTACAAAGGGAATGCCTTGGTTATATAGGCCAAGGGGAGAGATAGGATGTAACCAGATTATGACAAGTGTTGTCATCCTATAAGGTGTGACAACTTAGATCATTACAACTCAACAACCTCATCCCTATGTAAAGTTAAGCTAGTGTGAATAAGACTTAAGTGGAGAACTAACTAAGAAATGAACTAGTTAGATAAAGTACCCCTTTCACACTAACAATTCACTTTTAATAATTACATGGACCAAATCTAAATTTGGTAAAAAGTCTTGGATAGTTTACAATAATTCTTACAAGGAGATAAAATCGAAGAAAAAGAAAGGTCCCAAATTGAAAGCAACAATGAGAAAGAGATCCAAACACAAATGAAGATAACATATATATACATGCCAAATTTCAACTTGAATATAATGAATAAATAATTGACAATACTTTTGTTTTTGGGGAGTTTAATTTTTAATCACTGAATTTATGAATTTAAGTTTTTTGGGGTATGTTTAGTGCTTTCTATTTATTATTATAATTTTTTTGAGAGGGAGTTATGGAATTTTGGAAAAGTTGTAAGAATGACTTTTTAGAAATTTTTGAAAGCTATAGGGAGATTAAAAGACTTTGTATTTAAAGATTTAAGAAATAATAAAACCTCAAATAACAACTTTGTGTCTCATAAAAAAAGGTCGAGATGGAGCGGGTGCAAGCGAGAGTAGGTGGGAAGAGGCGTGGGGGAGGGGTTTTCAAATCTTTTGAAGATGGCAACAAAGGGGAGGATGATCCAGATGTAGATTGGTCTCTAGTGCATGAGGCTAGATTTTTGAGGTGCTTCTTGCTTTGTCCTGGGTGTGGTTTGCTTTTCTTGGCATGCCCTTGGGTCTGGTATGCGTCCTATTTGGGATATTTTGCTTTTCTCCCCTGGTCGTTGGTATCCTATCGTCTAAGGATTCTGCTATTGATCTTTTGTTGTTGGAAGATCTTTGGTCTTTGGTGCTCTCTTGGTGTTTTGGGCCTTTTTTGGGAGCTATCATAAGCCCCTCTTCCTTATCTAGCTTTAGCTTGCTGAAGGGGCTTGGTATTTTTCGTTGGCTCTATTGGTGATCCATCACCTGTGTGTCAAGTGTTTTGTGGTTGCGTTCTCCCTTTTGGGAGCCAGTGGAATGTTTCTTGGGTTTTCGTGGCTATTTGTTGGTTGGGGTTCTCTTTTGGAGCGGCTTGCTTTGCTTTTCTGGTGGTTTTACCTTCAGAATACCTTGATGATATGGCACTCTTCTTGGTGTGGCATTTGGGGATAGTGGTCTCTTGCGGTTCCTCGTGTTTCTTGGGGTGTTTGCTTTTTTGGATGGTTGCCTTATTTCCTCTATGGGTTGTGATGCTTTTTCTCTCGAAGGGGATTGCCAATAGTTTCTAGCTTTGGTTGTTTTGTCAGAGGTTTGTTGGGCTTAGCGTCTCCTGTCCTGGAGGTGTTTTTGGTGTTTCTTTTTGGGGGCTTGTATTTTGTTGCTTCATGTGGGTTGTTGCCCTATTTTTATTGAGATGGTGGAGTGTACTGCCTTTTTCTTCCAGTTTTTGTTCCAAGCAGTTACCTTGGCTGTTTGAGGAGGTCTTGTCTTGTCTCGAGAGGGTTGTGCCAAATGGATTATCTAAATTTGAGACTTTGTTCGAATGGTGGCTTGCCTTCCATGTTGTTGCTTTGGGAAGAAACTTGGTTGTTGAAGTTGTCCCTCTTGGTCTCTTGTTGATGCATGCTAGTTTGGTTGTGGTTTCTCTCTTAGAGCTCCTGCTTGCTCAACCAAAGGATGGTGTGTTTCCCCAATCTTTTGGAGCTTTGGCTTTCTTCAATTTCCTTCGCACTGTCTTCTTTTGAGGCAAAGACAACTCTTGATGTTCAGGAGTCATTTCCTATTGAGTTGGAGGTGGGTGTGGTGGAAGTGGTTGGAAGTCCTCTTTTTTGGTTTCCTCTGGTGGTGTTCCTATTGAGGTGGAGGTTTCTCCTTTCAAGGTGGAGCTCGAGGTTGCTGAAGAGTTGTGTTTTTGGTTCTTTGGGTTTTCACAGCATCCTCTCCTATAGAGGGGAGCTCTTTCCTCTTGAGGTGGATTTGGAGTTGGTCTATGGAGTGTTTGGGAGTTTCAAGGGGAGTCTCTCCTTCTTGATGTTCCTTGGTTTTCTTTTTCGTGTGTCGGTGCTTTTGATTATGGGTATGGGTTTGATAGTGTTCTTTACCATTAAGTTACCTTTTCTTTTGTTGGGCTCAATATTGCTGATATTGAGCAAATGGTTGGCTACAACTTTGTTACTTTGTTGCCTAACTGTTTCAGGTGGTTATTGCTATCAAAACTTGGTTGTTGCAGCATTGCTGCATTATTTCCTGACTATTTTAGTTGGTTATTATTGTCAAAACCTGGTTGTTAAGGTGTAAAGTTATTGCCTTTTTTTTGTTGTTTGTAGCTTGTGTTGTCTTGTTGATCTTTGATGGCTGTTATTGTTTGGCTGTCGATGATATGCTAATTTTTTCTATTAGCAGCTTGCTCGCTTTGGATTGGGTTTCAGATCCCATCAAAACTGTATGTATTGGGTTTCGGGGCCCCATCAAAACCTATTTTTCCCATAATCAAAAACTTTGTGTCTCATTTGGTGTTTGTGGTTGTATATTTGATTATGTTGGATCCAACTATTATAATGTGGAATTCTCTTTATAGCTTATATATTTATCTATCTAGTTTCAAAGTAATTTATTTGTGTGGGGTTAATCAAATTCAAACTTTTATTTGATAAAATTTGCACCTCCTTTTCCTTCTTCACATTTTAAAACCATTTTCAACCATCATATAAAAAATCATAAAAACTCTCAAATGCCAATACTATATAAAAAATAATAGTATATATGGGATTATGGCCTCACCATCTTGAGGAGGGGTTTTTACCCAAATAACTATTGGGATTTGGAAAATTACCAATTTATTTGCCAACAATTCTACATGGGTTTGATTTCATAGTTTAAATTATATTTTTATTTTATCTTAATTTCCTTACCTTACCACAACCATCCCAAAGAGAATGGCCTTTGGGTATGCTTCATTATAAATACTAAGTGCTTGACTACATCTTGTGTGATGATATTATTTTGGTTATTAATTTGTATGAGGGCATGCATTGGTTGTTTTTTGACCCAACAATTTTTATAGAATTGATGCTCACATTCCTTTAAATTGTCGATTATTATAACACTAGTATCAAAATATTGCACCTAATAATCAATATCCTTAGCTTTTATGGGATTTTATGAAGTCTACATAATAAATATTATTATTAGAACATCTAACATCACTATATGAGTTAGTGCGGTGATGATGGCACTATTTTTCACCTTATTATTCATTATTTCCTTTATTTGGTGTGGATGGTGTTAAGGCCTTAATATTTGTTATAGATGATTTTGAATTATGTTGTTGGTTTTATGTAGGGATATTTTACTTCTTTGCAGAGGGATTTAGAGTGGATTCATGTGTGAATAAAAAATCTACTTGATTTTTCCCATAGCTTTAATTTTGTATGGGTTATGAAATGATTCTTATTTTTAATGAACTCAAGAACACCATCTTTACATGAATATAAGGTGATAAATTGCCAATATATTTAGGCACTTCATGTTTCTCAAGAGTCTTATAGTGTAGGAATGTAGAGTAATTATGGAATTCAATAGTATAATATTTAGATGATTCTCATCACAACTATTAAAACTTAGTGTACTCATCCTTGTATTGTTTGAGGGAGCACTATTATTCCTCCTTTAAATTATCAACAAAGAAATGCCACATCTAAATTGGATCATGGTCCATCTTGTACTATGCAATGAGTGTTTTCCACCAATTGGACAATAAAGTGGACAATTTTAGTATTATAATATTTTTTGTATCACTAAAATTATTGACAAAGAAATACACTTCTATTTGTTGTACCTAGTTATCCATTTTTATGACATTAATTTTACCTTTGAATATTGGGATGTCCAAGTTTACATGCACTTAAAAAGGATTTTAGTGTTAAGCAAAAATATGCTACTTTTTGTATTGTAGCATTGGTCCATGTTGACATGAGTTCATGGAGTTGTCCCAAGAGCTCCTAATACTGTGTCTCAAGGGTAGTGTTGATCATTTCAAAAACATATATAGGTATTTCTAATGTTCTCTTCCTATTTTCCATCTTGCTATTAATGTAATATTCCTTTGGATGCTTAGAAGTTGAACCAAGTGGGAAACATTCCTTTTTTGTTGTGTGCACATTTGTATGAGCATGTGAAAAATACTACTCTAATACCATTGATCTAGATGCTAGGTTTCTTGAAGGAGAACCTTATCTCAATGAAAAAATAAATTTATAGTTTATGCATAGAAAAAAATTAATTTGACACAATTGAATCTATGAAAACCTTTTTGTAATAATGTGCTACTTCACTTTAGTTACTAAAATGATAGGGTACATGATACATTAAAAATTGTAAAGGCGAGGAATGAACATTCATGTGACCAAAATGGGGTAATGAACTAGTTTGCATACAATGTAGAGTTATCTACCTTCATTCCTTAATGCGAAGGAGAGAATGAATATGTTTAAAATACCATTATAAAGAAAAAGAAGATAAAATTATCCATGCTCCTAAAAAATTTAATCTCTTGATTGTTAGATGATTGAGATTCATAATAGCTAGCATTCCACTCTTGTGATAGAAGAAGTCTATTAAAGACATCATGCATATAATGAACTATTGATTATGCAAGGTAATATGTGAATCTATAATGATTCACACCCTACGACATGATTAATTGCATGCAAAGAATGTGTGTTTTTTTCAATGAGTGTGTGGAAGTGTGGAAGGCTAGCAAGTCATATACAAGGTTTCCTAAGGCTTATTGATTGCATATAAATCATTTAGGCATCAACAATTTGATTTTCCTTATTACTTTTAAGGAGGAGTTGGTATTTTTTGGCTAACCATTAATAAATAAGAATAATTGATTTATTGGAGTAGGTTTTGTTGGAACATTTTCCATGTTTTGTAGTTAGTTTAGCCTTTCCAACATTACCAAATAAGATAAAAAAAAAACCTATTTTATATGTTTTACCTAGGATAAAAGTGTATGATCATACTTTGTAAGCTATAAACTCATTAAAAATTTGGTCTTCATAGGATTCTAATTTTCCATCCACCATCTAAATGATGGAACTAATCAACCAACCCTACAAGAAGTCTTTATAAACAATTTAATATCAACATCTTCGTGTTGGACATTGATAGTTTCAAATTTATTTAAAAAGGCTAGTAAATTCTCATCCAGGTGTTGTGATGAATCTCTAGATAATTTTGGCAATCACTTCTTAAACCTATGTGTAATATCATCAAGTTGTTTGAAAGTAAGGGGATAAATGTAGTTCACTTAGAAAAATGGTCAATTTTGAGCCATAATTTAAATATTTAATACGAAATGAACTAGAGATACAATGAGACCATGATAGGTATATTACCTTCTTATTATGATCTAGATGGTGTAAGTTTACCAAAAAAATTAATTGTTATTTCTTTTTTTGGTACGTAAATTATAGTCAAGGGGACTGTTCCCCTTATATTTATCAAAAATATAAAATTTACATTTCTTCTTATTAAATCACCACTTTCCAGGGTAATTAACCTTCAAAATTGGAATTCGTACATTTTGTTTTATTTTTCTATCTATATAATACTTGCTCCATATTGACAACAAAATTGGACTTTTCTACCTTTACTACATCCAAGCAAAGCTATCTAAACCTATAATTATTTCATATTTCTATTCAAAAACATTTCAACCAATATTTTCCTTGCTTATATTCCTAAAGCCATTCAAGGCCCTCATCATGCTTCATACCAAAGATCTTTTAAAAAAAACTGTGCACTCTTTATGACATACTATTGATGGCGAGGTAAGTTGGAGTGCATGAAGGTGAAAAGAAATGAGAACCTTTCCACCTCCATCCCTTAGACCTTCAATTTAAAAAAAAACATGAGAGTGGATCCCTCTTCTAGCCTCTAGCATCAACTGAACATCCTCCAAGTCACCTAGGAATTGCTTCTTGATGAAACTTTTACATAATACCCATATCACATCCATTGATTCTCCCAAATCTAAGAGATAGGGAAAAAACATTGAAGATATATCTATATTTACCCTATGCCCATGATCCGTTAATATTAAGGCCTCTTCAAACATCCCTTTTATAGCATACAAGATCAACCTATGGTGGGTTTTGAAGACACATTTAAGCCTCTTGTCTATTATTTCACCAAGAAAATCCATTTGTCTTCACGAGCTAGTGAGATGGATTGGAGTGTTCATACCTCCCATTCTTAAGCTTACACATGTTTCTTTATAATACCAAAAAATATAAGTATTTCATATTTTTAATCCCCTTACTCTATGTTGGTTGTTTTCAATGAACCAATCAGGTCGTAACAGCTACCTATGAGTTTTCCAAACTCAATTTTCGAATAGCTGAAAGACAAGTGGCCAACGAACGAGATATAGCACCAATTGCTTTATCTATTGCACTTTGGGCTCTGCAAAACCTGAGAGGGTGGTCGCACAATGTACATTATACAACTCTTTCAGACAATGCATGTATACATTGCAAATTTAAGCAAATATATTCTCACTAATGACTAATAAGATGAAATTACTCAAGAAGTTGGAAATTTATTGAATGAATTATGCATCCTAAGCCAAGAATATAAAATAACACAAATTACAACAAATTAAAGATAGATCAATGATTATTTAAAATATTGTTCTCAAGTTGGGTAATTGGATTTTTTTTGGTAATTCTTGGTGGTTCATATATTAGGGACCTCCTTATTCTTGATGCAAAAGCATTTTGGAACATCACAAAATTGTATTTCTTGTCATCCTTATCCATAATTTGGGTCCAACACTGAACAAGAAAATCAACACCTTCTTGCTTGCTTCTCAAAGTTATATCCTTCTCAAAAATCTTCTACCCTCTATGCAAGAACATGTGCATTAATAGTGAATACCACAAGAACTTTACCCATTGTTTCCCTTCCTTCAACTCAACCAAACCTTTATGAATATGTTCTGCCAAATAAGTACCATAATCATAGACTATGCTATATGCTGGGTGTTGTAAATGTGTGGCCAAATAGCTATATTCTTTCTATAATGTGTCGGGTGGAGTAAATCCAATGATTTGGCACAGAGAATAGACAATATTTCTGAAATAACTTGCAAAATAACTCATTTTGAAGGGCTCAAGCTCCTTTTCACAAATTTTAATCTGCCTCTTGTGTTTCCCAGTGCCAGTCATTGCAGTATGCAAGGGCAACATATTTTTCTTGATGAACACCTTGGTATTATTGCGTTCTCTTCTAATATCATCCATATCTAGAGAAACCATATCCTGAATCCATTCATGCAAGTCAAATATATCTTCAATTTCCTTTTTAGTTATCTTTACCATATCTACCCCATCAAATGTCCTAACCACTCTGGAAACTGGGTCATACCTTGGGGCGATACCCTTCAAAAGATCAACATCCATATACACATTGGGAACAATTAACTTTCCCATATCTAACCTCCAAGGATTATTGAGAGGAGCTCCAAGGTTCCTGTTTTGAACCAATGCTAAAAAAGCTACCATCTAGTATAGGGCACCTCAACATCCTTTATGAAGCACTGTTTATCCATCACTCCTCTCGTAATAGGGCCATAAAATAAGACCTTTCCTTCCAGTTTCTTATTTGTAGAAGAGGGCAATAAGTCGATTACATCCTAGGAGAGTGTTCTGGAATGGGTCGAAGAGGTGGAAATTTGTACCTTGGGAGCCATGGATTTTATGTATACCAGGCTTCTTACAAGAAGAATTTTAACTACAAACCTCCTAATTGAAACCTATGACTCAAGACGAATGCTAATTCCAGATGATTTTATAGGGCTTCATCCTTTTTAAAGACAAAACTAACCCTAACTCTAAGTAATAAAAGTAAAGCAATAAAACACTCATCTGAAAGCAAATTGAAAGCGAGCCCTAATTCAGAAAACTGAAAAAAAGCATAAAATTATGTTTGTCGTTCTTACAACTTTCAATTGTAATGAACCCTAATGCCAATGAGGACGAACTCTACAAATTACTTCTTTTAATTCTTCATATCGCTCCAGACACGTCCTCAAATCCCAAATAAGCAAGAACTAACCGTATACACAAATTTTGGAAGCAACTGAATAATTTTATGGGTGACCTCTGCCATTACTGCCCACTCGAGCAAAGTAAAACAATTACAATGGGAACACAACGGATGGGCCCACACACCTAATCAAACACATGTCAACATCTTGCTAATCTCACAGCAATTAAACTGTCATCACTTGGGACGTGTGAGCTAGTGGGGAGCGGCTCAGATTAAATCCCACAATCTGATAACCCTCAAACCTGCACATACAACAAAATTAGTCATAAAAGAGGGCCTTGACTAGGCTGATGAGAGTTTACCCTTGGAGATCAATGACTTAGACTTAAGTCACTTATGAGCAAAATATTAAAACCAAACCTTGGAAAGATTAAAATGCCTTGCGGCTGGAAGTGACCAAATAACCTAAGCAAAGGGGCCAGTAAGGAATGCATAATGATGGCTCTAAATACAACTTATCTCACAAAAAATTGAGAAAAACAAGACAACAAAAAATTAAAACACCCAAGAATAATACATGGAGCAATTGAGAACAAGGTTACCCAGGTAAAACCCAAAACCCTACCTGTGGTCGACATGTGACATGTTACTACCAAGCACAAAAGGACCTCAAAATATCAAGAATTTTGGGGGCTTTATTAGTGTCTCATGCTCGGGGATGCATACCCCTGGTGGGTATGGTGAGAAACAAATCTCTTGGTGAAGCAGACCAAACATAGAGGAACTAAAAAAAAACCAGGAGCTCGCCCGAACAAGACAAGCAGACACAGCAGAAAGTAAACACACCAAACCCTATGTACAAAATTTACAGAACTATACACTGTACATGGAAATATAACCTATTTAAGGAGAAATAGTGTTTTAGGAACTATCCATGTACTGGCAGTTCCAAAAATTCACCTGTTAGTGATTGTAGGAAGTAGGAATCTTCCCCATGAGTGTCTGCAATCAAATAAGGCCTGAGCCATAGGGGTCAAATTTCTCGTGCTTTCCTTTGTCTTCCAATCTTGCGTCCCACATCAAAACCATACACCCTACTTAAATTTCCTTTGAACAACCCTTTTTTCATACAAATATTTAACTTGGAGCTGCAACCTCTCATTTCTCTTGTGAGCTTCTCTCCTCATCTCATCAAGCTTGGTCAACTCATCCATTCGAGTCTGCATCTCATCACAAATGTTAGTATCATACTCTTGAACAAATTTATACATTTTCATCAGATTATTGTGTGGTATTCTAGCTTCAACCCCATATACCAAGTTAAAAGGAGACTGTCCAATAACTTTCTTGACTGTGGTTCTATCCGCTCACAATGCCAATTACAATTTTGAATCCCAAGCTTTCTTATTTTTCTCAAGGACCCATTTAATGATCTTCATAAGGCTCTTATTACTGGACTCAACTTTTTCATTCCCGTGGGATGGTATGGGGAAGAGTAGGACATATTTATTCCATACTGGTTCCAAAAATCCATAAATTTCTCAAACCTAAAGCACATAGCATTATTAGAGACAATTCTCTCGGGAACACCAAACCTACTTAGAATATTATTCATCAAGAAATCAATGACAACTTTGTTGGTTGCCTTTTTAATAGGAATAGCTTCAACCCACTTCATGAAATAGTCAATTGCCACCAAAATCCAGGCATGTCCTCCACTAGACTTCACAACCATTTCTCCAATAAAGTCAATTCCCCATTGTCGGAAGGGGGCTGGTGCTGAAAATGGCCTAAGGAGTAGGTTACCTGAAAAATTTAGTTTGCCAGTAAACCTCTAACAAGCATCACACTTCTTCACAAGTCTAGGTGCATCTTTGAATACTGTGGGCCACCAAAAACCTACTCTCAGTACCTTATTTTTAGTAGTCTTAGCCATATAGTGACCTCCACACACACCCTTGTGCATTTCAATTAACAAATCTTCTGCTTGGTAACCATCCACACATTTGATAAGCACACCCTCTGGGCTTCTCTACTAGAGTTCACCATCAATGATGACATATCTAATTGCTTGCAGTTTTAAAGTTCTCCTCTCATTGTTTGGCATGCCATTAGGGAATTTCATGGTCTGTAGATATTCAACTATCCTTCTATACCAACCACATGTTTGCATATCACAAATGGGAGCAATGTTTTCTTGTTCAACTTCATTAATTTGATTGGCCTCCAAATTAGTTTCAGCCATGAGTTTGGCCAATCCTTGGCCTCTTACTAGCTTAGTGATTTGAATATCTATGTTGAACTCTTGGATTCTATTAATCCACCTATGTCTCTGACCTATAGTTTCTTGTTCAGTGAAAATGTCCTTGAATGCTGCACTTGGGACATAGGACACTATTGTTGCACCAGTCAAATATGTTTTGAAATTTTTAACAACCTTAACTAAGGCATAAGCTTTCTTTTAAGTGGTGTTGTACTTGAGCTCAGCTGCTTGCAGGGATTTGCTAAAAAAGGCAATTGGTTGGTCAAAACCTTCATGATTTTTTTGCAACACTACTGCTACAGTATGAAAAGAGGAAAATGTAAACAATTGGAATGGCTTAGAGTAGTTTGGAGTTTTCAAAATAGGTGCAACTTTAATAGCATCCTTAATTGCTTGGAAATTTTTGAGAGGCTCTTCTAACCATATCACCTTTTCTCCTTTCTTGAGCATTCTAGAGATAGGTCTAACTATCTTTGCAAAGTTAATCACAAACCTCCTTAGAAAATTTATCTGCCTGAAGAAAGATTGAATCCCTTTAACATTCTTCAGTGGTGTAATTTTATCTATGGTTGCTACTCTTTCAGGGTCAATCCTGATACCATCTTTTGAGACAATGTGCCCCAACAACTTTCCTTCTTTGACTCCAAAGTCACATTTCTTGGGATTCAAAAAAATGCCATATTCCAATTCTTTAATGAAAATATTCTCAAGATGTGAACAATGATCCTCTTCCTTTTCACTATGAGCAGTAAGGTCATCTTGGTAAATAGCCAAAAACAAATCTAAGAAATCAACAAAAGCCACATCCATGGCTCTTTGAAAGGTGGCACCAACATTTATTAGGCCAAAAGGCATCCTCACATAGACATAGGTTCCCCATGGAGTAGTAAATGTCATTTTATATTGTTCTAATTCCCTTACCATAACCTGGTTATATCCTAAAAATCCATCTATCGTAGAAAGCAATTCACAACCCGTTACCTTTTGTAACATTGCTTCCATGTTAGGTAAAGGGTAATTATCCTTCAAGGATGCAACATTGAGGTTCCTAAAATCCACACACAACCTTAAGTCACCATTTTTCTTCTTGAAAGGAACCGAGTTGGATGCCTATGAGGAATTCCTTATAGGTTTGATGATTCCTGCATCACTCAACTTTGCAAGCTCTTCTTGCATTTTGGGTTTCAAAGTAGGATTAATAGGTCTCTGATTTTGCTTGAAAGGTTTTGTATTAGGCTTCAATGAGATCTCATGCTGGAACAAATCTTCCCTGTAGGCCTTTAGATCATTAGAGGACCATGCAAACATATGCTTGTATTTCCTTAATAAGGTAATTAACATAGTCCTCACATGTGGTTTCATTTTCTGACCAATATATACCTTCTTAGGAGCATTTTTTCTTCCCAGATTAATCTCCTCTAGGTATTCTTTGTGTAGTTGCTTGCTTAGAATTTGATCTATCCGAGTCATCAAAGACCCTTTTAAGTGCAACTAACCCTTTAGGAATTTTATTGGTTTTCAATTGAATTACCTCGTTACCAAACAATGTCTCCTTTCCATCAACTTCCACCTCATGTGAATTGAAATCAATCTCTTGGTGTTCATACTGGTCAATGCAGTGCAAGAACCTCAATATGTCATTATCATCCTCAAACACTTGCCAATTGCAAATGTTGTAGGTACTACAAGCCTTGTTTGTACCTCAATTCTTGAGATACCATAAAAAGTCACATCATCTAGTTTTACTACAATATTAGCCAGTAAATCTGCTCTGACATTCTATCCTCTTTCTATCCAATCTATTCCAAAAGCATCAAATGCCTCAATAGTGTCCTAGACCTCATTTCTATATTATCTCAACCTTTTGTCCTTAGTGACAAATCTAGACCTGACTTGGGAAACTACTAACTCAGAATCCCCAAATACTTTTAACAATTTTATCTCATGTTTGGAGGCTAGCTTTAGACCAAGTAATAAGGCTTCATATTCAACAACATTATTGGTACATACAAACTATAGCAAAAAGGAGTACTTGAAAGTCTTACCTTGGGGAGAAATAAGAATGACCCCAGCACCTGAGCCTTCTTTCAAACAAGCTCCATCAAAATACAACATCCATAGAGCATCTTCCTGTGGTGTTTGCAAGACCTCTCTAACAATTGGTGGAGGCTTAGTTTCTTCTTCTTCTTGCTTCAACTCTTCCACACGAAAGGTGTCAATACCATTTTCCACAAAGTTGATCATTGGAGGCTCTTCTATATGCTCAATCATATGCCAAAATCTTGATTCTCTGGCAATTTTGACATCCTTCTGATCAATTGAGAATGTAGCAAAGGATAGATCACATTGCATACTTTCTCCCATAGTAGCACACCATTGTCTTGATAGTATCATTCCATAAGTTGGTGGAATATCCACCACTATAACACTCATGACCAACTCTTTTTTAGGAAATGCAGCCAATTTATATGGGACCTTATGAATTACTCCGATAATAGGGACCTCTCTAGAGTCTATAACATAGCACTTTCCATAGGTGCTATCAACCTTCAAGCCCATTTCCTCCATTATCTTGACTGGCATGACATTATTTGAAGCACCAAAATCTATCATACAATTCTTGAGTATTTTCCCATCAATGATCAAGCTCAGAAAGAAAGGATTGACCAAACTAGGATTTGCAGTAATGGTGGTTCCTAAATAGATCTTAGGTTTCTCATTAATTACTGCACCTGCCTCAGTATTTTTTTCTTGATTCTTACTTGTTTCAGGTGTATCAACCTCTACTTTGTGTTTGCTACTTCCTGCAACACTGTTAATAACAACCATTGTTTTTTTCTTATGGTCATCGATCCTCATCATCTCAAGAAATGGGACTGTAACCCAGATTTGAGATAAGACCTAAAACATATCAATGGGAGAATAACTTGGTATCTCTAGAAGTACTATTTCCTGGGGGATTACCTTATCAACTTGCTTATCAATTTTTTCAATAGTAGGCTTCAATTATTTGGCCTTTAGATCCTGATGTGTAACTTCAGTAGTAACCTTTGCTTTGCTACCTTTCTTAGCCTAGATTCTCATTTCTTTGGGTTCTTTGGGCTTGGTCTCTTCCTTCTTGCTCTTTGTCTTGACTCCTTTATTGTTTGCATTGTTCTCTTTAATGAATAAGCCTCCGGGATGGCCTTGATTGCCACTCACCACCCTATTCCTCAAGTGGATATCACTTCTTTCTTGAGCTCTAGGAACTAGTGCAATTGTATATTTCCCTATTTCCTCATTCAAAGGTCTTCTCAGGGAAACACTACATTCCTCAAGATTGTTAGCAGTGTATTCATCGTCTCTTTCCTCATCTAAGAATACTTGTTAATGGTGCAAAACGGCTCTGTGCCTTTGCACATTCACATCATTTGTGTCAGCATCATCACTAGAAGAATAATCACTACATTCCAGGTCTGATCTAGTCATGAATACATTTGTAGTTTCATCTGGGTTATGTGGAGAGTCAGGTTCCTTTTGATCATTTTGAGTTTCTTCCAAGGATCTTGCAACTGCACATTGTTGTGATGAATGGGGCATCTCACACACTCCACACCATGGTAAGTCTTCAACAACATTTGTTGTATTCTTATGTAAACGGTTAGGTGTTGCCTAGAAGTTTTTTTGATTATTTTGAACTGGCTTCCCATTTTTCCAACTTGTATGGTAAGGATAATCCTGAAGTCTTGGGGGCCTCTCACTCCTCTGGAACTAAGGTTTGTCATTCTTTGCCTGCTTTTGCAATAAATTTAGGACTCGATCTAGCTTTTCATCTGGGGTTGCAACTTTAACTGATTTCTTAGTTTTAGCTTTTGAGTTCTTAGAAGGCTTAGGGTCATCCCTTCTACCAACTTTACTAGATGCCCTTCTATTGTTTTCAATGTTTACCACCATCTTGTAGGCTTCCCTCAGGGATTGTGGATTCTTGTCTCTAAGCAGATAACACATCTTAGAGTCATATGCATTACAATACACAACCAAAAATGCTCTTTCATTAGGCCTTAGGCATATAGGGACTTTATACATTGCCTTCTGGAACCTTACATTGAATTTAGTAGCCATTTCATTATGCCCTTTTGTGATATTATTAAAGTCATTCAACCTAAACCGTGGATCGGTTTGGTCTCCATATTGCTCTCTAAGTATTTTGAAGAACGAATCTTTGGAGTCAATGCTTGCATCTGGCAAGCTTCTATACCAATCCCTTGCATCTTTTGTTAGTGTTTGCATAAAGTATTTCATAGCCACATCCTCATCCCACAATTCAAAGTCTTCCACAAAACTCTAAAAAGCCTTTAAATGGTCTTCACCACTGAGAGCATTGTTGCTAGTAAACTTGGGCACATGTTTCCTGGCATTATCTAGTAATGGATTTGGGTATCCTGGGATATTTTCAAAACATACCTGCCTATACCTATCAGTATGCAATAATATTATCCTAGCAAGTCCTTCTTCCTCATCTTGGTTATCGTTGCCTCTCCTTCTTTCACTATTATATCCAGACCTTCTATGTTGAGAATCATGTTGATCATCTAAGTGAATGGTTCTAGCTTTATCTTTAGGTTATGAGAAAGAACTAGAGGGGTTACCAGTGGGTGAAGTTTTGTCACTAGTAAGAGGGCTTGAGGAGGATGTGCAACCTTAAGGGATCCAGGTTTCAAGGATAGGATCCTTCAATGTAGATTCTAAGAAGTTGAGCTTCTTTTTCACCTCTTTGTTTACAACAAGTAATTCCATCTCCTTCATCTTCCTATCCAATTCCTCATTTTATTTCATCATTTTTTCCAAAAATGGGACATAAGCATCTTGCGATGTATCTTTCTTAGAAGCACCCCCCTCATCAATTTTTACCCCTTCATTTGCCTTCTTCTCTCCCACAGGTCATTTCCCTTTATCAACATCACGGGATTCATGCTTTGTATTTTTGGGAGGGGGAGTAGATGGGATAGAAGTCTTTTCAGCAGTACTATTTTGGGGATCTACAGTAGTATTGTCAGCCGTGGAATTTACAGGAATTTTTTCTATAGTCTCCTACACGACTGGGTCATTCTCTTGGTCAGCTTGGGCTGCCAATTTTTCCAAGGCCTCCATCTCCTCAATCTTCCTCCTCAACATATCCCTTTGCATCATAACATCCCTAATTCTCTTCTCCTTCTTTGCATCCCTCTTCTTTCTATTTTCATGGCACTTAGAAACTCTTTGAATGAGCAAATGCATATCATTCAACACTTATTCTTCATCTGGTAAGGTAGACTCTCTATCAGACACTACTATAGTTTTAACCTGGTGGGGAGAAACATCATGAGAATATTCTTCTTCGGTTAACAAATCAGGAGGGACAAGGGTATATGTATGGGAATTTGAGGTGATATATCTTTCTACTCTAGCATGCCTAGTGCTAATATTATCTTTTTGTATTCTATCCCTTTCTATTCTATCCCTTTCTCTCCTCTTCATGGCTTGCATGTATGGATCTGAGGAGTACTCATTTATAACACACTTCATAAAAACTTCCTCCCTTTCATTAGAATTATTATCATTGAAATCCAATAGGTTTCTTTCACATTCTAAACTAGAATTAGAACGCATTTCATGTTTGGTGGTGGGATGAGGGGTAGACTCACCTTTTCTAGCATCTTTTGCTTTTATCCATTTCCCGCATATGTTCATGTTCTTAGATAATTCACCTTCCAAATTTTGTTTTGGATGCTTCTTCATGTGGCCTCACGTTCCTATCATTTGAACTTGAGTCTTCTTCACGTTCATCACCTTCTTTGATTTCTTGACAATTCTCTTCTTTACTTCTTCAATATCCTTAAACACCGGCTCACACTGGTGCAGAGATGTCAGAGTCACCATCCAAATTCCTTGGAACAAATTAGGAGCAATTTTGTTATGCTCTATGCAAATTTCACTAGATCTTTAGAGTTCAAGACAAACTTTGATACATATGATGTGCATTTGTATGAATTTTGAACACAAGCTTTGGAGAGGAATATGCGGGAAACCTATTAGATACCTAGGTGAAATATTTGACAAAGATATGAGCTAAATTTAGCATATGCTTTTATTTGACCGACTCTATACATAAACATCACCATACAACATAGTGATCTATGATAAGGCTTACTGGAGAGCTGATAATTGTAAAGCTTACGTCCCCAACAGAGTCGCCATTTTGTTGGTTGCTTTCAATGAACCAATTAGGTCTTAACAACTACCTATGATTTTTCCAAACTCAATTTTTGAATAGTTGCAAGACAAGTGGCCAACGAACGAGATATAACACCAATTGCTTTATCTCTTGCACTTCGAGCTCTGCAAAACCCGAGAGGGTGGTCCCACAATGTACATTATATAACTCTTTCAGACAATTCATGTATACATTGCAAATTTAAGCAGATATATTCTCACCAATGAATAATAAGATGAAATTACTCAAGAAGTTGGCAATTTCTTGAATGAATTATGCATCCTAAGCCGAGAATATAAAACAACACAGATTACAACAAATTAAAGATATATCAATGATTATTTAAAAGATTGTTCTCAAGTAGGGTAACTGGAACCATGAAAAAGACTTAAGAGGTTAGGATTAGTGCCATTATCTATGGGCTAGGAGTCTAAGCAAATTGAAATATAAGGTATATTTAATTATGAACACCCATGATCTAAGCGATACTACTTTGCAATTCACAAATTTGTAACCAAATTCTAAAGACTACTTATCAGATCCAATGACCTTACACATGAATTCATGATTTGATTCAAGCATTTTAACTCATTCTATGAACTAGAGCTAAAACCAAAACATATATCAAAGTATGAAACGATGATAATTAATGAAATGGTCTTTGATCAAAATTTTCATTAATAATTTGAGTACAAAATCAAAATGGAGAGACTATAGACTTGGAAAGTCTCCATTATCATTTAGATATGCTCAGGAACCATACATTTGAAAAAAATTTCTATCTAGACTCAAAGCATTAGACAAAGACTTAGCATATTTGCTCTGTGTTCTTAATTTTCACCATTCAGTTCTAGAATTCAACAAAAGACCCGCACAAATGACCCTGAATTCCCTTTTATAGAACAAGGGAGAAAAAACAAACTTCAGGCTAGATGTACACATGTCACATTCTAATTGGACCACTATAAGACATATTCCCTAATTCAGTTATATTTGCATTCTTCAAAATGGAGGGAATATACATGAGACAAAGATTATTTACATTCGTTATAAGGAACAACTTTGCCTTCCAAAAAGCACATGTCAAAAAGAATAATCCTCTTTATTATAGTACGTCTGCTTCATCGAGCAATTGAAAAAATGATGTAGACCAAAAGTGATTTAGCATCTCAATCAACATTCCACATCATCAAAAGCTGATACTTTCCCGTGAAACATATATTTTATACATTGTAACTTCTAAGGCCATACCTATACAATACTTGACCAATTATATGTTTCACATCCATTTTTACCAACCAAATCAGCCAACCAATACCCTTCCCCATTCTTCATATTCTTCATCAGATGGCTAGTTGAAATTGATGATTTTATCTAATGTCTTCCTTGTCAAAATCCTCCAAAAAACTGATAATAAATGTCAACTTTCCCAAAGTGTCATGAAAGGTGTTGATATCAACTTCCTTACAGATTCGATTCACTTGGGAGTCAACAAATTCATCCATCTCCCTTTTGCATGCTTACAATGGTTTCAATTTATCATAAGTGAGTTGAATATCTGGCAATGGTGACAAATCTGCTAGATTATAATGAGCCTTTAATTCTCTTATCTTCTACTCCAGTGGGGCTATGTATCCTTGAAACTTTTGCTCACCTAGTTCACACACAAATGTATAGGTTGGAAGCACATTAGGGTACTTATCCTCATGTTGGATGGATCCAACTACTATTAACTTCAATCTCTTAGCTTTTGGGATCCACTTATTCAAGATTGGCATGGCCAACTCCTTATCTCTTTGGGACAACCCTATTGCTCACATCATTAGGGCATAATTGTCATGCACATTGTTCAGTTTGGCCTGAATCTTCTCATTCAGATGCTTCAAGACAGTATGAACAATCTTTGATATATTTTCATACATTGTATCTTGAGCCTTTTCCAACAATTTCTTATAAGTCTCAACTTGTATAAGAAGCTTCTCCCTTGTAGGTTCACCGAATGAGCTAGGATTTGATTTGCTCAATTCTTCTACTAAAAGTGACTCTGGTCCCAAACTATATGGCACCATTGCTAAAGTTTGACCTTAAGGTGAAGGTTGGGGGGATGCAATTGGAGGTGATGGAGGTGGATGACTTGAGCTAGCCTGGCCCTGCTCTCTTTGCATTTCTCCCCTCTATTTATAGAATGCTAACTCAGTTTCTAATACAACTACCCTCTACTGACTATTATCATACTCACTGAGTAGCTCACAGTATTTGTTCTTAAAGTCATCCCTTTCAAGGGTAATATTTTCAACAGTTGCTTTAGTAAATCTAGCAACATTAATAGCCATGTCATTTGCTTCCAAAGCTAGGGTATCAGTAACCCTCTTCACAAGTAGTTGTCCACTGAAATTTGATGGCTCGACAAGCAATGGTTTCTTGGATCCTGTTGAAACTAGAATTTTCATATAAATTCTAAGTATTTTATCAATTAAAATCCAAAATTCCCACTCTTATTTTCATAATAAATCACATTATCACCATTCACAAAGTCAGTTTTACCCTTTACCGTGATATCGCTATCACACTAGCCACCCCTCATAACACCCATACCATACCTCTCTACTGCAATTCATCCCCAAGCAGCTCACGGTAGGATGGTGAGAGGAGCCACTACTATATACCACACCCTTCACACTATACCACTATACCTCGAGGGGTCAAGACATAGCCCGCGGTAGGGCGGTACATTGAAGAAAGGTACTAAAGACACACCGCCGTACCGCAGGGGAGCGAAAAATGACACGAGGTAGTGTGGTAACTAAGCCATTGGGTCATTTAAAACACACCAATCACATCAGTCAACATCAAAACATAGAATTGAGCTCGACACAAAGATTTGAATTGTGTGAATTTAAATGTATATTGGTGTTGAATTACATGAAACAAGTTGAGATTTTTTCACTCATAACAACTGAAACCAAGCTGTAGATGAGCTCAAATTGCGGGAGTAAAATGAATTCTTCAAAGCGAGTTTTATCCCCGAGTAAGCTTTGCTCATAATTCTCTGTGAATTTCACAAAATGGCACCAAAGAGTCTTAAAAGGGATGAAACCAAAACTAGTAAACCCTCCTTGCAATCCCCATTGCTTTCCTTGTTGCCTGGTTCAATAGATAAATTATCTAAAAAGGTTTTTAGAGACTTAGCACAAGGCTGTAGAGACCCCATTATACCTTAGTCGGGTTGGAACCTTTATTGGTACTTCTATCAGAATAGGAATGACAAGGTTCCAACATCAAACCCATGGACCCTAGATTTGGCTAAATTGATTGTCCCTAATGTTTTCATTTACATTGAGCTAATTAAAGCCTTTTCCCACAACTACCATGCCCCAACCAAAACTGTTGGGCTTCCAAATGGTGAGTGCTTAGTTGGTGTCACAAGAGATGCCATTATAAAGTGTTTCAAGCTAAATAAACAAGCTGTAATAGAGCTGAATTTAGTTAAACTGGAGTAGGAGTATAAGAGGTTGAGAAGAACATACCAAAGTGATGAGCTCCCCCTACACATGAAGAGGGGTGATGATAACATAAAACTCCCCATCCCTTCCTCTAAAATGGAACCTTTCCAAGTCTCATAATTTCAAGTTTATTTCAAAAAACTTATTATGCATTGTGTCAAGTCTTGGGGATAGATGCAGAGGAACATATGTCAATAGGATTGATGAGAATGGCCATGATAGTTCAACATTCTGAGTCAAATGTAGAGTTTTTATTTTGCATCTATAATTGAGGAACAAATACATGAGGGCTTGCTGCAAGTTAGGGAAGTTAAGGCCCCCATTACTTTTAGGATATATTCTTTATTGTGTCACTTAATCCTCTGTCAGAATGAAATGAAGTGGACTGAAAGAATGAAATTGTGTACACAAGAAAGTGGAGTAAGACTCCTTGTGCAAAATTGGGTTTACATTTGGGATAGCAAATGTGCAGAGTGTGATTTTGTAGTGTTTCAAGATGATTTTGCTATTAGACTGATAACTACTCTTGGTTACCCAACACCAAGATTGCCTGAATCATTAATGAAAGTGAGGAGGCCTATACAATATAGGCTAGACTAGGGCTATACCCATAACTATGCTGACTGGTTTTTTATGCCTCAACACATAATTATCAAAGTATATGGATGTGACCAAGCACCACATATTTTTCCTAAGCTTGCATCTACAAGGGTATGTTTTCTGGAGTTTATATGGCAGATGCTTTCAATGGAGCATGATTTGATGAGAAATTAAAGAAAAGGTACATTTTTTCCTGATATGACTGTATTTAAAGAGTTGGCTATCGGGTCTGATATGCTAGAGGAACTGCAGAGGTTTATGAGGGTTAACTATCCCCTCAAATCTGGAAAAGAGAAAGTATGTGACCCAGAGGGTCATATCAACATGATAAGAAGAACCTTGTCACATGATTTTGACCTTGAGGAGGATGTTATAAGAAATCTAGTGTATTTTGGTGATGTAATGCAAACCAGAAAAAGGTGGATAACAATGATAAAGTGGGAGAATCAGAAGAAGGAGAAGGATAAAATTTTTAGAGGGTTTTTTGCAAATGAACCCAACCTTCTGAAAATAATGCAGATGATCCTTAATAAGTTTGATGAATTGTACAAAATGGCCCAAGATGAGGGGTTGATCCCACTTCCCACACCTCACCAACCACCACATGAAGTATCCACATCATAGACACCACCCCCATCACCTACACATCCATCCCCTCCATCTCCTATTCACAAACCAAAGGCTAAACGACAAAAGATTGAGCCATTGGTTGGATATGACTCAAGTGATGAATGGAGAGAAGAATTTGACCAAATGATTCCTAAATGCTTGGAACATATACAGGATGATGGAGAGAGTAATCTCAACAAGTTCCATACTTTACTCGATGGGATCATCATGCTAGACAATGGATATACAAAGTTCGTGGTGGATGTCAAAAACCTCTTGGATAACAGATGGAAGAGTCACCTTATAAACTTCATAACTACACAAGAATTCAAATGGCCAAGCAACCTGACAATTAATAAGTGGCAAGAAAAATACTTGGGCTCTTAAGAAGATTGATTATGTACATCATAGAGAGGAAATATCTTGAACAGGTCTTCGATGACTAGGGGTACTTCTATGGAGATTAACCAAGTGGGCAGATGTGTTTAATTATCTCTTTAATTCATGTTTTAGTTATGTCTAACAAACTTTGTGAAAAGGCATTATGAAACATTGTAACTGACCTGAAGCTTGTTTGCTTCCCGTATATAAGGGAACCCAAGGCCATCTTTAGGCATCAGTTTTTAATTAGAATTCTTGCCAAGACAACTATCATTCTTCATGGATCAGTTCTATGCTCTAAATTTTGAAGAATCAATGAAATATCAATGAGTTCAATCCATCTATGGTGTTTATTATTTGTTGACCAAAAAAAATTGCTCGATTGTCTCTAGTAGTGTTATCTTATATTATCTGAATCTATTCCAAGTGAATATCTGAATTCAGTGGGCCTATTTCATGCTTGTGTGGTTTATTCATTTGAGTTTCTCAAGTAGGAATTAAAGTCGTGGATATATCACAATAATTAAGTTAACCTTATGTATTATTGAAGAATAATCAACAATTGAGTGCTATCATTCTATCTCCATTGTGTTATTATTGGTTGTTCAATTAACGTATATCAAGTATATACCTTGTTGTCAGTGTATAACTGTGTGGTCTTATTCAATTGCCTCCTTCAAGAAAGGGTTAAAATACTTTTGGGTGAGTCACAACAGCCTAGTAATAAATCAGTGGATCAATAAGAAGAGTTTGATAGCCACATCCCTGCATACTTGTACAAGATACGAGTTTTTCTTAGTGCCAAATAATTAAACTTTCTGCCACATTAGTCCTACATTAAAACTTCATTGACTCTGTCACCCAACAAGGCATTGATCATATTCATCACATAATCCAAATCCATATCCATTACCTTAGTAAATATTCTATTTAACCACATATGTTAACTGAACATATTCATTCATTTGCTTGATATTTCTTATAGAATTTATATCAAATTTCCCTTTGGATCAATCCCACTCATACTTTCCATTGTGGATGGATTGCCAAAGTAGGAAACACATCACCTAAATCTACTCATCCATATAGGTATACCCACCTAGGTCTGGTAGAGCCCGAAGAGAAGAAGATTTTGTTGCATTAATTGGTCTTGTTCGTTAGCCAAAAACATATCAAGAGCTTGGAAACCTCTTGTGGTTTCAAACTAGTTTTTTTGAGTTCTAACAGATCTCGTGGACAATGACTAGATTGCTAGTGCATCCCAATCTTCACTAAATGTAGAACCCTGAAGTGCCATTTCCAACTCTTCTTCTGTTTGCACCAGAGGCCTTTCATCCCTCCTTATAGCATCTAGGACTATAGCATCAAAAATGTTCATTCTGGTAGCAATAACATACCACACTTCTTTACAAGTTCTTTGCCATCTTGAGCGGTAATCTTTTGAAATTCATTTTTCATAATACTCCTTACATTGGCTTGAATGACACTCTCAGGTAACTCTAGATGCAAACTCCTTTTAGTGGCCACCTTTTATGCATATTCTACAGCTTTGGATCTCCACCAAAAATATTTAAATGCAAATGTCTCAACGAAAGAGTCATTCTTCCATAAACTCCTTACAAGCTTCTATTCTCAGGTCATATGCACTATTTAGACCACAAATGTGAAGCTTTCCCAACCTAAGACTGCCTTGTCTTGAGCTCAAGGAAATTGCCCCTATAGGGGGAGACATTCCTTGTTGCATATCCTTAGGAGTGATCTAGATGTCATCTTCATCTGTATCAAAATATTCAACCACTCCTCTTTCTTCAATTCTTTGCTTCTTTAGAGGTGGTTGCTCAGGAGCAACAGGACTTCCAGGGGGTGGATCAAGGTCAATTACAAGTAAAGGAACCTGCATTAGAGGTGGTGGCAGTGTGCTCTTAGGAGAATTTGCCTTTGGCCCTTCAAAATTGATAGGGGCTGGCAAGCTTTGTTCTTCATCTGTTGCTTTCTTCCTCCTAGAGTAGATTCTCAATTTCTTGGGTGGTTGGTATGTAGGCCTTTCTTCCAATGTCAATGCAGTATCTTCTTCAATCACTCTTGCTTTTCCTTTGTCTACGACTTCACGTTGTTCCCTCAATATACCAATGACATTTTAAAATTTGTCCATAACATGCATGACTTTTCCAAATTCATCAGGTATGTTTGGCAGAGGATCATATTGGGGATCCTTCTTCCATTTTTCTTCTACCATCTTCCTATAACCAAGATATTTAGCTCTCCTTTCATCTTGTTCTTGAAAGCTAAAAACATTCCTAATGACATCTTCAGGATAATCAAAGATATGCACAAAATTACTAAACTTCTTATTTTCTTTTAGTTTAGTAATGAAGCTCTCAGGATCATGATTCTCCAACTTATAAGGCGCCAAAAAATGTACTAATTGCTTCCATGCCCCTTTCACCAGAACATAATCAACAAATGCTATCCACTTTGGAAAGAATGACCCTTTCCTTGCTATATCAGGTAGATGCACTGTCTGTGAAGCTCCTAATGGCCTCATGATTTCAAGGAATCCTATCCTTAAAGGAACCTCTCTAGGAAAGACATATGGATCCAGATCATTGCCATATACTCTGAAAATTATTTTGTCAAGATATAAAATCAAGTCTCCCCAATTATGGCTCAAGTTCAAGTTTGGCCTCATCTCCATGGGTCTCAAGAACTCATGAATTTCTTTGGGAATTCTTGGTGGTTCATATATTAGGGACCTCCTTATTCTTGATGCAAAAGCATTTTGGAATATCACAAAATTGTATTTCTTGTCATCGTTATCCAGAATTCGAGTCCAACACTGAACAGGAAAATCAACACCTTCCTCCTTCCTTCTCAAAGTTATATCCTTCTCAAAAATATTTTTCCCTCTATTCAAGAACATGTGAATTAATAGTGAATACCACCAGAACTTTACCCATTGTTTCCCTTCCTTCAACTCAACCAAACCTTTGTGAATATTTTCTGCCAGATAAGTACCATAATCATAGACTATGCTATATACTAGGTGTTGCATATGTGTGGCCAAATAGCTGTATTCTTTCTACAATGTGTCAGGTGGAGTAAATCCAATGATTTGGCATAGAGAATAGACAATCTTTCTGAAATAACTTGAAAAATAACTCATTGGGAAGGGCTCAAGCTCCTTTTCACCAATCTTGATTTGCCTCTTGTGTTTCCCAATACCAGTCATTGCAGCATGCAAAGGCAACATATTTTTCTTGATGAACACCTTGGTATTGTTGTGTTCTCTTCTAATATTGTCCATATCTAGAGAAACCATATCCCAACTCCATTCATGCAAGTCAAATATATCTTCAATTTCCTTTCTAGTTATCTTTACCATATCTACCCCATCAAATTTACTAACCACCCTGGAAACTAGGTTATACCTTGAGGCGATACCATTCAAAATATCAACATCCATATACATGTTGGGAACAATTAACTTTCCCATATCTAACCTCCAAGGATTACTGAGAGGAGCTCCAAGGTTCCTATTCCTGAACCAATGCTGAAAAATCTACCATCTAGTATAGGGCACCTCGAAATCCTTTATGAAGCATTGTTTATCCATCACTCCTCTCACAATAGGGCCATAAAATAAGACCTTTCCTTCTAGTTTCTTATTTGTAGAAGAGGGCAATAAGTCGATTACATCCTAGGAGAGTGTTCTAGCTTGGGTCGAAGAGGTGGCAATTTGTACCTTAGGAGCCATGTATTTTATGTATACTAGGGTTCTTATGAGAAGAATTTTAACTAGAAACCTCCTAATTGAAACCTACAACTCAGCATGAATGCTAATTCCAGATGATTTTATAGGGCTATAGCCTTTTTAAAGACAAAACTAACCCTAACTTTGAGTAATAAAAGTAAAGTAATAAAACACTCGTCTGAAAGCAAATTGAAAGCGAGCCCTAATTCATAAAACTGAAAAAAGCATAAAAATGTGTTTATCATACTTACAACTTTCAATTGTAATGAACCCTAATGCCAATCAGGATGAACTCTACAAATTACTTCTTTCAATTCTTCGTATTGCTCCAGACACATCCTCAAATCCCAAATAAGCAAGAACTGACCGTATACACAAAATTTGGAAGCAATTGAATAATTTTATGGGTCACCTCGACCATTACTGCCCACTCGCACGAAGTGAAACAATTGCAACGAGCATACTTCGTAGCTTTGAATATGCATTGTCGATCTTCGACTAAGATGGCCATCTCGAACGACTCAAATTGAGTCAATGACATTTGGATTTACATCATTGTTCTAGCTTGGGAAAATGGCCAATAGAAACATGCTGAATGGGCCTTCTTCATGTACTTGTGGGCTCCACCTACCAGTGGCTGTAGAACATACGTGGCGGCTTCTCGTGGGCCTCGCTGCTTTTAACGAGCCTGTATCTTATCTCTGCGAGCTTGCGGGGAATGGTGGCGATCATCTTTGACCTTTCAACCATCATCATCGATCTTAAAACCTTAAGCGTTGGAATGGAACACAATGGCTAGGCCTACACACCCGATCAAACACGTGTCAACATCTCATTGATCTTGCAACAATTAAATTGCCGTCACTTGGGATGTGCGAGCTAGCGAGGAGTGGCTCAGATTAAATCCCACAATCTGGTAACCCTCAAATCTGCACATACAACAAAATTAGTCATAAAATAGGGCCTTGACTAGGCCGACAAGAGTTTACCCTTGGAGATCAATTACTTAGACTTAAGTCACTTATGAGAAAAATATTAAAACCCGACCTTGGGAAAGATTAAAATGCCTTGCGGCTGGAAGTGACCGAATAACCTAAGCAAAGGGGTGGTAAGGAATGCATAACGATGACTCAGAATACAACTTATGTCACCGACAACTGAGCAAAACAAGTCAACATAAAATTAAAATACCCAAGAATTATACATGGAGCAATTGAGAACAAGGTTAACCAGGTAAAACCCAAAACCCTACCTGTGGTCGACATGTGACATGTTACTACCAAGCATAAAAGGACCTCAAAATATCAAGAATTTTGGGGGCTCTATCACTCTATTTTGCACACACAAGTATTAATGAGATTGAATGTACCTTCATGATTTTGTCCTTGGCTAGTTGAAAACTCTACATCAGTTAATCAATGGATGATTAACATGAGTGTTATAGTTGATCACCTATTGATGTAATAATACTCTTCTCCTTATGACTTGACATGATATCCAAGTGATCTATCTTGTTGGCCACCAGGTTGGAAAGTGCATCAAATATTGAGTTGGCATCATATATAAACCAAGATATGGTTTATTATGTAATCATTCAACTCACAATAATGCCTATTTCTATTTCTACTACCACTCTAAACTTACAACCTTGCATTGATTTTTTCTTATCGTATTAACCATGATTAAGGAATCTCCCTCAATTTTGATTTTATCTAATTTTAACCTTATACACAATTACAGTCATGTTATTGTATCCTACAACTCAACCTCGTTATAAGTGGCATTTGGAAATATTTTTGACATGGCGTCAATTGTCTTTTCTTTTCAATCTTGGATATTACAACCTAAACCTGATCTACCCGGGTTACCCCTTGAGGTTCGTTTGAAGTTTAGTTTGAACCAACCATGCTATGGTGGTTCCCATTTGGCTTATTTTCATTTCCTCTTAGACTGAACTCTTCCAACCCATTTAACAGGGGAAAAATTAGTTGTTATTTCACATCTCAATTAATTATAGTTAAAGTTTAAAATCTTTTGAAATTTTAAGTAAAATATAAATTTACATGGAATATGAGTAGAATGCCTAAATATTCTCTTTATAAATTCATAGTTAATAAGATTAGAATATATTAATACTTTATTTGATAGATCATGTTAGTGTTATTATTGTTGTGTTTATGTAGAGTGAATAACATGGATTATTGGTACAATGGGAGGAGCATAAAGTCCAAAAAATTTAATGATTTTTTTATACTTCTTATTTTTTCCCTCAAAATTATTCTTACCGCCTTTTTATCATTCACTACCTTTGTTGCAAGTAAAAGGAATCCTCTTTTATCCAATTTCAGGTAATATGCATGTGTATTGATTTATTGATAATCTTAAGTTTTTCTATGGGATCATCCTTTGTAGATGGTCAAGTAAGCGTCCTACATACATAATCATTATGTCATGCTCCACTAAGTCGTTCCCAACTTATACATTCATCTTCCTAAATGCACTAACATAAACATGTACACTTTGTTCTTATTTCATATGATACCACCACATCACCTACTTTTCTTCATTATAGAATAGGTAGAATTGCTTTCATGATAATAACTCAAAATACTCCCACTTCAACATCAACTATACTTTCTAAATCTCCAAGGAATATGCATAGATCTCATGCCAAGTAAGATCATGCCTTGGAAGTTTCAACCTTACAAAAGAGTTTTTATTTTGGAGATAGTACAAACACAAATATTTCAAAAAAGACACACATTGATCCAATTTATTTAAGTTGATGTATCCATTATAGGATTGGATATCAATTTATTGGCCTTTAATTTAAAGAATCTATTTACTTTTAGAGCATCTTCTTGCTCTGCACCCAATTTCTATCCTTTACCTTCATCTCAATGTCTCGTGGAACCTTATTTCCATTCTCTTGTGCCATTAATGTAAGTATCATGCTTCATATCTTATATGGATTTCCATCAACCATTAATATTCTAGCCACATTTACCTCTAACTTATATGATATTACCTATCCATCTCCTT
This sequence comes from Sequoia sempervirens, assembly GCA_007258455.2. NCBI lineage: Eukaryota > Viridiplantae > Streptophyta > Pinopsida > Cupressales > Cupressaceae > Sequoia > Sequoia sempervirens. The sequence goes on from VDFB02373365.1 coordinate 356,562,479, forward strand.
CCATTCTTGTTGATCTCACTATTCTCAGCCATTCAAAAGGTACTAAACTAATAATTCCACTCAATCTAGTACTGATCATAAGATATTAAATTTGAAAACATGACAAACCTATGCTTCTGCACCCTCTCTAACACCTATTGTGCACACTTTCCATAAGGAAATATTTGGTATCTAATTGTATTTGATCTATAATCCACTAGGTTAATAACCTTAATGGTTTATTAACTATGATTTTAATGTTAGAAATGCTCTTCACTCTTCACAATCTACTTGAATGGGTTTTAACGATTCTTGTAGCAATATTAAAATGCTTAAATAATAAATGAAACAACTAAAAAAGGTAATAAAGCACAATAAATTCATCAAAAACATGATGCCATAGTTTCCCTAGAGAAATATCATAAGGATAAAAAATCCAACAAGAGAATGCATGTAAGATCACATTCATCATTCAATATAACAAAATTCATAACAATGGCCTTTTTGGGTTCTTACAACAACCTATACCGCTACCATGTCTCCATAAAACTCCTTGCACACTCTAGAACTCTAGAACTTTCATTTTTTTTTATCAATAAAGTAATAATATTGTATGCATGCCAAGTAAACATTATAAGAGAGTGTTGATCCCTTTTGTGCACCTATTCATCTACTATGATAAGAGGCTAAATTAGACCTATAGTGTCATTATGTGGTGTTATAACTACTTCTACTTATAACCACTCCCTTGAGATTATAGTCACTTCACATGTTAGCCCAATGACATTCAATATAGGATTACGATAGATGCCTACTTATTGTACATGCACACATTCATGACCCATCTTAGAAACCAATAGCGATGGGCATAACAACAATTATTTAAAATAACTGCCCACATAAATATAAACAAACAAAGGTAATATATTTCCAAGCCCATGACCAACATGGACCAAACATTTCACTTTGATAATAATATATATTTTTTAGTATTAATTTGAAAAAATCATTCTCGATTTAGTACCTAGCTCCCTTTAGTAGTAAGCTTACATGACTTTGGTAGCAAGTCATCATCTACAATAGAAATGGTTATCTTCAACAACAACCATTTCCAACTACCATCTTAAATAGTAGTTCACACTTTAGTGACACCTACTCACTTTAGACACAGTCACCAATGGTCCAAATATAAAAATATATCCAATATATTTAATGAATTTTAGACCACAACTCCCTAAACATGGATATTTTGGTCCCTAAAAGCCTCCAAGTTAATGGAGAAAGGTCAAGAAATCCTTTATTCTATCATGGTACCTTATTATCTTATACCATAGAGTGAACAATATCCAAGGTTTGATAATATTTTGAATCTAAAACACTATTCCTTTGGGGTACGTGTCATAACAATCTTACATTTTCCAATGTGAGAGCTCAAGAATACACTTTTCCTTTTAAAACCAATATATATTGATTCTTTCTCTAAAAATAAACTACACCTCTCTTATATAGATATGGACTTAAAAGGATTTGATCCATGTATATCTAAGGAAACAACATCAAAAAGAACCTCATTGCCAAAATATAGGTAAAATCCAAACCACAACTTGCATTGTTGGGTGATTTTTACCTTCACATCATCCTTCATCCATCCCTAGGAATGAGGACACAATTAGTCTATCAATTCCAAACCAATATCTTATATATATAATGGTTGAAATAAATTATTCAAGAGAAATCTAACAAATACAACAAGAGTATCGGATGACCATAGCCATCAAGATATACACCAAAATTGTGTCCCAATGAGAATGCATGTAAAGGGCACTCAAGATACAACCCAACCTACAAACGCCACAACTAAGAAAGAAACCATCCAACCTAGATTTGAAACTAAGTATTTTGATCCTAATAGAGAGACTAAAGAAAAGTTTGACTTTTTTCTTGATCTAACTGACCCCAATCCAACACATTCCATGCCCCCATTCCTTTAGAGGTCTATTTAGCCAGACATTCAACAAATTTGTTCCATTCCCTAGAGATATGGACAAAAGAGATAGTATCAAAGTTTAAATCAAGATGGAGAATTTATTTTTCTATCAAAACCAATCTCCATGATGAATCCTGAAAATATCTATTATTAAAAGAGAGACCAAAATCATGATTTTTTTTTCACAAATCACCTTCCTCCAAACCAACTCACAAGCTTTCTCCAAAGACTTAAGTATATCCCAAGCCACCACTTGATTATTAGAATACACCCCCATGTATATGGAAAAGAAAAAATAATAGATCCCCTACTACCATGACCAAATCCTTTGATCCCAACAACACTTGGGTTTTCGTGAGCAGAACCATCAATGTTAATTTTAAAGAAACCATTAGGAGGAGGATTCCACTTACCCGATCAATTCACCTTCCTAGAAGGTTTCTACATGCTTTCTCGATGAGATTGAGAGGATATGGGTAGATAAAGCTCAACAAGAGTAGTGGTATTTGTTTTGATGAAGATGAAGACTCCCCTAGGTCAAACTTAGACTTAATAGTTTCTTTAAGCATACTCTTTACCTTATACTAAACTTGAAGAGCCACTCGTCAACATTCTTGGAAGATACGCCATTTTTTCTCTAGCTAGATCTACCAAATAATAAGGGAAGGTCCCAAATCCCAAGCTACCACCAAAAAGGAAGCAAAAGTTGGAGGAAGGCCCAAGTTCTTATAGAAGTCATGTAGAGATGAAGCATGTATAAAAGGTCTGCTCTAGAGCTTCAACCAAAGTGTTCAAATTTCCAGAGAGAAAGAACATTGAAAAAAATATGATTAGTACTTTCTTCACTACACCCACATAGGAAACATAGTGATGGGCCACAAAAAACTCTTTTTCTAATATTTTCCCAGGTGAGGCATTTATTTTGATTCAACTATCATCGAAACATATTGCACCTAGGCTATCCAAATTTATTCCAAATACGTTTCCACCAAGGGCACACTCTCAACTGACCATGTTGAGACTCCAAAGCTACATACCCTTGATCCACCAAATAAACACCCTTATAATCATGGCCCCAAGCAAGTAATTACCTTCCTTTGAGGCACAACCAGGTTTCTCAACAAGAATAGAGGCTAAAATATTTTGCTCCTCCTAAGACCCACCTCTAGGCCAACTTTCTAAATTTTGCCAATAATAAACCAAAGAGCTCCCCAAAGAAGAACATTTAAACTTGTGTGTGTGAAATGTGGGAGAGTTAGTAAATCAATACTAAAGTACACAAAAACCAATGCGATGTATTATATTAGAGATTTAATCAAACAAGATTAAATTCCTAAAAGCGTTCCATTGTTCTCTATTCTCAAGGATTTATTAAATCATATTGGCTCTCAAATTTTGTATATGCACTATGGTTGAAATGACAACTTGAGAAACGAGATGCTATTCAAAATGCAAGAAATCTAAGTGATGAATGTCATGATGCCATGATAATGGAGATATTGACAAATATGGGTAATGTTGAACTATGTGATACAAATGTTGTGATAAGAAGTTAAAATGATTCTGCATATGCTCAAATGACCATTGATATGATGATTTAAAATACTATAAAGAAAAACATGATTTAAAATGCAACTCTAAAACAAAACATGATTCTAAGTCAACATGATGCTACAATGCAAACTTGTTAAAATGCTAAACAATGCTATAAGACTCCAAATGCTCCAATGCTCCAAAGTTATTCCTGCATTATAACTCTACTCAAATGTGGGATGCAAAATACTATAGCACAGGGTTGTATTATAGGATTTTCCAAGCATCTTGTGATGTGGCATCAATCGATGGTCCAGATTCAAATAAGAGGGATGAATGGTGGAGATGGAGAGAATCAAGAAGAATGTTCCCTTGACCAAAGACAACATGCCAAATGGATGGAGGAATAAAGTGTGTGAGAAAAAGACCATGTGTTTGAAAGTTTGTTGAAGATAATTCTAATTAAAAATTAGAATTGTTTAATTTCATGTGACCTTGGTGAGGTGGCATGAAAAGTTGTAGACATGTGCTTGAATTCCAAATTTGGGATTAGTGAGAATTAATTAAATAAAACAAACTTAAGAAATTTGTTTATTTAATTAAATTAGAGGAATGTGATTTTAGATTTGGAGAATTAAAAGATATGAACTATATAAATAAATTGAGAATTTTATTTATAAGTAGTTGAAATATTAATTAAATAACTAGTATTTAATTAATTAAATGTCACCGATTTTAGGTGTATGCATTTTGCCCCTCTTTGAAGTAATGTGTTTACACGTTGCTTCAAAGAAAAATTGATAGTGATGCTGAGAAAAAAAAATTCGATGCCCCAGACGTTGATTTTCAGGTGATGATGGATATATGCCCCCTCGGAGGATAAATCGGTGAATTTTTGAATTTTTAGGATTTTTTTGGAATTTTTGAAATTTTTGATGATTTGATGATAATCTCAAAATTTTATGATTCTGAAACGATTTATCTCCTGAAAAATGATATTGAAGCCACCTGGGGATGATTTGATGAATTAAGCCCTTGTGAAAATAAAATAAAACAACCCCATAAAAATCCCTCTTAATTAACCTTTAAAAGGTTAAAAAGGTTGGTTTAAAACTTCATTTATGCATTTGTGATTTGAAAACTTGAGAGTGAGAGTGATTTGTACAAATTTGGAGTAGAATAGTAATCCCCTACTACACTCATCATTTCGAGTGCGTGCGACGACACAACCGCCCGACAATGTATGGACCTCCGGTATGTACCCCTGAAAACTGCCTTGTACTTTGTGCAATTTATTTTTCCTACTTTTTCCATGTTTTTGAATTCGGTTCATTTAGTTTAGCACATAGATAGACCGCAATAGCGCATAGAATGACTATTCTAGCGCATCTGTAAACTTAGCAAATAGGATTAAAATTTTAGCGCATAGCATAAATGAATTAGCACATAGGGTACCCTCAATAGCACATTCATTACCCTCAATAGCACATTCATTGTTTGTTTTAGTGCATTTGTGAACTTAGCACATAGATTAGATACTGTAGCGCATAGGATGAATCGACACATTGGGACCTTGTTCCAGCGCATGCATGAAATGAAGTGGCGCATATGATAGTTTGACACATAGAACCTCTGTTCTAGCACATTGATGGACTTTTCTCGCACATTGAGTTTTCTAGCACATAGAAATACTAGTCTAGCACATTGGTGAAGTTTTAGATCAAATTGATGATTTTCTTGATTAGACTCCTTGACGTTGATGATGTTTGATCATGTTAGCCTTTGTGTTGATGATGATTGATGATGTTGATAGGTTAGATGTCCATTGATCTCATGATAGGTGAGATTCAATGATAGGATGATGATAATTGACCTCATGATAGGCGAGGGTCAATTATAGGTTGATTGATTAAATGACCTCATGATAGGCGAGGTGCATTGATTGATTGATAAACCTCATGATAGGTGAGGTTAAATTGATTGATGAACCTCATGATAGGCGAGGTTAAATTAATTGATTGATGAACCTCATGATAGGTGAGGTTAAATTGATTGATTGATGCTCATGAGATTTGATCAAAGTCTCACCAGAGTTGATTATATGGATAGGCTGATTGATTTTGATTGATTGACTAATTGATGTCGATTGATTTATTGATTGATTTGCAATTTTGTGATGATAGGATCCGTTGACGAGTCTACAGATTAGAGAGCATTTCCTAAGGACATGGGAGTTGATCTGACACATGACACTACCTGAGGTAGCCGTCATTGCACAATGTGGTTTGTCATCTCTTATTGATATGTCCTAGATTAGGATCAACAGGGGTTTGCTGACAACTTTAGCAGAGAGGTGGCATAGTGAGCATAACACCTTCTATTTTCCCACTGGTGAGATCACAATTACTCCCGAGGATGTATACCGGATTATGCGGATACCTATGGTTGGAGAGCTTGTACTATATGATTCTCAGGAGCAGGGTAGGACTAATGCACTGTATAGGGTGTTTGAGGATGATATTATATGCGGCTATGAGATTCCCTAGAGGGATATGGTTGATGCGTATGCCACATTGCCTTCCATGTTAGGTAGTTTCATTGGAGGGTTCCTTTGTCTTGATCGTAGGTCAAAGGGACTGTCATTTGGATAGGGGTGGATCCTAGAGAGAATGATTGCTCATGGCACTCGATATGCATGGGGTTGTTATATGCTTGCCCATCTATACCATGATTTGCATTAGGTTGTTTATCTATGAGGAGCAAGTTTATCAGTTTGGGTCACATTGCTTCAGGTCTGGGCCTAAGAGCATATAGCAGTCGCACGACCAATTGGAGAGAGAAAACATCTTGCCATACGACTGTATGTACACATTTATGCTGGTCGACTTGCTCAACTTATGTTGGGCAAACTTGAGTACTAGAGGAGAGTGCCTGATGATCTAGAGTCTTTGGTATGGTGGCCATATGTTGATTGTGAGCAGTGGCCAAAGGACGACATAAAGATGCCATTTTTGTGCCAGTTGATATACCTGATAGGGCGAACATAGTTTATCATTGAGAGATTTTTGCTGTTGCAGGTACTCAGATAGTATGGTAGGGTTCAAGGCATGCCTTAGGGAGTGGCCCACTATGCACGGTGACAGTAAGATGCTATAGAGTGGGGACCAATTTTTTCCTATGATGCAGTAGTTCAACATTTCCAGGGTTTACAGGTTGTTATTTGGGAGGTTCGTCCAGATGTCACTGATGCTTCGATATCAAAGGAGTATGATTCAGTACATGTTCCTGCATCCCTTCCCATGGATCACTATCCTAGATGAGCTAGCACCATTGTTAGAGGAGGGAGCAGTAGGTCATGGGAAGAGACGATAGAGAGAGGAGGCGGTGGAGGAGGAGTCAAAGGAGGAGGATAATAGTGATGACAGTGATGGTGATGAGAGTGATGGGGAGGAGATGAGGGTGGAGGAAGCCCAGTCTCGATGTTGCAGAGATGAGAGTGCCTCGCAAGAGGAAATCATTAGTTGCCCCATCACAACAACCCATGGAGATTAGACTACTGTCATAGCAACATCAACATAGATAGCTGCACTTCAGGTATAGGATGAGACTTTACAGGGTTAGCTTGAGTAGGTTCAGGTGCTATTAGTGCAGGCCCAGGGGAAAATCATTGTGTTGATAGCAAAGTGAGATGTAGCTAGGCAATAGGTACAGCAGGTGCAGGCCCAGCTTACCTAGGTCCAGGCCTAGGGACAGGTAAAGGACAATGCATGGGTAGATTGACACACTGATCATGGAGAGGGATGCCCTGAGACGACGGGTTGACTAGGTTGAGGGCCTTACTGAGAGACTACAACAAGTTGCAGTGGCTGTCGGGTCTATAGATTATTTCAGAGAGATCCACCGTACTACATCGGAGGCTGAGTTCTACAGAGTTTAATATCATGATGCGGTTCCTCCAGAGCGGTGGGAGAGCTTTGCCTAGTCCTGGTTAGGGAGATCCCAGTCTCATATCGTTAGCATGGGTGTTACGCAACCACTTTCTGGAGATCAAAGAGATCTTGGTGCAGGTCCGTCAGGTGGGGGAGGTATTGGTCTTGTGATGCTAGGACCATCTAGGGGGAGCACGACATAGTTCTGATTTCTAATTTTTTGATGTACCTTGGACATGTATACACCTCTTTATTCAGTTTAGACATTGATGATGTACCTCTTGATTATGATACACTGCCATTTTTGATATTGATGTATCTCTTTATACCTTTGGATATCCTTGTACACTTTGACATTATGATTTTTGAGGTTATATGATATGCGGTGATGATTATGATCTATGTGTCTATATGACATTCATAATGGATGCCTATGATGGATGCATTTCATTTACATGTTATTATGATGATCATGATGATTATGATAGATGCATGTGATTTCCAGTATTTATGCTATGTGATGTTTTACATGATGATTATATGATATGCTATGGATGCAACTGATGTGCTATGATTCTACGATGCTTTATGAATGATACCCATAAGATGTATGTGATGGATCCTATTATTCCAATGAAATGTGATGCATTTTATGTTTTTGTATTTTTCTAATGCACATAAATGATGCAATGAATGTATGTATGGAATGATCACATAAGGGTGCATAGTTCTATGTGTTTATGATGTTTATATGATGATGCTTATGCGATGATGATTATGGGATGTATGCAATGATGATATGATAATGCATGCAATGATGATTATGTGATGCATGCAATGATGATTATGTGATGTATGCAATGATGATTATGTGATGTATGTAATGATGATATGATAATGCATGATTAATGATTCTATATGCTTTATGGGTGATGCCTATGCTATGTGAGATGGATTTTGATTATGTAAATGATGTGTGATGATATGTGATGTTTATAATGATTATGTATGGATGAAATGATGATATGATGACATATGGATGATGTTTTGTAAGATGAATTATGATTATGTGATGCAAATGATTGTGCTTAACTGAGTTTGCAAGACTTCAAAACCTCTAGGGTCTTAAGCTTAAATGAGTGAGTCTATCCAACTTCCAAGAGCTATGGGAAGGTTGTCGTCAGTTGATTATTTGTTAAGTTAAGCTTCACAAAACCTAACATATTTCCCAACTTTCTTGGAAATCTGAAGAGACTCACTTATTTAAGCTTAGTGGACCATTTTTTTAATGCAACTATATGAAATGATTTTGATTATGTAAATGAGATGTGATGCATGTCTTTTTGTGTTTTATGATGTGATGCATGGATGGATGAATGATGTGATAATGTTTTCTAATGTATGCAAATGATGATGCAACTGATGTGTTTTCTATACAAGAATGATGTGTTTTTGGTAATGTCAAGTGTACTCAATCCATTAGTGTTAGAGATAACATCAATGTGAAATTGTTGCAGCTTTGGAAACCCTATAGATATAGATGCAAGCTAACATGGATGCAATCTAACTTAACCATGTAAATCTAATATGTAGATGTCATTCGTAACAACTGAATTGTCATGATTTTTATCATCATTGAGCCTTTAAAATGTTGAAAGTGAGTACAAACATCAATGGTATATTTAGACCATGATGACCTGAGTACTACCTCCATGATTTTTGATATTTCAAGTTAACACAAGCATCTCAATATAATTAAACTGAGATGACCTGAGTATTGCTTGCGTAAATAGACAAGAGTTAACCATTTTCCTATGGAAATTCAAAATATCATTAGTGATACTTTATAGAGCGCATCCTGTGACAATTTACATAGTAACAATGATCAACTCACAGACAACAGACAAAGAAAAATCATACTCCTTCCTATCTTCTCTAGTTCAATACATCATTGAGTTGCTCCAAAGATATGATAACAAAAATCAAAGTTCAATGGTTGAACATTCATGCCACAGTGATAAATCCATGATTCAGAATGAACAATCATCCATTTGAAGTGTGCTTTTGGTTTGATTGATTTGGCTGTTTGATATGGATGGTTGATGTGGTCATGTTTGTGTGATTGATGTTCAATGTTGAGTTGCACTATGATCATTTTTTTGGGTTATGTTGTACTACTGATTTTTGTCTATTGGTTCAAGCTTAAAGTTTATTGCCCCCAGTGAGTTCAGGATTTTGCCCCCAGTCTAGGGTGAGACACGACCGCGATGCCAGGATATGTACATGAAGCTTTCCACTAATAGGCAAATAGATGGCGAAAGCGAATGGCTAAAGCGAATGGTTGACATGCTCAAAAAGATAGAAAAGCTAACCTATCACAAATAGCACCCGTTGCTAGGTTTTCACTACTTGTTTTTCAAATTTTATGATTTTTTTGATTTTTCACTTTTTTTGTATTTTTCTCCTTTTTTTGGATTTTTAATTTTTTTAAAATTTTTTGTGGTTACCAAGACACTTGTTTGCTAGGTTTTCATCAAGGCAACCATTTTTTTTAGGAAATTTTATGATGTTTTTGTATTTTTTTAGGACTCTTTCCGATGCACTGGATGATTTAGGTGTAGAAACTTTTGAGATGCAAGCTATTGAGGGGTTCATCAAACAAATCCCCTCACGGTGTGGACAACTGATATGCTCTTGATCTGAAGACTGACACAATAACAAAGGGACCTAGCTAGTTTGGTTCAAATTTCCCCTTCTCTCGATCTTGTTGGTTATGGGGGTTCTCTTTCAGGACTAAATCACCCACCTGAAATGTTGTAGGCTTTACTCTGTGATTGTAACTTTTTGATATCCTCTATTGATAGGATTTTAGGTGATCCACTACATGTTGATGACGCTCATCCAATAGTTCCAATTCCTGTAACCTAGACACTCTATAATTCTCATATGAAATGATCCCCTTTAGTGACACTCAGAGTGATGGTAGCTCAACCTCAATAGGTAGAATGGCCTCTGATCCATAGACTAGGGCATATGGTGTTGCTCTTGTCAGGGTGTGGATACTGGTTCTGTAAGCCCATAAAGTAGGGTTTAGTTGAACATGCCAATCATGTCCAGCCTCATTGACAGTTTTCTTCAAGATTTTCAGGATAGTTTTGTTTGAGGCCTCTGCTTGGCCGTTTCCTTGGGGATAGTATGGCGTAGAAAACTGATGTTGTTAATGGAACCTCTCACAGATTTCTTGGACATCCTAATTTTTGAATGGTCGGTCATTGTCCATGATAATGGATTGATGGATGCCATACTGACAGATGATATAATTCAAGATGAACGATGAGATTTTCTTTCCTGTGATGGTGGTTAGGGGAACCTCTTCAATCCACTTTGTGAAGTATTTCGTGGTTGTGATGATAAACATGTGTTCGTTGGATGAAGATGGATGAATCTTGCCTATGAGGTCCAAACCCCACTAAAAAAAGGCCATGTTGATGTGAAAGGTTGGAACTCTTGTGCCGGTGCATGTATCAAGTTTCCATGGATTTGACATTTTGTGCACCTTTTGACATATTGTAATGACTCCTTCTCCATAGTTGGCAAATAATACCCCATACACAAGAGTTTCTTAGCTAAAGTTAGGCCACTTGAATGTGTTCCACAAATACTATCATGGACCTCAAGTAAAGTAGTTTTAGCTTCGTTACGTTATAGAAACTAAAGGAGAGTACCATCAAGACCTCATCGATAAAGCACATCGGCTATTAAAGTGTGTCGAGTTGCTTGTCGGATGAAATTAATTTTTGGTTTTGGGATAAATTGGGTGGGAGGGTATTGTCTTTCAGATAGGTGTAGATTTTCTCGTAGGTAGAAGCATCAGCCTCAGCTAGATGGTAGATGACTTGGGATTCGGGTTTGTCATAGGATGGGTTGAAAAATTGTTCCACCATGAACTCATAACGAGCTTGTTTCTCAAGAATCTGTAAGAGAGAAGCAATGGTAGCAATGGCATTAAAAACTTTGTTGTCACCTCTAGGAATCTGCTCAAATTTTATCTCCACAAAGTACTTTTTGAAGTCATCAACCATTCTTTTATATGGCATTAATTTGTCATCTTTTGTTTGGTAATCATCATTCACTTGGTTAATGGCTAGCTAAGAATCACCATAGACATGTAACTCTGTGATCTTCCACTTAACTACTACTTTGATTCCAATGATCAATGCTTTGTATTTGGCTATGTTATTGGTGCAAGGAAACATCAGTCTGTAGGATTTGGGAATGGTATGTCCTTGTGGTGAGATAAATAAGATTCTTGCACCTGATTCATGTTGTGTATAAGAGCCATCAAAGTACAACATCCATTGTTGTGTTGATATTGTAAGGAATCAACATCCAGAAATTCAATATTTATTAGATGATTGTCTTGCAATGGTGCTTCAGCTAGTTGATCTACTATGGCTTGACCCTTGATGGATTTTCTGTCCACGTACTAGATGTCAAATTCACTCAATATCATGACCCATTTAGCTAGTCTTCTTGTTAGGGCAGCTTTGTTGAGTAGATACTTTAATGGATCAATTTTAGCGATGAGTTTGATGGTGTGAGTCAACATGTAATGTTTGAGTTATTGGGTAGCAAATACTACCACAAGACAATCTTTTTCAATGAAGGTTTAATTGATCTCATAACCATTCAAGGTCCTGCTGATATAATAGATTTCCCTTTCCTTTCCTGTAGAATCTTCTTGTGCCAATAAAGCTCCCAAAGATATCTCAGTTGTTGCAATATAGAGTATTAATGGCTTTCCTTTAGCTGGTGGTACTAGTATTGGTGGTGACATTAGATATTGCTTGAGTTGATGAAAGGCTACTTCACACTTCTCATCCCACTTAAAAGATACATTCTTGTGGAGCAAGTGGTTGAAAGGGTGAGTTTTGTTAGCCAGTTGTGCAATGAACCTCTTGATGGATTGAAATATTCCTTGCAAAGATCTAAGTTGACTAATATTTTTAGGAGGCATCTCCATGATGGCTTTAACTTTTGCAGGATCCAACTCAATACCTTTAGCCGATACAATATACCCCAAAAGTTTAGTTGATGTTACACTGAATACACATTTCTTGGGGCTCAACCTCACATTGAATTTCTCCAGTCTAGTGAAGATCTTGTCTAAAATTTCTAGATGCCCTTCTCTGGTGTAGGATTTTTTCAACAGATCATCTACATAGTCTTCCATAAAAGTGTGCATCGTGTCATGGAATATGGTGGTCATTTCTCTTTGATATGTGGCTCCAACATTTTTCAACCCAAAAGGCATTACATTCTAGCAAAAAGTGCCTCAAGGACATGTGAAGGTTATTTTGTCTTGATCTTCAGGTGCTATCTTTATTTGATTATACCTGAAAATCCATCCATAAGTGATAACATTTCATGTCCAACAATCAAGACTATGATGATGTCGATGTTAGGTAGAGGAAAATCATCTTTTGGGAAAGCTTTGTTAAGATCCCTGAAGTCTGTACATATCCTGATTCTTTTGTCTAGTTTTGAGACTGACACAATATTTGATATCCACTCGACATAGTCAATAGGTCTGATAAATCCCACGTCCAGTAGCTTCTTTAATTCGGCTTTTACCAAGAGGGTGATACGAGGGTACATTTTTCTCAACTTTTTCTTTATTGGTTTTACTCCATATGGTAGTGATAAATGATGCATGATGAGTTTTGGATCTATGCCTGGCATGTCAACATAAGACCAAGAAAAGTTGATCTTCCTCTCTTCAAAGAATTTAGTGAAACTGGGTTTTTCCTCCTCTGTCATGGACACCGCTAGATTCAGGGTCTTTACTGTTTCATCTATGCCGACATTGATAGACTGTGTAGGCTCAATCAACACTGACGATCTCTCCTGATAGTGCTTGGGGAGAGTGTCAAATCTTCCATCTCTCGATGCCTCGAAGAGGTTTTTACCTTGAGATACACTCTTTGTTTTTACTTTTTCTGGAACTAATAGTGCCATTAAATGGTTTTCACCATTAGATCTACTTTTGGTATTCATTTTGTAGTTGGAAGATTTGGCACTCCCCTTGTTTGAAGTTCCATTATGAGATTCAATGATGGACCATGTTTTAGGGTTATCAGAATAGAGGAAGTTAATGATGGCATCATCATTCAGAAAGGTGGGTAGCTCAAACAGCTCAGATTGGTCCTAGTTAATCAATTCGGGGTGTACTAATGGCATGAAATCGTGAGATTGGATGAGGTCAGAAGGGGTAAGCATCATGATGGAAATGTCGTCAGAATGTCCAATGGAAATATGGAGGTCTAAGATGTTACTCTCTTCCGATGTATCTATCTCGCTAGAAGAATGATCGTCTTCACTTGAGTCATCGATATTCTATCATCCAATTTTAAGTGGTCAATAAATCGAGATCTATCCCTCTGTATGTGTTGGTGTATACTTTTGTACCACATCAATCTCCTTATCATGACAAGACTCTTCAGAGAGGGAATCCCATTCATATTCATTGGAGTTTGTTTTAGAACTATCTCTCAATTGAAGGATTCTCTAAACAACTTGTTGTTTGGTTTCTTCTTTTGATTCTTCCCTATACCCTAGTCCCGTCTTGTCCTTAGAATTCATTGTGATGGGTTATATCGATTCTATGATGTTGTCTTTTCTTTTACCAATAAGACCTTTTCCCTCAAATCCCATCTTTTCCAAGATTTTCTTGCCTTTGCCATATTGCTCTGTTAGTACATTTGAAGTGGGTGCTTGTGATTGGTCTTTGTCCTTGTACAACCAATTCAAAACCTCCTTGTCTTCTAATTCATCCACTAAGGTGCCTGCTCTTACAAATTTTCCATCAAAGAGTGTGGTTGGTTGTGATGATTGTTTTCTTGATGTTGATGGCTTTCCATACGACTTAGGAGAAGATGAGAGTTGTGATAAAAACAAGGATTGCTCAAATGAGTATTTCCCCATGCCTTTATCTTTCAATTGGATCTTTTCAACCTATTTTGATAAGGCATTGAGTTGAATTTCATGATTCGATGGAGTAGACTCACTGATACCCTCATCTTTTGATTGGTCCTTTTTCTCCACCCACTTTGATAAGACATTTAGTTGTTTTTCACTGTTGGATGAACCAGGAGTTGTAGCTTCCTTTTTGTGTGGCACAAAAGTGTCTTGGGTTGTTATGAGTGTGTTGTAGTATTGGGGGTTGTTGGAATTAGTTGCAATAGTGATCTCTTGTCCGTTAAAAGGAAATTTCAAACACTGGTGATATGTAGATGGTACAACTTACATCTCATGGATCCATGAACATCCCAAGAGTATATTGTATGTCAATTCTTTGTCCAAAACTTGGCATACTATATCTTTGAAAACTGGTCCTACTTGAATTGGTAGGAAAATTAATCCTTGGGAGGATCTTTCTTCATCATCATATGCTTTTATTATGATTTTCCTTCTAGGATCGATAACATTTTCAGAATATCTGAGTGCACGAACAAGTTTTAGAGTGCAGATATTTAAGCCATCTCCTCCATCTATTCGAACACGTTTTACACGGTGTTTGTGGATTAAGACCTCAATGTGGAGAGAAACATTGTGTGGATGGGTGATGGATACATCATCATGTTCAGAAAATGATAGGAAATGTAGTGCAGTCAAATGTCCCACCATAGTCTGAAATTGACAAACTTCCAGATTGTTCGGTACCATGGTGGTGACTAGAGCTTGTTCTAATATTTCCTTGTGAGCAAGTGAAATATTGAGAAGATCTAATATGGATTTTTGAGCGGGTATCTTCTGCAACTGATCAATGATGTTATATTGAATTGCAGGGACAACAGTAGTTTCTTTGGACGTGGAAGGCGTAGCTCCTTTCAATGTTACATTGGCTTGTCCTCTTGTGATTGCATTAATCGATGAATTATCTTGTTTCTCTATGATTTTGATGACATTAATGTGATTGTCATTCACAGTGATATTGGTGATTAGATCTATTGGCACAAGGTCATTGATTTGATGTGAGGTGGTGTCGATATCGTGGTGGTGATTTTCAGTTGCAATGATGTTTTGTTCATGTTTAATGATGTTGTCATTTATTGGGTCATCAATTGCAGTAAGATCTAGTTTGATCATCAACCACCTCAATTTGGAGAATAGTGGTGTCATAAACACAGTTCACGTTTTTACCTTTGGTATTTGATGACGAGGACTCCCCTTTTCATAGTTTGGTAGAGGGTTCTTGAATGCTCCATGATCATTGTTTGTTTGGAGTCCTACAAATATGGTATTGTTGTCAATCAAGTCTTGTATCGAGTTTTTCAATTGCATGCAGTCATTGGGTTTATGCCCTTTGCTTCGATGAAAGTCGTAGAAATGGGCATCATTCCACCATGGAGGCTTAACTTGTGGCTCCCAATTTATTGCTTCTGGTAATGTTATGAATTTAGCTTCAAGAAGTTCCTTTAATGTTGATTCTGATGATTGTCCCAAAGGTGCGAACCTTCTTCGATTGGAGGATGTGTGATATGATGGTGTTCTTGATCCAGCATTACCTTGATTGTTGCTTTGGTTGACATTTTGGTTGTTGTTTTGGTTGTTGGGTGGATTATTGTTTTGATTAGTTTTGGTGGCCGCTGTTGTCAAGTTGAATACATGTTTTGTATTTTGGTTTTCAACTGTGCCATCATTATTACCCACATTCTTGTCTCATTGCCAAAACTTTGGTTTGTCACCGTTGTTTTAGTTGTTAGAGGATTTTGATGTGTTGTTGTCATTGTAAAGTTTTATGACTCCTCTTTTGACCAAAGATTCTTTGATTTTAATCCCATTTTCAATCAATTTTTTGAATGTGGGTGGACATTGCAATTCCAATCTGTAGCTCATCTCGTCATTTAGGTTATCAATAGAGATTTCCATCTTTTCTTTTTCAGGTACGGGACGAGAATATCTTGCGAATAACCTTCTCCATTTTTCCAAAAACATCGGGAACGATTCACCCTTTTTTTGTTTAAGGTTACAAAGGTCCTTCATTGTTATGTCATGTTGAATGTTATAAGAATATTGAGTGATGAATTTGTTAACCAATTATTTGAAGGTTTTGATTGGTGGTGTGAGTTTGGAAAACCATTCAAGGCATTGTCCACCTAGACTTCTTGGGAATAACCTCATCAAATAAGTTTCTTCATGAGAAAATTCAAGACTCATGGTTCTAAATTCCCTCACATGATCAATTGGATCTATTTTCCCATTGTATTTGTCATACTTTGGGAATTCAAAATTTTTGGGAAAGGGAATTATGTGGATATATTGATCAAATAGATATGGACAAATGTTTTGGATCAAGTATCGTTTTGAGGTTCCCCTTTGCATGTCAAGAATTTGTTGTTGAAGGTTCTTCATTTGTGAGTTAGGGCAACCATTTGTTCTGTATCATTTTTAGGATTTTTGGGAGGTGCTTTCAATTGATTCACATCAAAATCATCAAGCAATTTGACACCTTGTTTAGCTAGCATAAGGAGGTATTTTTCCCCATTTCTTTCAAAAATATTTTCTAAGCACTTGTGGAAATTCGGATCTTGTTCAACATTTTGGATATCTTCCTCAGTTATTTCTTCCCATTCATTGTTGTGGATTCCATGGAAAGGATTTTCTTAAACTTCATCCATGGTGTTTTGCGTTTCACTATTTTGAGTTTCGGTGTTTTGAGTCTCGATGTTTGGAGTTTCGACGTTTTGAGTCCCAATGTTTTCCATTTCGATGGTTTGTGTTTCCAGTTCTTTTTCTTTGAGTTTCTACTTTTGTAATCTTGTTTTTACGAGAATACAAGTGTTATACTTTGACTAGACTTTGATCTTTGTTTGGAATAGTGCCAAGGATTACAACTAAGTCTAATAGAATTGTAATGCCTTGCATAACCACCCCATTTTAAATTTGATTAAAATGGGACCCTCTTTTGCTTTCGCTCTTTGTGTTTTGCCCCTTCAATTTTGAGGTTTTTGCTTTGCCTTGGCATGTGCTTAATATGCTTATCTTGCTTTCCCAAGTGTTTTTCCCAAGTTGAATGTTGAAAATTTTATGTTTTGGGCGAAGTTTGGGTTTTTACCCTGGTTCGGGATTTTCCGGTTCATCCAGATTTTCTCGGTTTTCTTCCAAACTCCGGTTTCAAGGTTGGTGTTCAGGTTTTTGAGAAAGTTCAGGATTGTTTGCCCCGTTCAAATTTTCCTGGATTGCGCTCGAAGTCCAACTCCTCTTATTTTGTGTTGAGTTCGGAGATTTCTGGCCTTCGCGAAATTCTGCCTCGGTCGGGTTTTTCCAGATTTCTGTCTGGCCGTCGGGTTTTCAAGTTTGGTCAATTTTTGGAACTTTTTGCTATTTTTCTTTATCATTTGTGTTCTCCTAAGTTGATATGTTCAATCTTGTTGTGCTTTAAAACATTATGGTCTTGCTTAGAGTTTGACTTCCTGTGTGTTTGGGCATTTCATGGCTTGCCCTGTGCGTTCAAGGTTAAAATCTAGGGTTTCATGCCTAGGGCATCACCATTTCATCTTGATCTGCTTTCGATTGAGCCTAGGATTCAAAGAAGATCTATAGGAGGCTCACGTTAAGTGATTTCTGTGCCTAGGGTCCTCAAATTTGTGACCTCTGGTCAATTTGAGTGAAGTCGTTGCTAGTTTTTGGGTTTTGTGTCGACCTTAGGATTTTCCTGCCTGACCTGATTTTCTCGGATCCCTTCAATTTCCCGAAATGTGTTGGTGTTCGTAGTTCAACCCTTTTCGCGAAAATCCGGTCTGGCTGAATTTTTCTGGATTTTCTGGGAGGCGCCGTGGAACGAGAAAATTTGGTAAAATGGATGATTCTAATGATAAATTCTTATGTTTTCATGCTTTAATTTTGTAAATTGCTCAGTGATTATGCATTATTTTTTTTATTTTTAATAATCTATTGTTGATGATGGTGCCTCATCAGGAGAATCCGCCTAGTTCAAAATTTTCTGAAATTCCTCCCAGGCTTGTTTTCCCCAGTTAGCTTGAAATCCTGAATTGCTTAGTTTTGATGCTTAAGGGTTGATTTAATGGTTTTATCATGATTTTGAGCTAACACTTTGATGAAATGTTGTCAATAATTAGATTCTCACATTGTTGTTTGATTGATGCAGGCTGAGTCTGGCAAGACAGCGGTTGGAAAGGCTAAGAGAGACACAGAGGGATCCTCCATCTCTGAAGCAACAAAGAAAATGAAGCTAGACAAAAGAGTAGGATTCCTGAGGGTAGGATGACGTCAATCTGGTTCGAGGTTTCAGGTCTAAATATGCACACCCTGCTACAAAGGATTAAGGCTATCATGGGATACAATAACTGGACACCAGCTGGATGATGCAGCGACATGCAGTGCAATCATCAATGAATATCTATCCATCAAGGGAGATTGAGACAATACGATGGGACTGATCTGAAGAATAACATTAATGCTGTTGAATGGAAAACTAGGGTTTCGCCTATGCCACTTGGGGACAACTTGCAGAGGATGTTCTTGATGACGAAGGCCATAATGGAGCAAGGTATGGGTGACGTGGGGGAAGTAGTTAATGCAAAGCCGCATCAAAAGTCATGCTTCCTCATTGTTTCACTTTGCCTCTTCTTCATGTGTTTTGGTTCGAGTTACGTGGGAGATACTGGGCTGATCTGGTCGGTGCCTTTGCATTTAATGCATGTCTGACTTTGTTTCAAGTTATTTTAGGGCTGACTTGCTCTATAACTGACTTATTTTGTAAACCCTAAACTGCGCTGATGCATCTGACACGTTTTATAAATATGGCATTTTTGCCTCTTTTGTGGCTATCTTTTGAGCGGCTGGAGATATTGAATCTTTTGTTAGTGTTAGAAGGTTGTTAGAAAGTGAGAAATTGAATGTTAGAGTGAATTTAGCAGTAGAGTAGAAGTAGAGTAGGAGTTATAAGTTATTTTATTCTGAGCAGTCGCTATAATACAAAAGATTAGAACTATTGCTATCTTTGGGGATTTGATACAAATGAAGACATTGTGTTCTTGGTGAATTCATTGTGTTGATCTATCTTGCATGATTCTTGCTATTTATCTTTTGTTAAGAAGTTCAACAGGAGAAAGAGGTGATGTATCTTCCAGATTTTCTTAGCATAGGTGGAGATAATTAGAAGACATGGTTTTCTGTACACTAGTGATCTTGCTAGATTTGTAAATGATGCTTATCTATTTCATTGACAGTAGGAGCAACCAGATTTAAACCTTCTTTATATTATGCTCTAGAATGGTATTCATTTTGGGTTAATCATTTGATTTGAAAAAGCTTTTAAGGAATGAAATTTTATCTTATGTTTTGTTTGAATGATGATTTACAATCTACTGTTAAAGTTTGCACTGTGAATGAATGAAACTTTGTATCAATTATAGGTTAATTTTATTCTGCAGTTCTAGTTTAAGAATTCCTTGGAAGGTAACAAGTCTGATTAGTTGAATGAATCAACATACTTTTCAGTTTAAAAACCTTGATCTATCTTTTTCTATTTCTTTAAAACCCCTGGTTAAAGTAGGTTTAGATAAATGTTTGATCTTGCAACAATCCAGAAGCTCAAAACCAGCAGTCCCCTTGAAAATTACAACCATATTGACCACTTCATGAAACAACAACGTTGTGAACCAACATCAAAGACCTTGGGAGGTGATTAGTTTGATTACTGATTGTCTCTTTTAGGAGAGGTGAGATATTTTTACTTTACTTTTATCTTACCTGCATGTTGTGGGTGAATTTGGCACATCAACAGGAAATTGGTGCTAGAAGGAGGGCCATAAGAGGAAATTGGATAACATTGGGTCTTTCTCACCAGAGAGGTCCCATAGAGTTCTTCAATCAACTGAAAACCCACCACCTTTGATAGAACTCAAGACCCCAACGAGACACAAGATTCACAGGGTAACCATTCTACTACCCTTGTCAGCTCCACTCACTCCACCAAGCTTTTCACCAATACCCCAGTGGATACCTGTGAATCCACCACCAAATCCACCTCAATTGCCATTACAGCTGGTTCAGCCCATCCAACAGCTGGCTCAACCCCCACCACCGCCACCAATGGAATTTTTTGTGAATAATCCCTCTCCATTGGGGACTATTCTTGGAGGCTTTCATGATATGCCTACGAATCCTGAGAGATTATGTCCCAAATAAATTCATTGCGAATCAAGGAGTGCTGAAGAGCACATACAAGCTTTTAAGGATGCTTGTACTAGAGCCCAGATAGCTCACTATGATGTGGTTTGTAGGTTGTTCCCTTATTCCTTAGGGGATATGGCATACAACTGGTACCTAAATCTTCCACAAGGTTCTATTCTTAGCTGGACCGATCTGGAGAATGCTTCCATCAATCAGTTCAAAGTTTATGTGGATCTAGCCATCTTGTTCCATCAGTTTTCTACCATTAGGAAGGAGCCATGTGAATCACTACCCTTGTTTAACACAAGGTTTCAACGAATGTATAGGAGATTGCAAGACCCCTATCTAGTTGCTAAGAATAGTGCCATTCAGGCATATTTTAGAGTTATAGAGCCTTTGCTTGGCTTGTTCCTACAAAGGTCTTATCAGCCAACATATATTGATTCTGTGTCTAAAGTTTATCATCTAGCCATCAAGCTGCAACAACAAACTAGCTCTCAACAAGGGAACTTGGGAGGAGGTTTTCCTTCTATGGGGTATCGGATTCGTAACCCAACCCCTTTATTCAATACTGTCCTAGGGATGTCTCCTTCCCATTATGGACCTATGTTTGAGTTGCAAACTCAATCTCCCGTTCCATTCTTTTCCAATGGAGCTCCTGACTTCTCTCAACAATCACAGGCTCATCACAGTCCACATGGTCATCATAATCAAGCTGGAATACCAAATCTTGTCGGTCAACTACCTATTGCTAAGAATGCTAAGAGTGAAAGGATAGTTCAACTCACAAACGAGGTGGAGACCCTAAAGAAAATTCTGTCTCAAGTCACAAATGACATGGCTCAGCTTAAACTAAACCCCTCTCATAACCAAGTTAATTATGCTAATCAAGGTAATTATCCTAATCAGAATAATAATAATCAGGGTAATTATTAGAACAACAACAATCACAGCCAGAGGAATTATCAAGGCCAAAACTTCCCTAACCAAGGTTATCAAAATCAGAATAGAAGATATAACCAAAGGCCTAATAACAACATACAATGGAACACATGGCCAAATAACGGTGGGGTTTCTCACAATTATCAAGCTAATGAGGATAGGCCACATACTGCAAATGTGGCTGACCTCAATTTTATGACTAACTGGTGCAGGCTACATGATACTGCAACTCATTCCGAGGTGAACTATTCTGAAATGGAGAAGGTTGTGAAGATGGCATAGGTAGATGCCCAAACATTCCAAGAGAATTCAAATAAAGGAGGTGGTTCAATGGATACAACAATGGCTTATGACCTCTTTGAAGAGGAACCTTCATTCCCAATGCAGAATGAGAATGAACTAGAGGAAGATGCGTATGATGCCCAAGCCTTTCAGACAAAGGGAGGACACTTCCTAAGAAACCAGAATAAGGGTCCGCTCACTACATTAGCACCACCTAACCACATGGTGCCTCCAAATCAGAGTGCTGATAACAACCCTCCTCCACCAAAGGGTCTACCAGACTTCCCTAGTAAAGGTAATTCATCTAGTGTTTTCAAATATAATGCAAGTTATAAAACTGAATTTGATATTGTTTTTGAGATGCAGAAACATAAAACCTCTTTATCATACTTTGACATCCTAAAATGGTGCCCTTCCCAATGAGATATAGTGTTGAAAGCTTTAGAAGAAGCTGATAAATCAAAAGAGAAAACCAAGGTGGCACCCGCTGCGAACATGAACGCAACTTTGTTCAGAAACAAGGTAGGGATCCCACCATTTCTTTTAAGTTTGAGAATCTATGGGAAGAATCTACACAATTGTCTGCTAGATTCAGGGGCTTTTGGCAATATTATGCCATTTTATGTATGTAGGAAATTGGGATTAAATCCTGTCCAAACAAACAAGAAGGTCATCCAACTTGATAAAATAGAGGTTAATGTAGTTGGAGAATTGAGAAATATACATGTACAAGTAGGGTATGACCCTCAGATTCAAACCAATATGGATATTCAGGTAGCAGACATTCTTGAGACTTACGTTATGCTTTTGAGCAGAGATCTAATGAAGAGTATAGGGGGATATCTCTCCCTCGACTTTTCACATATGTGGCTACCATGGGGGGAATGCCTACATAGATTAGGATTGAGAGTGAACCTCGCCTTAAACATATCATCACTGAGTATGAATGTCCGAACGAGGTAGCTTATTTTGAAATTGAGATAGGGGTTTATAAAAGAGAGAAAATTCTTACTCTTTTAGTTCTTGATTCTAATGATTCATCAATGCAAGAATTTCCTGATCCCATGATTATTGTAAACTAAAAGGTATTGATCAGGAAGCTACAACAGGATCAGCTGGTCTTAGGGAAAGATATTGATTTGTGGAGTCTTCTACTCCCAAATTGGTGCAGGGTGCACTACCAAAATCATTTGGAATTGACCTGCCAACCCTGCATCAGTGCTCTAAATCATGTTTTCCAAATTGAAGAAACTAGCCCAAGTCACCTTGAGACCGTTTCATATCACTTCTCATTTGAAGCCAAAAATGCAATAATGTTAACCAGAGATAATATACCTTTAGAGGAATTCCCTCCGCAAATTGAACTTACCCCGGTTATAATATCAGATCAACATAGTTATGTTGAACAACCCTAGGGTTTGTTTGATACCTCTACACTCACAAGTATACCAAAACCCAAGGGGTTAGTCAAACATACGGATAAATGTCAGAAACATCCTAGGATTACATGATATATTTGAGCGGGAATTAGATATTACACCTGATGAACCTATTGAAAACCCATTCCCAATATTTGATGCAAAAGATCAAGTGGCCCCACCTATGGTTCATCTTATCCAAGCACCCACAATAAGCTCAAAGAGATCAACCCCAACTCATAATCAACTATGGACCCTCACGTTTGATGCATCCAAATCTAAAATAGGGCGTGGTGCTGAAATTGAGTTAACCAGCCCAAAAGGGAAAATATTTTTTGCTTCTTACAGGTTACAGTTTGGATGCACTAACAATATAGCAGAATATGAAGCATTAGCTCGAGGACTGATGTTTGCACATCAGAAGAAATTTACTGCCTTGATGGTTAAAGGAGATTCAAAAGTGATTATCAAACAAGTACGCAGCCAGTACACATGTCACAGTAAAAGGTTGGCAGCTTATAGAAATCGGTTGTGGAACCTGATTGAAGACTTTGATGCTTTTGGGATTAGTTTAATCCCTAGAGAGTAGAATCAAATAGCTAATTCATTAGCTATTTCTACAAGCACCCTGGAGCTCATACAAGGCTCCAAGCTCAAGAGATTCTCAGTAGAATTGATATCCACCCCGGCTGTCCCAGATAATGTCAGGAGCTTTCAAGTCTTCGACGATGATCGACATATCCTTGCTTTTATAGCAAGCTCAGATGTTTTCGAAGGACAGATCATCGATGAGTCCGACAGGGATCAAGGAGACTGGAACCCCGAGGATTGCAATACCGAAGGTGTCCTCAATTTAAAAAGTAATAGAATTCCCAAGGGAATGGTGGCCATAGAAAGAATTTTTGATTTAGATCCAAGGGCTCGGGAAAATGTATCAACCGAAGATAAGGGAGGTGAATATGAAATTGTTAACTTAGCTGACTTTGGCCCTAAAAGGAATGTTTACATAGGGAAAGCCTACCCTGAAGCAATTAGAGAAGATATATTGAGGGAACTGAAGAAAGATATTGCTACAATAGCTTGGGGGTATGAAGATCTAAAAACATTTGATACTTCTGTGATAACTCATACTATTCCTTTGAAGCCTGAAGCTAGACCATTTCGATAGAAATAATGTCCTGTCAACACCTTGATTGAACCACTAATCTTTAAGGAAGTTCAAAAATTTCTTTCTGCAAGAATAATCTTCCTTGTACGACATTCAACATGGGTGGCTAACATGGTCCCAGTTCATAAAAAGAATGGGGAGATCAGGCTATGTGTAGATTTCAGGAATCTGAATAGAGCTTCGAAAAAGGACAACTACCCACTCCCTTCTCTGGACAAAGTCTTGCAAACTGTCAATGGGTCCCAAATGATGTCATCCCTAGATGGTTCTTTTGGGTACAATCAAGTGATCATTAATTATGAAGATAGAATGAAGACAAACTTCACTACTAAGTGGGGAACATTTGCTTACAGAAGGATGCCATTTGGTTTGATAAACACTGGAGCAACCTTTCAACGTGCAATGGACGTAGCGTTCAAATATTTGATTGGTAAGTGCATCATTATTTATATGGATGACCTGACAGTATTCTCTAAAGATAGACTAAACCATGCTATAGACTTGGCTAAAGTTCTTGAAAGATGTATCCAATATGGTGTTTCTCTGAATCCTAAAAAGTGTGTGTTCGGGGTTTCTGAAGGGAAACTTTTGGGACACATAATCTCAGAAAGAGGGATATCGATAGATCCAGACTAAGTTGAGTCTATTCTGAAGTTAACCATGCCAGGAAGTAAGAAGGAGATGAGATCTTTCTTCGGAAAGATCAACTTTGTGAGGAGGTTTATCGCAAGTTTTGCAGAAATTGTTAAACCTTTGAATGAAATGATGAAGAAAGATGCTAGAATAGAATGGAGTAATGAGGCAAAGGCTACTTTTTCTCAGGTTAAGCAATCCATTTCGGAGGCACCAGTCCTCACCAGTCCTGACTACTTGAAGCCATTTTATATTTATTCTTTTGCTTCTGAACACTCATGTGCAGCTATCCTGACACAACGAAGAGAGGAGGGGGATGAAAGGCCAATTGCCTTCATGAGCTCTTCATTTTAGAATGCTGAAGTCAAGTACCCACCTCTTGAGAAACAAGCTTTTGTATTGGTTAGAGCTGTCAAGAATTTCAGGCATTAAATCCTTTGAAGTCAGATCATTGTTGTGGTTCCTGATACTGCTGTGAAGTCTCTACTTATGTAGAGCGAGTTGGGAGAATGAAGGGGGAAATGGATGGCTATTTTTCAAGAGTTTGATCAGGAGATTCACCCTTTCAAACTTGTCTGAGGTCAAGGCCTGTCTAAAGCAATGGCAGATGTTGGTAAGAACATTATTTGTCAGCAGTACATAACATAGTCCTTTTCTAATGACCCTTGGTATGCAGATATCATTTATTTTATGCTCAATAGTCAATGCCCAGAGGGAATGAATACAACTTAGAGGAGAGCACTGAGAATGAAAAGCTCCCATTGTATGCTCAAAGGAGGATTTTTATACAGAAAGAATTTAGAGGGGGTTTATCTACGATGCCTTGATCAACAAGAAGCTAAGCACACAATTGCTGAATTTCATGGGAAACATGGCACGAGTCATGGTTCTGCGGATTCTTTAGCACATCAAATCCTCAGATCTGGTTATTATTGGCCATGTGTGTTTAAGGATGCCCACCAACATGTAAGGACATGCCATATATGTCAAACTTCTACATCAAGAGAGTGTCATCCAACCATGCCATTGCAACATGTTTATGAGGTAAGGCCATTTTCCCAATGGGCATTTGATTTTATTGGGGTAGTTAACCCAAATTCTTCTGCAGGACATAAATTCATTTTGACTACCATGGATTACTGCACGAGATGGACAAAAGCTATACCTTTCAAGAATAGCACAATGAAGGTAGCAATCAAGTTCCTCATTGAATGCGTCACAACCAGGTTTGGAGTACCCTTTGCACTGATATGTGACAATAGCCCTGCCTTTTCTTTTGCCGAGTTCATTTCATGGGCTTATGATCATAAGATTGTTTTAAAGTATTCTTCAAACTATTATCCGCAAGGAAATGGAGTTGCAGAATCAACTAATAAGAATTTCCTAGGAGTAATAAAAAAACTGTTAGAGAACAATCCTAGAGACTAGCATACCCAGTTAAAATTTGCATTATGGGCATATAGGACTAGGATCAAGGCTGCATTGAAGACTTCACCGTTTAAGATAGTGTATAGCCAAGAACCTGTGTTCCCTATTCACTTGCAAATACCTGTCCTGAAATTTATGCAGGAATTTTACTCTAGTGATGATAGGATTGAAGTAAGGTTAGCTGGCTTGCTGAAATTAGAAGAGTAGAGAGATGCTGCTTTGCAACAATTCTTTAGGCACTAGGCTGTTGTCAAACGTTGGTTTGACAAAAGAGCCAAAGTCAAGGCTTTTAGGATATCAAACCTTGTCTTACTATTGGATAAAGCCAATGAAAAGAGGGGTGACCACCAGAAGTTTGATAAGCTCTGGTTGGGTCCCTATCAAATTGTTGAAATCCTAGGAGAAAATGCTTTCTGACTGAGTAGTTTAATAGGAGAACCTATCCCATTGCCTGTCAACGGATAGTTTCTCAAATATTATTTTGGATTGTAAAAGGTTTGGTATTTTGTTGGGTTGTATGTATGTAAATAATTTGCTATTACGTTCGTTTTGTTTTGTTTTCCTTTTTGCGGGGCCCTTCATTTTATCCAGTTGGGAAAGGCGGTTGTTATCTGAAGTATACTTTGGTTACTAGGAGAGAACTTGGTTTAAATATTTTCAAGTTTTCTGATTGGATGTGTCCTAAATTCATTGTTTTATGTCCATTGTCAATGAGAGTTGTGGAAAGTCATTGAGAACAAGGTGTTGTAAGGAAAATTAGATGCGGAAAACAATTTTCCTAACGTCAATACCTCAGGAAAGAATGCAAAAGTACTTTTAAATTTTCAATTATAGTCAAAATTGAGATGCACTATGAGACAGATTATAGAAACAGAGTATTTAGACAAACACACATGAACACCAGATATACGTGGGAAAACCCTTACCAGAGAAAAACCCACCACACCAAGAGAAATCACTTTGTATTATAGTAATCAAGATTACATACAATTCCAGACTTATCGTTTTGGTGTCATTATACAACATTCATCATGTACATTCTTCGAACAAAAACTTCCAAGTTACAGCCTTTACAGATTTTAATTCCTTTTTTGATACGGTTTGAAATTTTCACACTTCACTATTGATCAAAAACTATTCAACCCCCAAGCATCTGCAACTTCCAACTATATCCATGGTGTTCCCTGACTGTTGAGATTTCTCATAGAACTTTCGCACCAAACCAACTGCTAACGGTTCACTTTTGGCTTCCTCTATTCGTCCACGAGGTTCCACGTATGATAGTCAGATGGTCAACATAAATCGTAATGCATTGGCATCTCAGTGAGACACTAATAGTGTCTCACCGATGCCACATATACTTTGTACCAATGTCACCAAGAGTCATCGTAGTCGCTAGGATGTTCTATCGAGCTCCATAAGTTACACCGAGCCACCTAGCAGTCGCCCAGACTTACCGCTTTCGCCAAGAGATCATAGCGAGTCACCAAAGGTATACCACAGACTTAAGTCATATTGAGCTTCAAGAGATAGTTGAAAAGACTCACATCTATCACCAAGAGTTCATACCGATCTCCATACGTTTCATCGAAGTGTTCAACATAAAACAGTGTTGGCAAGACATGTAGCCCTCGTTAAGACTTCTTATCGATCTCTATGACTTATCCCGAAAGCCTTTTGTCTGTAGCTAAGAGTTACCCCGAAGACTTCCAAAAGGTGATTCTTTCGGTGAGACCTTGAATGTTCGCTGAGTTGTTTCTCCGACCACTATGAGTTACTTTGAATAATGCTTGGATGAGTCCCTATCGGCAAGACTTCCACTGTTCGTTAAGACATCTTCCCGAACCATTAGAGTTACCCCAAAGACATTAATACATACGCTGTCAGCAAGAGATCAACACTTCGTTGAGACATCTTAGCGAGAACCTTTAGTTATCCCAAAGCCCATAGTCGCCAAGAGTCTCCCGGATGCACGATTGAATGGCCTTTCGGCCAGAGATCTCCCTAGCGCTATAAGGTCACAACGAACACACTATGTAATAGCGATAGACTTCTCAGTGTACAAATCGACAAGACAGTAACAAGGTCACAACGACCTGTTCAAAAATGAATAAAGCAAACTGGTAGTCGGCCAGACATGGAACCTGTCACACCGACTTAGCACTCATGGAGGTTTCAACCTGTAATGTTTGAGACACATATTTCCAACAATCTCCCACTTGACGAAGATCATTCAGGCACCTCCAGAGCATGAATAATACTTACTGAAAAACATGGGCACTAAGGCCCATTGAACTGGCACACCACCTAAACTTGTTTGTGTTCACAGGCTTCATCAATGCATCTGCAACATTCTCCAGAGTATCAACCTTTTCCAAATTGACCTTTCCATCCTCAACCATATCTTGTACAAAGTGGTACTATACATCAATATGTTTCGTCTTGGCATGGAAAGTTGGATTCTTTGCCAGACAAATGGCACTCTGACTGTCACATAAGATTATTATTTCCCCTACATCAAAACCAATGTTAGAACACAAACGTTTCAACCATACAACTTCTTTACAAGCATGGGTAGCTATCATGTATTTAGCCTCTGTAGTGGACAAAGTGACTACAGCCTGCCGCTTGCTCATCCAACTCACTGCACCACCATTCAACATGAAAATGTATCCACTGGTGGATCTCCTGCTGTCAATGTCCCCTGCCCAATCATAATCTACATAACCACGAATGCTGAGAGTCCTCTGTGATTCAACTGAATTTGCATGGTAACACAAAGCAAAATCTAAAGTTCCCTTCAAATACCTAAACACCCTCTTCACAACATCCCAATGTATTCTTCCTGGATTAGCCATAAATCGACTAAGTACTCCCACTGCTTGGGCAATGTATGGCCTTGTATAGACCATTGCATACATAAGACTTCCTACTGCACTAACATAGGGCACACTGGTCATGTCCTCCATCTCAGTAGGAGATTTTGGACAATCCTCAATAGATAGCTTCATTCCCTGCATGATTGGAACAACTAACTGCTTGCAATCATTCATACAAAATCTCTCTAGAACAGTCTTTATATACTTACTCTGACTAAGCCAAAGCTTTCTATTCTTCCTGTCCCTGGTTATCTCCATCCCCAGAATATACCTTGCTGCACCAAGATCCTTCATTTCGAACTTAGCAGACAATTGAGACTTAAGATTAGAAATCATTAGCTTGCTATTTCCAATGAACAACATATCATCAACATAAAGAGCAATAACAAGCACTTGATCACTTTCAGCTTTATAGTATACACAGTGATCAAATTTTGATCTCACAAAGCCTAAAGATAATACATAGGTATCAAATTTCTGG
The DNA here is from genome assembly GCA_007258455.2 of Sequoia sempervirens. NCBI lineage: Eukaryota > Viridiplantae > Streptophyta > Pinopsida > Cupressales > Cupressaceae > Sequoia > Sequoia sempervirens. The sequence continues at coordinate 356,592,338 of VDFB02373365.1, forward strand.
TACCACATTCTAAGTGACTGCTTTAACCCATACAAAGACTTCTTTAATTTGCATACCAATTTTTCTTTACCTTTCTCAACAAAGTGCTCAGGCTGGGACATATAGATTTCTTCTTCAAGATCACCATGAAGAAATGTTGTCTTCACATCCATCTGTTCAACCTCTAAGTCATAAGCTGCTGCAAGTGACAATAGAAATCTAATGGACGTCAGCTTTGCTACAGGAGAAAAGATTTCCCCATAGTCAATTCCCTCTACCTGGGAATAACCCTTTGTAACCAGTCTTGCCTTGTATTTTTCAACACTGCCATCCAGACCAATCTTTTTCTTAAATACCCATTTGCAGCCCACAGGTTTTCTGCCTTTAGGCAAGGGCACTAGACTCTAGGTTTCATTTTTATCTAATGATGCCATTTCCTCATCCATGGCTTCCAACCAAGAATCTGAATTAGACATTTTAATTGCCTCCTTTACAGTCCTAGGCTCATCAGTGCTAGAAATCAAGGCATAAGCACAAGTAGAATCAATTAATGAGAACCCATACCTATTTGGTTCTTTCCTTTCTCAGGTTGACCTCCTCACTGGCTGAGGCTGAGGTTCTTCTTCTTCAGAACTTTCAGAACTACTTGAGCTCTCCTCAGTTTCAGGTACGTTTTGAATTTTCAATTCCTCTTTCTCTGGTGTAGGAGGGATTGATGCTACATCCTTACTGTTTTCAGACTTTGTCTCTGACTGCAGATCCAAGGTGGAAGGTTTAAGCTCTCAAAAGATTACACTTCTGCTGTATACAACCTTCTCTATAACAGGATTCCAAAGCTTGTATCCTTTAATGTTAGCACTATAGCCAATAAAAATACACTTGACAACCTTGTTTTCCAACTTAGATCTTTTTACATCCGGCACATGTGCATATGCCTTCACAACCAAAGACTCGTATATGTCTAAGAGAGGGCTTCTTACCAGACCACGCTTCCAAAGGTGTCTTATCAACAAGGGTAGAGTTTGGAGACCGATTAACCAAGTAACATGCAATAGCAATAGCTTCAGCCCAGAACTTCTCCTCCAAACCAACACTACTAAGCATACTTCGTGCTCTCTCCATCACCGTCCTATTGAACCTTTCTGCAACTCCATTCTGTTGTGGAGTATAAGGTGTAGTCTTATGTCTTTTGATTCCATGGTCTTTAAAATATCTTTCAAATTCATCAAAACAAAATTCACCACCATTATCAGTCCTTAAGCATTTTATTGTTTTACCAATTTGATTTTCAACAAGATTTTTAAACTCCTTAAACCGACTGAACACTTCTGATTTACTTTTCAAAAAATATATAAATGCTCTTCTTGAATAATCATCAATGAACGACACATAGTATCTTGATTTAGACAAAGAAGGAACATCTACTGGACCAAACACATCCGAATGATTATAGTCTAACAAACCAGAAGATTTATGAGGACTGTCATAAAATGAAATGCGATGCTGCTTTCCATATATATAGTGTTCACATAATTCAAATTCCAGATTACAATCTTCAAGCCCCTCAACAAGATTTTTATTCTTTAAGGTTTTTAAACCTTTTTCTCCTATGTGGCCTAACCTATGATGCCAAAGCATAGTCTTCTTAGCAGGAAGTTTTACTTCCGTAGAGTTTACATAATTAGGGATATTTCCCTCTTTACCTCCAAGAGCAGCTTTCAGTGACTTCGAAGAGACATTGTTACAATGAACAGCTTGTGCATCCAGCTTGTACAGGGTACCAATTTGAGCACCTCTAGCCAGCACCATTGAACCTCTATCCATCTTGCAGCCACTTCCCGAGAACAAGACTTGTACTCCGATATCATTTAGCATACTTACAAACAATAGATTTCGAGCTAGACCTGGTATGTGCATAACTTTATTGATCCCCTTTATTATACCATCAGGGAATTGGATTCTGACTCTTCCATGACCAACAATTTCCAAGGTTGAATCACTCACCTAGTACACCTTTCCACCATCATATTCTTCATACTTTGTAAACCATTCTCTGTGAGATGTCATGTGGAACGATGCTCCAGAATTGATCAACAAGACATCATCTGATCCCTGAGTAGCCAAGGGTGCAATGAAGGCATCACCATCACTATGAGAAGAACCATTATCGAAAGATCCTTTCTTCTTTTTCTCCTTTTTACAATCCTTTCGGACATGACTAGGTTGTCCACAGTTCCAACACTTCACCTTGGACTTCTTGCCAGGAGACTTTGATCTCCCCTTTGATTTCGATCTGGACTTCTTGTGCTTCTTCTTGCCTATCTCCTTTGACCTTCCTCTAACAGCAAGAGCCTCCTTCGCCATCTCAGAAGATTTTCTTCTCATTTCTTTTGATAGCAAAGAACCAACAATATCTTCCATTTTGAAACTGGATGTTGTACTCCTAATAGCCATCACTAGATGATCCCATGAGTCTGGTAAAGAACATAACATAAGCATACAATGATCTTCTTCTTCAATTTTTACACCAACAAATGTTAATTGTGTGAGCAACATGTTAAATGCATTCAAATGATCAGCTACAGACCCTCCTTCCTGTATTCTCAAAGAGTAAATCTTCTTTCTCAGGAATAGCTTATTCACCAAGGATTTCCCCTGATAAATGGACGCTAGTCTTTTCCACAAGAGAGAGGAAAACTTCTCTTCATGCACATTGAGAAGAACTGAGTCTGTCAAACAGAGCCTTATCAGCCCCTTCATTTTTCTATCTGCAAGGTCCCATTCTTCTTCCTTCATGCCTATAGGTTTAGTTCTAGACACAACAAGCCACAGGTCTCGATCTACTAAGAGATCCTCCATCTTGAGTTTCCACAATTCAAAGTTACTGCCATTGAATTTCTCTATTTCAATCTTCCTAGATGAACTAGACATCTTAATCTGTAAATAGAAATATTAATCTCTACAAAACTCCCACTGAACAGTATTGACAAAAAAAACCCAATGTAACCCCAAGGATAACACAACTGGCCAGGCTCTGATACCACTTGTAAGGAAAATTAGATGCGGAAAACAATTTTCCTAACACCAATACCTCAGGAAAGAATGCATAAGTACTTTTAAATTTTCAATTACAGTCAAAATTGAGATGCACTATGAGAAAAATTACAGAAACAAAGTATTTAGACAAACACACATGAACACCAAATATACGTGGGAAAACCCTTATGGGAGAAAAACCCACCACACCAAGAGAAATCACTTTGTATTATAGTAATCAAGATTACATACAATTCCAGACTTATCTTTTTGGTGTCATTATACAGCAACATTCATCATGTACATTCTTCGAACAAAAACTTCCAAGTTACAACCTTTACAGATTTTAATTCCTTTTCTGATATGGTTTAAACTTTTCACACTTCACTGTTGATAAAAAAACTATCCAACCCCCAAGCGTCTACAACTTCCAACTATATCCATGTTGTTCCCTGTTGAGATTTCTCACAGAACTGTGCTGGTTCACTTTCGGCTCCCTCTATTCATCCACGAGATTCCATGTATGATAGTCAGATGCATTGGCATCTCGGTGAGACACTAACAGTGTCTCGCCGATGCCACATATACTTCGTACCAATGTCGCCAAGAGTCATCGTAGTCTCTAGTCTCTAGGATGTTCTATCGAGCTCCATAAGTTACACCGAGCCACCTAGCAGTCACCCAAACTTACCACTTTTGCCAAGATATCATAGCGAGTCACCAAAGGTATACCGCAGACTTAAGTCATATTGAGCTTCAAGAGACAGTCGACAAGACTCACATCTATCGCCAAGAGTTCATACTGATCTCCATACGTTTCACCGAAGTGTTCAACATAAAATAGTGTAGGCAAGACATGTAGCCCTCATTAAGACTTCTTATTGATCTCTATGACTTATCCTGAAAGCCTTTTGTCTATCGCTAAGAGTTACCCTGAAGACTTCCAAAAGGTGATTCTTTCGGTGAGACCTTGAATGTTTGCTGAGACATTTCTCCGACCACTATGAGTTACTCCGAATAATGCTTGGATGAGTCCCCGTCGGCAAGACTTCCACTGTTCGTTAAGACATCTTCCCGAACCATTAGAGTTACCCTGAAGACATCAATACATACGCTGTCGGCAAGAGATCAACACTTCGCTGAGACATCTTAGCGAGAACCTTTAGTTATCCCGAAGCCCATAGTCGCCAAGAGTCTCCCCGATGCATGATTGAATGGCCTTTTGATCTGGAGGATCTTCACCAAAATTTGAAGTTTCTCATTTCTCTCCAGAATCTGTACCTTTAGAAAGAGCTCGATATACCGATTCCAGCGCAACTTGAATGGAGCTAAAAGGAGTTCGTTTGCTCAAGTTATGTCTAGTCAAACTTTGGGTCAAACTGCCATCAAGTGCATCTAGAAAGGTGGAAAAAATAATCATCTTGGAAATTAACGAAAGCAGCATCAAATCGAAGAGCTCATCGAGACAATTCTGGAAACATTCATTTCATCGAAAACCAATGTCGTATGCTAGAGATATTGGCAGTCAAAGTTGGGTTGACTTTGCTGACATCAGCATGGTATAGTCAACGCATAGTCCTCTCGGGCAATCATCGGATGACACGTGGCAACTTGAGGATGAGTTAAAAAATCCCATGTGGCACATCGCTGGGTGCCATGTGGCACCGTGGGACACGTCACCAATTGTCGGTAGACACATCAGATTCACCAGTTAGTTAGATGTCACCACGTGGCACCCTCTTGGTGCGACACGTCGCCTCCCTTTCCTCCACGGGAAATTTGTTGGGTTTGTCCCGATAAAAAGATGAGTATGGATTCAAACCCCTAACCACCCAACTACAAGCACTCGCCTCCACCGCTCGGCCGCGAGATATTCTCAAACTATTATTTGTGGATGGTTTGTTTTGTTAAATAACGGTCGAAAATTGGCTATTAAAAGCAAGCGGCCAGGGTTGAACCCCTAACCGCGGTTTACCAAAAGTGCTAGCCACCGATAAGCCATCGAAATGCATTTGGAACATGACATGGCATCGGTTGGTTTTGGATAATTATTAAGTCCGATAGCCATAATCTTAAAACAAACTCCCTTAAATTAAAACAATAAAACTAAACCCCTTAAAATGGAAAAAATGAAGCCCAAGATTAAGATAATATGAAGGGATAAAAATACTTGTAAAGGATTAATATAATCCTAATATGTTAATAATGGAGATTGTTGAAAATTATATGTAAAATAAGGGAGATTATTCTGATTGTTATATGTAATTAGGGGATTTTGGGGGATATTGTAAAATCATATGGTTTTCTACCATATTTGGTAAATTTGATTTATAAAAGGGGAGTTTAGGAGTGAGTTTGGGATTCAAAATTTTCAAGTCCAGGTGGTGAAGTATTGAATCAGAGGAATAGGGAGATTTTTCTAAGGAGATTTTTGAGTCATTTTTGTACATCGGAGTTTTGTCATGCTGCTGAAGTGCTAGAAGGAAATGATGTTGGTGCAATTGTAATTCTATTTTTGGAGATTAATCAGATCAGTCTCACTCTATTGGAGTGGACCCGGAGACGTAGTCATGTTTGTGGCGAACTCCGTTATCGGATCGTTTGCACTCTCTCTCTCTTCTTCCTTCTCAATTTCATTCTTTTCACCTTCAGTTTTTAATGCATAATTTCAATAATGTATGCATGAATTGTATTTCCGCTTAATTCACATGTTAATGTGTTGATTTTGTTTATGTAATTTGGATTTTCATAATTTGTAAACATTAAGCATTCAAATACAATTAGTCTAGAACCTAATCAGATCAAGTGGTATCAGAGCTTTTGATGACTATTATTGCAATTGGTTTAAATGCTAACAAGATCTAGGATTCAGAAGGGCGAAGGCAAGCTTGAGGAATTTAATCCTGAGATCGGGAAATGAAGAATTTTTCCAAAGATGTCTGCATCTAGAATGGAGGTACCTGAAGAGCTCAGTGATCAAGAGTTTCGAAGAGTTTTTTGGCAAATGAAAGCTGCATTAGAGATGCTACTTAAAGAAAGGGAAGAACGCATAAAACATGAAGAAGATCATGGAGATAGTAAAAGCAAGAAGAAGCAACCAGGAGGTGGTGATGAACCACCAAAATCTCCTCTATCTACTCCTTCTTCTTCTCCTCCTTCTCCTTCTTCTTCTACACATTCTCTTTCTGGTAATCCTTTTAAGGATGTAAATAAGCCTTAGATTAAATTGGATGTAAAATTTGAACTACCTAAGTATTGTGGTGAATTAGATGCTGAAAAACTAGATGACTAGATTCAACAAGTAGAAGTTTATTGTAGAGTTCAAAACGTCTTTGATGATGCTTCTAGGATCCAATTAGCCACTCTTCGATTGGGAGGTATAGCTCTTACCTGGTGGGAGAGTAGGACTAGAGCAAAAATTTCACAGCATGGTAGGGTCAATTTATCTTGGTTAGAATTCATTAATGCTCTTAAAAAACAATTCTATCCCTTAGGTCACATGCAACAATTAATGATGAATTGGCAAGTGTTTAAACAAGGGAAAGGTCAAACTGTCCAAGAGTACACCCATGAATTCAGAAAGAAGGCTATTGCATTAAATGTGCCTTTGTACACCCAGGATACTTTGTTAAAGTACATAGGAGGTCTTCATTCATATCTTAGACATTCCATTTTGGTATTGAACCCTTGTAATTTGGATGAAGTGTCTGTTCAAGCTATACACTTAGAGCCAAGGGGAAAGGGTTATTTCATTGATAATGATAACTCTGTAAAGAAATCTTCTAAGAATGCAGAGACAGGGAAAGGAAAGAAGACAACTACAGTCAAGAAGGATGACAAGCTTTCTTGCTCTCATTGTGACAGGAAAGGTCATGATGAAGATCATTGCTGGAAGTTGCATCCTGAATTGAAGCCTAAGTGGGCTCAAAGACAGAATTAGAAACAAAAGGGTAAGGAGAAAGCCACAAATTTTGTTATGGATCTTGGTTCCGATTCAGATGATGAAACTAAGATAACAACTATGGGTTTGAAAGGTAAAGCTCCTAATTCCAGTGTTTCCTTTGATAGTTGTGCTTCTACTTCTAAAGTTAATGATGTCTCTGAAGATAAGAAAATGAATGAGCTTTTTCATTTAAGGGTTGTTGCTAAGAACATTAAGATTGATGCACTCATACATAGTGGTTCTCAAGTTAACTTAATTTCTGAAGATGTTGTAAGAAACTTGGGATTAAAAACTACACAACATAAGAAACCTTATCCACTAGGATGGATTTGCGAGAATGATAAATTGCAAGTAACAAGACAATGCACTTTAAAATTCACAATCACTAGTAAGTTTGTGGATGAAGTACAGTTTGATGTGGTTCCACTAGATATCTGTGGGATAGTTCTGGGTAGCCCTTATCTTTATGATCGAAAAGCTATTTTCTACAGGGAAAAGAATCATTATCATTTGTTTAAAGATGACATTCAGTATATTGTACATTCTCACAAGACTAACGCTGATTGTTCTTTTACAAATACATGGCAATTAAAGAGGGTGATTAATGCAAGTAAAGATTTAACTCTTATGTATGTCAGCACAGGTGGTTCTAGACAGGAACTTGGAGTAGCTAACCAGGGTCAAATGTCATGGGATGCACCCACAATACAACATGAGGGAATGATGATTGAAAGCATTGATGGTCCCTTGGGTAAAAATGTTTCTCATATGAAAGATCGATATGTTGTTGATTTATTATCTTTCATCTCTGCATTATTGTTCAACTTGATGCTAGTCAATATTTGTTGGTTAGTGGCTATGATAGTGGATGTAGATGCTTATGGAAGTGATAAAGTGATGTTTATGTTCAACAATATTGTTACAGTCTTCATTGTGATTGTGAGCCATGTATACAAATGTACAAAGGATACAGGACAAGTGGGGAGGTCAAGTCCTCACCTCATGTCAGTATAAATGTCACTTTTGGAGGTCCAAAAGGTCTTCAGTGGGGAGGCCTGATCTGGAGGATCTTCACCAAAATTTGAAGTTTCTCATTTCTCTCCAGAATCTGTACCTTCAGAAAGAGCTTGATGTCTTGATTACAACGCAACTTGAATGGAGCTAAAAGGAGTTCGTTTGCTCAAGTTATGGCTAGTAAAACTTTGGGTCAAACTACCATCAAGTGCATCCAGAAAGGTGGAAAAAATAATCATCTTGGAAATCAATGAAAGTAGCATCAAATCGAAGAGCTCATCGAGATGATTCCAGCAACGTTCATTTCGTCGAAAACCGATGTCGTATGCTCGAGATATTAGCAGTCAAAGTTGGGTTGACTTTGCTGACATCAGCATGGTACAGTCAGCGCACAGTCCTCTCGGCCAATCATCGGATGACACATGGCAACTTGAGGATGAATTAAAAAATTCCACGTGGCACATCACTAGGTGCCATGTGGCACTGTGGGACACGTCACCAATTGTCGGCAGACACATCGGATTCGCTAGTCAGTTAGATGTCACCACGTGGCACCCTCCTGGTGCGACACGTGGCCTCCCTTTCCTCCACAGGCAATTTGTTGGGTTCGTTCCGATAAAAAGGTGAGAGTGGATTCGAACCCCTAACCACCCAACTACAAGCACTCGCCTCCACCGCTCGGCGGCGAGATATTCTCAAATTATTATTTGCGAATGGTTTGTTTTGTTAAATAACGGTCGAAAATTGGCTATTAAAAGCCAGCGGCCAGGGTTGAACCCCTGATCGACGGTTTACCAAAAGTGCTAGCCACCGATAAGCCATCAAAACACGTTTGGAACATGACATGGCATCGGTTGGTTTTGGATAATTATTAAGTCCGATAGCCATAATCTTAAAACAAACTCCCTTAAATTAAAACAATAAAACTAAACCCCTTAAAATGGATAAAACGAAGCCCAAGATTAAGATAATATGAAGGGATAAAAATACTTTTAAAGGATTAATATAATCCTAATATGTTAATAATGGAGATTGTTGAAAATTATATGTAAAATAAGGGAGATTATTCTGATTGTTATATGTAATTAGGGGATTTTGGGGGATATTGTAAAATCATATGGTTTTCTACCATATTTGGTAAATTTGATGTATAAAAGGGGAGTTTAGGAGTGAGTTTGGGATTCAGAATTTTCAAGTCCAGGTGGTGAAGTATTGAATCAGATGAATAGGGAGATTTTTCTAAGGAGATTTTCGAGTCATTTCTGTACATCGAAGTTTTGTCATGTTGCCGAAGTGCTGGAAGGAAATGATCTTGGTGCAATTGTAATTCTATTTTTGGAGATTAATCGGATCGGTCTCACTCTATTGGATTGGACCCGGAGAGGTAGTCACGTTTGTGGTGAACTCTGTTATCAGATCGTTTGCACTCTCTCTCTATTCTTCCTTCTCAATTTCATTCTTTTCACCTTCAGTTTTTAATGCATAATTTCAATAATGTATGCATGAATTGTATTTCCGCTTAATTCACATGTTAATGTGTTGATTTTGTTTATGTAATTTGGATTTTCACAATTTATAAACATTAAGCATTCAAATGCAATTAGTCTAGATCCTAATCAGATCACCTTTCGGCCAGAGGTCTCCCTAGCGCTATAAGGTCACAACGAACACACTATGTAATAGTGATAGACTTCTTAGTGTACAAATCGACAAGACAGTAACAAGGTCACAACGACCTATTCAGAAATGAATAAAGCAAACTGCTAGTCGGCTAGACATGGAACCTGCCACACCGACTTGGCACTCATGGAGGTTTCAGCCTGTAATGTTTGAGACACATATTTCCAACAGGTGTAAAGTAAGCAATCTTCACTAACTACAATTGAATCTGTCACAAATCATCAGAAACATCTCCTTTTATAATGGTATATTTGTCTTAGGATGATGGTGTTGCAAGATTTGAGTGAAAAATCTGATTCCCCAGATGTTGTTATGAGGTCCATGGTAGTTTTCAACCTAGTACAAATGTTAGAAATCTAACATATTGAGAAGGAGTTGAATGAAGGAACTTCAAGAAAAAAAAAGAGAAAAGAGAACCATCTAAGAAAAGAAAACTCAATATTGAATGGGTGATTCCAATATCTCTACCGGGGCTATGGACACCTAACTAGCAGTAGAGAAATGCTGTGAGAAAACTAGAGGTATCTCCGTCAGAGCTATGAATGCTTGACTGGCAGCGGAGCAATGCCCAGGATATCATTGCACAATAGTTAAAGGGAATCAACTCATGTAGTTCAAATCTTGCGCATAATTGTTCAAAAGATGAGGAAAACTTTGTAAAAGGGTGATGCACCATCAAGCACACACATAGATTCAGGGGTAGTCAGTGTTGATTTACATTTGAGATTCTAGCTCAACCTTGTTTGTTGAAACTGACCTAATTGGAATTGTGAAGTCCATAAACCACGAGTTCTAGGTAACCGAATCCCTTAGTTTCCTGAAAATGGTTAAACCATTTTGCCAGCCAAGTCGCCAATTGTTATGCCTTGCATAACCACCCCATTTTAAATTTGATTAAAATGGGACCCTCTTTTGCTTTCGCTCTTTGTGTTTTGCCCCCTTCAATTTTGAGGTTTTTTGCTTTGCCCTGGCATGTGCTTAATATGTTTATCTTGCTTGTCCAAGTGTTTTTCCCAAGTTGAATGTTGAAAATCTTATGTTTTGGGAGAAGTTCGGGTTTTTACCCTAGTTCAGAATTTTCTGGTCCGTCCGGATTTTCTCGGTTTTCTTCCAAACTCTGGTTTCAAGGCTGGTGTTCGGGTTTTTGAGCAAGTTCGAGATTGTCCGCCCCGTTCAGATTTTCCCAGATTGCACTCGAAGTCCGGCTTGTCCTGTTTTGCACTGAGTTCAAAGATTTTTGGCCTTCGCGGAATTCCGCTTGGGTCAGATTTTTCTGGATTTCTGTCTAGCCGTCGGGTTTCCGAGTTTGGTCAATTTTTGGAACTTTTTTCCATTTTTCTTTATCATTTGCGTTCTCTTAAGTTGAGATGTTCAATCTTGTTGTGCTTTAAAACACTATGGTCTTGCTTAGAGTTTGAATTCCTGTGTGTTTGGGCATTTCATGGCTTGCCCTGTGTGTTCATGGTTAAAATCTAGGGTTTCATGCCTAGGGCGTCGCCATTTTGTCTTGATCTTTCGGTTGAGCCTAGGATTCAAAGAAGATTTGTAGGAGGCTCATGCTAAGCGATTTCTGTGCCCAGGGTCCTCAAATTTGTGACCTTCGGTCAATTTGAGTGAAGTTGTGGCCAGTTTTCGGGTTTTCTGTCAACCTCGGGATTTTCCTGCTCGAGCGGATTTTCCCGGATCCCTTTAGTTTCCCGAAATGTGCTGGTATTCGGAGTTCAACCCTTTTTGCGGAAATCCAGTTCGACCGAATTTTTTTGGATTTTCTGGGAGGTGCTGTGGAATGAGGAAATTTGGTAAAATGGATGATTCTAATGATAAATTCTTATGTTTCCATGCTTCAATTTGGTAAATTGCTCAGTGATTATGCATTTTTTTTTTTTAATAATCTATTATTGATGATGGTGCCTCATCGGGAGAATCCACCTGGTTCAAAATTTTCCAAAATTCCTCCCAAGCTTGTTTTCCCCGGTTAGCTTGAAATCCTGAATTGCTTAGTTTTTATGCTTAAGGGTTGATTTAATGGTTTTATCATGATTTTGAGCTAACAATTTGATGAAATGTTATCAATAATTGGATTCTCACATTGGTGTTTGATTGATGCAGGCTGATTCTGGCAAGGCAGCAGTTGGAAAGGCTAAGAGAGACATAGAGGGATCCTCCATCTCTAAAGCAACAAAGAAAATGAAGCTAGACAAAAGAGTAGGATTCCTGAGGGTAGGATGATGTTAGTATGGTTCAAGGTTTCAGGTCTGAATATGCACACCCTGCTACAAAGGATTAAGGCTATCATGGGATACAATAACTGGACACCAGCTGGATGATGCAGCGACCTGTAGTGCAATCATCAATGAATATCTATCCATCAAGGGAGACTGAGACAATACGATGGGACAAATATGAAGAATAACATTAATGCTGTTGAATGGAAAACTAGGGTTTCGCCTATGCCACTTGGGGACAACTTGTAGAGGACATTCTTGATGATGAAGGCCAGAATGGAGCAAGGTATGGGCAACGTGGGGGAAGCAATTAATGCAAAGCCTTATTGAAAGTCATGCTTCCTCATCATTTTGCTTTGCCTCTTCTTCATGCATTTTGGTCTGAGTTACATGGGAGATACTGGGACGATCTGGTCAGTGCCCTTGCATTTAATGAATGTTTGACTTTCTTTCAAGTTCTTCTAGGGCCAACTTGCTCTGTAACCGACTTATTTTGTAAACCCTAAACTGCACTGACGCATCTGACACATTTTATAAATATTGCATTTTCACCTCTTTTGTGGCTATCTTTTGAGCGGCTGGAGATATTGAATCTTTTGTTAGGGTTAGAAGGTTGTTAGAAAGTGAGAAATTGAATGTTAGAGTGAATTTAGCAGTAGAGTAGAAGTAGAGTAGGAGATAGAAGTTATTTTATTCTGAGCAATCACTGTAATACAAAAGATTCGAACTATTGCTATCTTTGGGGATTTGATACAAATGAAGACATTGTGTTCTTGGTGAATTCATTGTGTTGATCTATCTTGCATGATTCTTGCTATTTATCTTTTGTCAAGAAGTTCAGCAGGAGGAAGAGGTGATGTATCTTCCAAATTTTCTTAGCATAGTTGGAGATAATTTGAAGACATGGTTTTCTGTACACTGGTGATCTTGCCAAATTTGTAAATGCTTCTTATCTATTTTATTGACAGTAGGAGCAACTAGATTTAAACCTTCTTTATATTATGTTCTAAAATGGTATTCATTTTGGGTTAATCATTTGATTTGAAAAAGCCTTTAAGGAATGAAATTTTATCTTATGTTTTGTTTGAATGATGATTTACAATATACTATTAAAGTTTGCACTGTGAATGAATGAAACTTTGTATCAGTTACAAGTTAATTTTATTCTACAGTTCTATTTTAAGAATTCCTTGGAAGGTAACAAGTCTGATTAGTTGAATGAATCAACATCCTTTTCAGTTAAAAAAACCTGATCTATCTTTTTCTATTTCTTTAAAACCCCTGGTTAAAGTAGGTTTAGATAAATGTTTGATCTTGCAACAATCCAGAAGCTCAAAACCAGCAAGCCCCTTGAACATTACAACCATATTGACTACTTCATGAAACAACAACGTTGTGAACCAACATCAAAGACCTTGGGAGGTGATTAATTTGATTACTAATTGTCTCTTTCAGGAGAGGTGAGATATTTTTACTTTACTTTTATCTTACCTGCATGTTGTGGGTCAATTTGGCACATCAACAAGAATGAAAAATTCTATTGATGAGACTAAGTTTAATTTAATTGTACGCCTTCATTTCGTGATGAAAGGACGATAAATCCTGATGATGAAACTAGGCTTAAAAATCAAAGATATGAGAAGTTTGATGATTTAGGTACTTTAAGATGTTTATATCTAGGTTTAGATTAGATAATTCCACTTGTAGAGGTCATTTTAACAAGATTAGACTTTTTGGTATTTGAGGAATGATTCTAGATTGAAAAATATTTTGAATTTTGGCTCAAACTACAAAACAAGGTATAAATTTAACTCTCGGGTTTTGCATTTAATGGATGTGCTAAAACAGAACCTGGATGCGCTAAAAGATTTGATAGATGCATTAAAACATAGGATGGATGCGCTAGAAAATTGCACAGATGCGCTATAAGATTGCCTAAATGCATTGGAATAGAGGGTCGATGCGCTAAAGTATGTAGTGGATGCGCTATAACAAAGAGTGAATGCGCTAGAAGATTGCATAGATGCACTATAAAAATTCCTGGATGCGCTATAACAGAAGATTGATGTGTTGTAAGATTGCATAGATGTGATATAAGATTGACTGCATGCACTAAAACAAAGGGTCTATGAGCTAAAAGACTGCACAGACTCACTATAAAATTGACTGGATGCGTTGGAACAGAGGACAAATGTGCTATTCTAGAAAATTTCAATGTTTTGGTAGTTTGTCTTGTTTTTAATCCGTGAATCTGAATGTTACCAAGGTGCAATTTGTTGAAAAATGGATTTTTCTTGGTTTCTAGCTTGTAAGTTGCAAGTATCAAGTGTTCAAATAGATGATTTTTGAATCAAGGTTTTCACTTCCATTGTGTGATGTTTTGTTTGAAATTTGTTTCAAAACACATTGGTAAAACACATCAAACATATACGACTTAAGGCTGTGTAGGACAATATTCACTGGATTGCCACTTGGATTTTACTCCAGCTGCGCCTACTTTTAGAGGATGATTAGATGCTTGAATCCACTATCTCCCCTCCATGACACTCACTTCTTAGGGAAGCCAAGCATCAATACCCATGAATCTCCCATGACATACTTCTCATCTCTACTAAAAGCCATAAAAATGTGGGATGGCTTCAAAATGACCATTCTTGCGCTAGTAAATAGAATAAGGATTTTGGCCTTCTAAACAAGAGGTTCTAGTATAGGCATTCCGTTTGTGGGGGATCATCCATATGACAAGAGACCATTGCTGTCCTTCTTGTCAGAACAATCCTCATGATACTTGAACTTTCCTCAAGTACCCACATTTATATCCCAGTTGGAAGTCGCTTGGCTTTAGCGTGTTACCGGTTGGGTTGTTCCCTTGGGTGATTACTTTTTCCCACAAGGTAGGCCTCTATGGATAAAAAAAAATAAAAGCAAATGGGTCTGGCTTTTTGGTCACCCAAGTAAGGGGAGAGCATATGCCTACCATTCATCAAGCATGGAAGAAATGGTGTTCTTTAACCTTCTAATTAAGCTAGATGCTTATCTTAATAAAAAAAACATTAAATAACTCCAACCCTTGCATAAATCATCAATAGTTTGATAAGATTGTCTTTGACCAACGAATAAAAGTACCTGCAAGCAGAAAACACCAATTAGTTCTTGAATTTTTAAGATATTGCAGATTTGAATAGATGCACTAAAAAACTCATCTAATGTGCTAAAATATTATCCCAATGTGCAAAACAGATACTCTATGCACTAAAAGAACTCATGTATGTGCTAAAATAACTGACGAATGCACTAAAAGAACTGATGAATGTGCTAAAAAAACTAATGAATGCACTAAAAGAAGTAATGAATGCGCTAAAGTATTGACTGAAAGCACTGAAGGACTCCCTGAATGTGCTAAAACATTTGCTGGATGCGTCGACAGAAATGTCGTATGCACCAAAATAGACCCCATATGCACTGAAAGAGTTGTCGTATGCACCAAAAAAGAAGTCGTATGTGCTGAAACAGACCAAAGATGTGCTAAAAAAGTTGTCATATGCACCGAAAGAACTCATGGTTGTCCTAAAATGTCATGTCCAGCCTGTTAAAAAAAACTTTTCTAGAAAATTGTTAAAAATGGGGTTTGGCCCCACGGTGGGCGCCAATTTATGTGTGTGTGAAATGTGGGAGAGCTAGTAAATAAATACTAAAGTACACAAACACCAATGAGATATATTATATTAGAGATTTAATCAATAAAACTGAATCAAATTGAAACAAGATTAAATTCCTAAAAACGTTCCATTGTTCTCTATTTTCAAGGATTATTAAACCATATTGGCTCACAGATTTTGTATATGCACTATGGTTGTTGAAATGAAAACTTGAGAAATGAGATGCTATTCAAAATGCAAGAAATCTAAGTGATGAAAGCCATGATGCCATGATAATGGAAATATTGACAAATATGGATAATGTTGTGAAACTATGTGATACAAATGTTGTGATAAGAAGTTAAAATGATTCTGCATATTCTCAAATGACCATTGATATGATGATTTAAAGTGCAACTATAAAGCAAAACATGATTTAAAATGCAACTCAAAACATGATTCTAAGTCAACATGATGCTACAATGCAAACTTGTTAAAATACAAAACAATGATATAAGACTCCAAATTCTCCAATGCTCCAAATCTATTCTTGCATAATAACTCTACTCAAATGTGGGATGCAAAATACTATAGCAAAGGGTTGTATTTATAGAATTTTCCAAGCATCTTGTGATGTGGCAGCGATCGACGGTCCAAATTCAAACAAGAGGGATGAACAGTGGAGATGGAGAGAATCAAGAAGAATGTTCCCTTGACCAAAGACAACATGCCAAATGGATGAAGGAATCCATTGACCAAAGACAACATGCCAAATGGATAGAGGAATAAAGTGTGTGTGAAAAAGACCATGTGTTTGAAAGTTTGTTGAAGATAATTCTAATTAAAAATTAGAATTATATAATTTCATGTGACCTTGGTGAGGTGGCATGAAAAGTTTTAGACATGTGCTTGAATTCTAAATTTGGGACTAGTGAGAATTAATTAAATAAAACAAATTTTAGAAATTTGTTTATTTAATTAAATTAGAGGAATGTGATTTTAGATTTAGAGAATTAGAAGATATGAACTATATAAATAAATTGAGAATTTATTTATAAGTAGTTGAAATATTAATTAAATAACTAGTATTTGATTAATTAAATGTCTTGACTGATTTTAGGTGTATACAAAACCTATTCACATTGAACCACCCAAACAACCAAAAAAAATTCACTTAAGGGCTAGAGTTCGGGAAAAGAAGAAAGAACAAAAGGGTGACCATCCAAAGAGCTAGTTAAGAAGGGAGCACACTTACCTTTATATATAATCCAGAATAATCCATCTTTAATGAGAGTGGATCTCCTTTTAATAGTGCTCTAAATAATAGATCCCTTACCAGTCAATTACATTAGTGGAATGTCCTCACTAACAACTCCTAAATATTTAAATTAAGAATGCGAGCCCAAGGCTGCTCTGAAAATTTATGCCACCTCCACTATAATTTTGTAGCAAGAGCTTGAATTTTCAACTCTGACTACCTAAGACCAAGACCACCATTCTCCTTTAGTTTACACACTTGGTCTCAAATCACCATACTCCATTTTTTATTCTCAAGATTACCTACCCATAGAACTTTTTTGGCAAGGGAATCAAGATCTTTGAGGAAGCTCTTAGGGGTAGCAAGCACCATGAACCTATATAGAGGGAGAGATTGTAATACAAAGGCTAAAAGGGTCAACCTACTAGCAAAAAATGACCATCTAGGAGTCAAATGGTTAACCTTTGATCAAAATTTGTCTAGGATCTTCTGTCAACGAATCTTATTTAAGGTACTAGCACAAAGGGGGATACCCAAATAATGCATAGGTATTAATACCATTCTGAGAGTAAATAATGTTAGTAATTCTATTATGGATCAAAACAAGAGTATTGAAGAAGAAGGTACTAGACTTGTCCTCATTATTTTATTGACCAAACACAACTAGGTATATATCCAGAGCTTTCCTAAAGTGAACCACCTTATCAATTCTAGCAAGACCCATAAGAGAAATGTCATCCAAAAACTAGAGATGAGACTAAGAATCCAAACCACATGCCCAACTCCAACCATGAATGAGGCCCATTTTCTTATGTTGCTTCAACAACCTACCAAGACCATCAACCATTAAGATAAACAAGTAAGGAGATAGTGGGTCTCCTTTCTCAATTCCCCAAGAAGCAAAAAAGGTAGGAAAGGGGGAACCATTAACCAAAATGGAAAATTAGGAAGAGGTCACACAACTCATGACCCAAGAGACCCACTTTGAATGGAAGCTAAAAGCTAATAAGAAACACTAGAGGAAGGACCACTTGACCCTATCATAGGCTTTAGAAATATCCAGTTTAATGAACATGGCCTTCTCCTTGAAATAAGATATGGAATGGATAGCCTTGGCTGCCACCACTATACCATCAAAAATCTATCTCCCTTTGACAAAACCTCCTTGTTCCAAGGAAATCAAGGGAACCAGACAAATCTTCAACATTTCAACAATTAACTTAGTGATAATCTTGAAGGACACATTACATAATGCAATAGGTTGAAAAGAATATAAGGAATCGGCACCCTCCTTTGTAGGAATATAAAGAAAGAAAGGTGGAATTTATGGCCTTAAGCATCTTCTTGTTAGTTTGAGATTCACGAACAACTTCCTACAAATCTTATTTGATGGTATCACAAAACTCTTAAAAAAAATCTATAGGAAAACCATCAAGTTGAGGGATCATGCCTTTATTCATCAAAAACCACAATATTTTCAAGCTCCTCTAAAGAGATGGGTGCTAAAAGAGAGTTATTCATAAAAAAGAATTCAATCCAAGACAAAAATCTCCTCAACCAAAGCATGTGGACTATTCTCTATGAAAAGAGTAAAACCTGACCACCTCCTAATTAATTGCTTAGAATAAATATAATTTTTCCCCTTGGGCTAATATAGGAGAGGAAATAATGTTACCACTCCTATGCTTCTTTACCTTATTACAAAAAAAGGTGATATTTTTGTCCCCTTCCTGAAGCCAATCTATATGAGATTTTTTTTTCGAAAAAATCTCTTCTCGTAGCTCTCATTTAGAAAGTTCCATGGAGCATATAGTTTCTCCATGATCATTCCATCTTCTTTAGTTTTGAATGTGATACTATTAAGATGTCCCTACACTTATTTCTTCATAAGGAAGATGTTACCAAAATTAGTTCTATTTCATTTCTTGAGGTTGTATCTTAAAAATTAGAGTCTCTTAAAAAAGGAGAACATTACAGTGCCAAAAGTAAGCTTCCCTTCTCACCACCACTACTCCACTAATTGGTACAAATTAGGAACACAAAGCCACATAAGTTGAAATTTAAAAGGAGGTTTTTTATACAAAGATAATGAAGAGGAAGAGAATTTTATCATCCAATGATTTGAACCTTTCCACCCCAGGATTTCAAAGGAAGAGTCCAATTATTACCAAGCCAAAAATTAGAAACAAGAAACCTAAAGTCTCTCAGAAATAGACCCCTTCCACATCTTTTATTATTCCATATGAAAGTTCCATTATTATGTTTCCCTTCCACTCTGCTTGAAAAATGAGATATTATCACACATCAAGGAAGAAGAGGGCCCTAGACAACTAACTCCATATTTTTCCCTCAAACTACAAATAGAATTAAAGTCTTCTACCAAAATCCATGTACACAGAGTAAGAGAGCAAATAGATCTAATATGAGACTAAAGAAACATCTTACTTAAAAAATCATTAGGTGAATAAACATTAGTAAGGATAATAATTGATCCTGAATCAAATCAAGATGCCAACAGAGAAAGCGAGTTCCTACTAGCCATCCAACAAAGAGGCATGATCATACAAGGGTCCTAGAGACGAAAAATTCCTCCAAACAATCCTTGGGAACCAACACAAGGGTCCTAGGGTCATGAATATGAGTATTAGGATTGAGGAAGACCCCTTGAGAGGACATGCAGGTTCAAGAAAGTATGGGTGTTCTCTTGAAATGTATGAGAAGATGCAAGATAATGAGGAAGATGAGGGAAAAATATGGATAGAAGGAAAGATGGAAGGATGAAGAGATAACAGGAGGAGATGACAAGTAAGAAAGTACAAAAGGATTAAAGACAAACATGGCATTTCACTAATCGAGTTAAAAATCCAAGATTGACTAATGATGGATGAAGTGTTGTTGATGTGGGAACAATATATATTGAAACAACATAAAGGCTTAGGAAGGATACATCCTAATGGTAATGATTGGATTTGGATCAAGAATTTTAGCAAGGATAGGAAGAAGATCAAGGATGTGATTGGATGACTTGTGCATAGATTTCAAATTGGATTGCACAAATTAGGATTTTCTTGCAATGTAGGATTTCTAGGAGCATTGGGATAGATGGATATGATGGGTAAAAAGATGCTTAGACTAAGAAATTTATTAGTATAAAAGGAACCTAATTGATAATGAAAATGGATGCCAATGATTAATGGATGATTAGGATGGATGCAAGTTTCATGCCATGGTAAGACAAACACAAGAGAAAACTCAATAGAAGAATGATGGATAAGGATTCATGTGCACATAAAACTAATGATTAAGTGGAGGTAAGAAAAAGGACAATATAGGTTGATGGGAGATAAGGATATAGATGAATGGATTAGAAACATGTAGAATAAATGGATGGAGGATTTGGGGTGCCAAGTTAAAACTACCATGTAGTGAGCACTTAATTTTATTTAGCATGAGATACTATGAACCAATATATTAAGAACCAAGGTGAATTTATATCACATGAATAGGACCAAGGCAACAAATAAGATGGTTAGTCCAACATCTCACAAATTCACAAGGAACTTTGGTGGGAATGATGTTGAGAAACCATAAAAAAGGTTGTTAAGGACCTCAGCAGGTACAATGTGGGATAACCATAAAAAAACAACACATGAAATCCAAAACATTCTCCTATTTCTTTCTTTCGAAGTACACCATGATATGATGGATTGTGGTGACCTTGAGTAGGTAGAAAGTAAGCTCAAAAGAAAGATACCAAAGATACCAAAAGCACCAATGAAATAACAATATATATTATCTTTTTTGATAAGGATGATGGATTGGATAGATGTGTCCTATGGTGAGGAACAATATATATTACAAAGGCCAAAGATGGATGGGTAGGACCTAGGATTCTCATGACTAGAGATGATCAAGATACTTGAAACCCAAGGGGGACAATGGATTTTGTTGAAGGACTAGCTTGATAGAGGATTCTTGGCGACACAACAAACACAAGGATGGGTCTAGATGAGGATAGAAGATTGACACTATTTATAAGATTCCAAATATATACACGATATACAATATTTGTATATGATGAGTTTGCTTGATATTATAGACACTTAAAAATGTCCTGAATGATATTACACACTTGAATCTGATGTACTAACACCGTTTCATCCTAAAACCCATCCTCTTTTTGCTTAATTTATTAAATTAGTCTAGCTATTTAATTAATTGTATCATTTTCATCTATTAATTTGATTAATATAATTAGGTTAATTCCTACTCCTTTCATGCTAACCCTTCATCCTGTTAAATTAGATAAATCAAATTATCTAATTTAATCCCTAAGTCCTCTTATTTAATTAAATAACCCTAAATATATTTAATTAAATATCATATCACATCCCCTTTTTTTTCATTAAATCATTTATTTAATGGATATCATTTAATTCATCTAATTTGCATAATTGAAATTTTGTTTAATTGTCAAATTGCTAATTAAATCTAATCCTGAAGGGAATATTCCTTGAGAATATTCCTCCTTTGTACATTCCTCCAAAAAGGGAATATCCTCATGGAATATTCCTTCCCCTTTGCATATTAAAATTTGGTTTTAATTACCTAAATGACTAATTTTCCTCCAAAAGGGAATATTCTCATAGAATATTCTTTCCCTTTGTACTCATTTGAAAAAGGGAATATTCTTTTTTTGAAACAAACCTTCAACAAGACTTCTTGTGCAAGTTTTGAAAGTGTGTCTGTTTGGATGAATGTAAGCCCTTGATTAAATATCATCTTACATCCTTAACCCTTGATGGGAATCCATGATCCATGCCCCCATCTTCCTTCCATTCTAACCGTTGATTGTTCCTTTTGATCTTGACCATCAGTTTCATTTTTCATATTCTATAAATAGACCTTGCATCTATTGAATAGGGATCAACCTTTTTAGAGAAAACTTATGCTGTTGAAACTCATCCATCCATATTTTAATAGTAAATTTATGTTGTTAAAATCACTCTCATCTCGCATCCATATTTTGTGTTTTAAAAGCATTTTAGTTTAATTTTCTTGTATCATATTATCTTAGAGCATCCATTAATGGCTTCCATGTAACTTAGTTGCAGCCATTTAGTATATTTTGAAACTAAGGTTTTAATCTTTCGAATCTTGCATACATTTAGAATAGCTTTGCATACACCCACATAGATCACCTTAGCATATATCATGTTAATCTAGCTTTCATCACATTTTATCACACATCTCTCATTAGTTTGTTAACCTATACTACATCACTGGATCAAGTGTAGTTAACCTATACTACATCATTGGTCACATTTTGGCACTATAAGGAGGGCATGAACTATTAAATTTGACATATTTCTCTTTAGGTTTTCATTTTGCTTGTGTTTGTAGATTCAACGATGCTATTGAAGATTCATTGATGCACTTTGGACACGTTGCTATACAACGATGCATTTGATCTTGAAAATAGCGATGCATGTTTAATTTAGTGACACATAATTAAATTTTATCATCTCCTATTTAAATAGCGATGCTAGATTCATTTTTAATTGCAGCATGAATTTTAATTTAGTGATGCATTTGATCTGGTGACACATTTGACATCACTGTTACTGCAGAGCAATGCATCAAGTTTTTCAATACAATGACACACTTTTGATATAGTGAAGCTATTGATGGAAATTCAACTACACAATTGATTTTAGTGTCACTATTTACTGGTAAACAAAAAATGAACTTGAATTTTGACATGTGTTTTAATTTTTTGATTTCATCTGATTGCTAACATGTCACTGAATTCTCATTTTTTTTCGTGAGGCTAACTGGTTTTGCAGGTTTGGGCAATTAAATTCAAAGTGGAGGAGCATATTGTCATTTGATTATAATTGTAACAAGTGTTTTGACACTTATGGGGATATTATAACCCATTTTTGATGCTTTATTTCACGTTTTAGGACCAAACTAGATTTATTTTGGGTTTAAAATGAACGTTCAAATTGGTTAAAATTGAACCCTCACATCATTATGCTTGTTGGTTTAAAATTGAATAAAATAACCTACATACTTGATTTGGTGCTTAAAAAAAAATCATTATGCTTGTCAAGGTTAAAATGAACATGTGTCTAATTTTCTTATGTATGCTTGTTATGCGTATCCTCTTCCCTTTGCGCTTCATGCGATCTTGGGTGAAGAGAAACACACAAGTATATTTTCTTATTGGAAGCGCTTATCCTCTCCCCTTGCGCCTTTTGGAAATATTGGGTGACAAAAAGCATTTTACACTTCAAACATGTGTTACTTTTAGTGGGCATGCCTCCCAACTTGTGAGAGGGAATGACCCAAGTGGTACTTTCATTTCGATCCACTATAGAAATAATTGGTGTGACGAACATCATTAACTAGTTGGTGTAGTTAAACTCTACCAAGAAAAGTCTCCTCTAGTATCCTTGTGATACATTAAAACCCTTAGATTTTTCTAAGGGCTAGGAGGCCTCTTAATTGAGTGAATTCACCGCATGTATAGCACCAGTTTATCCTAAAATTCTGAATTAAGAACCTTGTTTGTAGTGGTTCGCCATTTCCTCTGAAGTGTATTTTGAACCGTTCTAAGAAGTTACTACCATGTTTGGTTTTTGGTTGAGGCAATAAAGCAAATAGGGAAGGGACTCCTTTTCTTGGCATGTCAAGACGTTACATTTCCTTGACAGCCTATTTGTCCATTCCATCTTCATGGATTAATCATCTTTTAGGGGATGATGGTAAGACTAATAAGAAATACACACCTAAAATATGATTGTTCATGCTTGTGAGTTAGTTTAATACTTGCTTGGTTCCAAAACAATTTCAAACAAACATCAACAAGTCTTTTCAAAATTTCAAACCCTTTGGTCTAAGTATGGATACCCTTTGAAAAAATCCTTAATATTGATGCTTTTCCTAAGTTTTTATATCCTTAGAGACTTCTAAATATTTTGGTTTACATCTCAATCCATACTTCCCAAATTTAACCTAGGTAACTATGCCCCTAATTTCATGCTTTTCACAAAAATGAATGATGTTTTTGACATAGATATTTAGTTGGAAACTTAAGAAATACAAGTGCTTGTGGTAAAAAGAAACTCATTTAAGCAAGATAAATTGACAAATTGAATCCCACATGACCATTTGGTGTCCGATCGCTCTGATTGAATAACCAAACCTTACACCCGCTATCATTCAACCAAAATTTAAACTAATTGAAGGAGAACAAATGTATATAATTAGTAGTTTGATAAGCTTCACTTTTGAAATGAAGGAAACACCAAACCAATGGAGAAACACAACAAACATCTGAGACGAACAAGAGGAAAACATCGATATTGTGGTCGGAAGGCCCATATTACCACCTCCCATGTGGAAATAAATATCCTCTTTTTCGTGATCTTGTGCTTCTCTAAATGATCTATCAAAAAATAAAAATACCCAAGAGAAGGTCTACATGTCGTTATTTCAAACATAGACATCATAGTGCAAAGTATATTGGGAGACATATCTTAAGGAATTACCGCAACTGAGATATATCAACAAGGAGACATTTTCCATGTTATTTCATGGAAAAAAAAAATCTACACATTTCACAAGGACTTCTCCTTAATCATTGAGTCCTTAGGGTTTGAACACTTTAGAGGTCTAGCATGTTTCTCACTACCATGGTCTTGGAAAACAAAGGTTCACTCTAAGTCAACATTGGGTCAAACATTTCATCCATCCCTCATCATATTTCATCCTTCACTTCACCAAACTTTGCAAACTCTTGAACACACCAACACTTTGGACTTAGACATCTATTGAATCCAAACCCTAACTTACCTACTTTGTATGTGAAATGAATCCTTTTCCATGCATTTATTTAAGTTAGTTATCACTCTTAGACTAGTTTATCTTGAAGGTCACAAGTCTACCTTAAAGATTCACAAGTTCATTAACATCATTTATCCAAACATTAGAACAATCAAACCTTTAAGTCAAAAGTGTTGTCCCAAAACATTTGCAAAGATCACTTCCCACATCATTCACCTTTTTCATCTCCCATTATCACCGTTGCTCCAAAAATACTTAGAGAGTCCCTTTTACCAAGATTTGAGTCAACTAGAGAGTTTAAAAATTACAAATCTCAACATATAACTCTCCCATAGGTGACCCAAAATTTATGGTAAGACAAGATCACAACACAAGAGAATCATTGAAAAAACCAAAGTCGCATTCACTTTAAGTGATACCATTCCTTAAGAATTTGATCAAAGAAGTCATGTTACCCCATCACAACAACCCTTGTCTCCATCAGGGCCATATGAGATAGAGGATGTCATGAACAACCCGTTTTGACTTACTAAGGAAGAAATCATGGAGTACAAACAAGAACATCAAGCCTTAGAAAATGTAGCTCCAATTTCCCCCTTTTATTGCACAACCCTTGACACAAGGCCTTCATCCACCATTCAAATGACTCCATCACTAGGGCTAACTCAAACACTCATTTCTAGTATTGCAGCTAGTCTTTCCATGGACTTTGGCCACACTCTTCCATTGGAAAGCAACACACTAGTGGGTACCCTAAACACCAATCTATCTCAAAACACCACTTGGATACCAAAATTTGGTGCTCCTCCCATTCCTGAGAATCCTCTACATCACCATAAACCACTTACACTTCATGAATCCATGACAACCTCAAGATATCGAGGGCAACCATCTTCATCCATCCCCACAAGTACCACAAGTGTGTCCAATGTCATGCAAGGTAGTATGGGCCAAGTGTCTCAAATAGACCCAAAAGGGCATGTCAATACCCTTACACAAAATCAACCTTCAATGCAACATGGGACATCTTCATCCAATCCTCTCGTTAATGCATCCAACCCAATGGTTATCCAAAAAAAATCTATCCCATCCATCATCAACCCAAATCAAAACAACCCTTGCTCACGAACCCCATCAACCAAGGTAATACCTTGGCCACATCCCAAACACAAGGAAATCCCCAAAACATCGATCAAGGGAACCCTTTCAATCAATGGACTCAAGGTCCTAATGTGTCATTACCATCATAATATCTAATGGCACCATCATCATCTTTCCCCTCGGTCCCTCTCATCATGCAAAATCAAATGGGACCTCAAACTTACATTCCTCCATCTCAATCCACCATCTTACAAGGAATGATAAACCAAGGGAACTCCCAACATCTCATCAAAAACCCACAACCCATGCTAAACATCAACACCCAAAACTTGTCACATATGTCCCAACAACTAACTGATCCTACATTGCAAGCAGATGCATTAGCTTTACAACAATCACAACACGCTTATCAACAAGTCGTTCAACAAAAACAACAACAAGCAACCTTAGTAGCACAACAATAAGAAGTAGCCTTAGCACAACAAAAATAGCAACAACAAGCAGCCTTAGCAGCACAACAACAACAATAAGCAGCCTTAGCAACACAACAACAAGTAGCCTTAGCAGCACAACAACAACAAGAAGCCCAACATCAAGCCCTAATGGCCCAACAACAACAAGAAGCACACGAAGCAACCTTAGCAACACAACAAGCAACCCTATCAACACAACAAGAAACCCTAGTATCCCAACAACAATAACAAGCACAACAACAAGCTCAACAATATGCCCAACAACAACAATTACTCACCCAACAATAGGGTTTATACTATAACCCTCAAGAAAAAATCATCAACCCAAACACGTTAGGGACATATACGCCTCCACCACAATCACCTTCACAATATCCTACTCCACCATACACACCATACAACAACTCATCATATCAGAATCCCACGTACAATTCATATGCCTTTCCACAATATGTTCCTCCACCAAATCTACAAGATGATGTGGCATCACAACTTAAGGTGTTAACACAAGAAATGTAGGATATTCAGATGGGAAAAATGAAGAAGCCCCATACACAACAAAACCTATGCCCATATCCATTCGATCAAAACATCGCCATGGTACCATTCTCTCTCAGTTGTGAGGTCCCAAAATTTGATTAACACAAAGGGAGAGGAAATCCTGTGGACCATGTCAAATAGTTTCACATCATGTGTATGGAGGTCACCTACAATGATTCATATTTGATGCACCTATTTCCACGAAGCTTAACGGGCCCAACTATCGATTGGTTTTCTCAACTTCCTCTGGGTATAAAAACATTTCAAGAGATCACTGAAAAATTCATAGATCACTTCTCCTTTAATTTGATGTGGACATGAGCTTAGAAGAGTTGTATAATCTCAAACAAAACAAAGGAGAATGTTTCACCAATTTCTTGCAACGATGGAGACAAAGAGCTAGCAAGAGCAAGTGGCCCATTCCCAATGAATAACAAGTGGGGATCATCATAGTGAATGTTGATCTAGATCTATCCTTCCACTTAAAGATGTAGTGCATTACCTCTTATGATGAGCTTGTCCCTAGATCCCTTAACATCGAGAGTGCTCTAATCTCATAGGGAAATACTCAAGCATAAAAGACAACCGCCCATCAAATAGTTCAAATGATAAGCCTTGTGTTTGGGCTAAGAATAAGAGTGTAATGAATGATGGCGTGGTAGATGCTAAGGTGGTCCTAAGTACTCCTAGGCCAAACACCAATCAAAACAATCAAGTCAATAACACTGGAACACAACAAAGATGAACCCCCAACAGGAAAAACTATCCAAAATGAAAATACACACAATTGTTAGAACCTATTGAAACCATCATGAAGAAATTGGTAGAGTCAAACTTAATAACACTTCCCAATTTTTAAAACTACCAAGAACTGCAAGATAAACCACCTTGGTACAACGAAAAAGATATTTGTGACTTTCACAAAATTAAAGGACACAAAACATCAAACTGTATGAGGCTCAAAAATGTTATCCAAGATCTTATTGAGAATGGAGACATATCTGTTGAGGTACTAGCTGGAAACCAAGATCTTAAGATATACAAGAACCCCATGCCGGATCACAACAAAGGAAACAACAATGGAAAAGATAAGGATTACACAAATGTACAACATGTCTATTCCAATGTTGTTGCTTCCTATGATGGCATCATCACCATTGTCACCATCAAAGGGCCTAGTGTGGAATATGGAGTCACCACATGATGAGGAAAAGTCACCATCGAAGGAGCTCCATCTCAACCTAGGGAACAACCTACTTTTCGAACACCAAACCCTAGAAAATATAGTCTCTTAGATTAGCTTAAGAAGACCCCCACATAAATTTCTATCTTGGAACTATTAAGGATATCCCCTGCACATAGGGAAATCTTAGAGAAGGCTTTATCTGCATCATCCATCCTTGAGGATATTGATACAAATAAATTTCAATCGATGGTAGGGAACATCACTAATCATCTTCTCACCTTCTTGGAACAAGACCTACCATTGCAACCATCTGATTACTACGCTTTACACCTTGAGGTCATTATTCATAAGAACAAGGTTAAAAGATTCTTAGTAGATGGAGGTGTTGTTCTGAACATTTTCACCCTTCAATTGATCAAGAACCTGGTCTATTCAAAAGATGCTATTGAGAAAGAAAAGAGGATAACCATCAGAGCATATGACGATCAAGAGCGAGTATCACAAGGCATCATCGCACTACCCATCCAAGTGGGACCCATCATTACAGAGACTACATGCCAAGTATTGGACCTTGATCTCCCCTACAACATCTTGCTTGGTCAACCATGGATCCATGCCCTAAAATTTGTAGCTTCAACCTATCACCAATGTGTAAAGTTTCCTTTTGAGGACAAAGAAGTTACCATCCACAGAGATCTTGAACCTTTTTACTATTGCAAAAATATTGAGGCCAAGTTTTAAAAATACCCCAAATCCCTAAAAAATGATGAAGGGCCTACACCATCCTCATAATTTTTTGACCCATCATCCCTTGCATCTACCTTAGAAACAAAAACACCCATCATACAGAACATTCCTAACATCAAAGCAGTGATCCAAGATGATGGTTGTGGAAACTATAAAATAATGAAGGATAATTTTATGTTGGGAGAGTTACCTCTTTCCCCCAAATCTCATGGGAAAACCACACCTATCAATAAAGTGGCCAAAACATTAACAATGGCAGCTACTACCTTCACCAAGTGGGGGGATTTGAACAAAGAAGATGTCAATGAGGAATATGTCTCTAAACTACTCTATCAAGATGACTGACCTGTCCCTGTTCTTCCCATGGAAGATGACAATAAAGGCTTGTAGCTAATGAAGGGATGGGGCTATAATAAGAATGAGAACCTAGGAAAAAATGACAACTATTTGCTAGAACCTATCATTCTTGAGAAACATCCAAAGAATCTTGGCTTAGGATGTACTACTACTAAGCTTACCCTTCTTGGCAAAGGTACTTCCACTAAACGGGTTGAGGTTTCCTCTTGGTTGCCAATATCCTTTAAAACTACCCTAGATGACTTCCCCCTCGACATTGCTGACCTATTTGAGAATAAATCTCTCTTCATGATATCCACAACATCTTTCACTCCAAATGACCAAACCATAGAAATAAGCCTAGTATATCCCCAACTCATTGATTGGGACCAACGAGCACCACCAATTCTAGATTTATTCAAAAACAATAAAGCGATCTCGAAATTCATGAGACTTTGTGACAACTTACCATGGGTAGATCATAAACATGGTTTTGATATAGATCTAGACACATGGGCATACTACGGGGAGATGATTGAATCCTTTAGTTGCAAAATGGACATGCAAATAACATGCAGATATTTGAGTGAAAACCACATTGTGGCACTTTCTGATCCTAAAATAATAAAAAGAAAGGACACATCCAAAGGTGAAAACCTCTCTGAGGAACCCAATGATGAGGGATTCAATCTTCCCCTTAGTGAATGCATCTAGAAAAGTCAACAATGCTAGTAGAAAAGGCTACTCCAGTGAATGTCAGAACAAAGGAAACACCCAAGATCACTTTCTATGTTGAATCCTTGTTGGATGAAGAACAAAAAAACCTAGCAATGTTCCTAAAAGAGAGAAGAACTAACTTTGCATGGTCATACATAGATATGCCAGGGATCGATCTCGAAGTGGTTGTGCATCATTTAGTAGTGTATCTTGAAGCCAAACCAGTGAAGCTGAAATTAAGAAAGATGCATCCTCAAATAGCACTCTTGGTGAAACTTGAGTTACAAAATCTTCTTGACTTCGGATTATCCAACCGATTGATTATCTTGAGTGGGTTTCCAACTTGGTACTAGTCTCAAAACCCATTGGGGGTAGCAAAATATGCATGGATTTTAGAGACTTGAACAAAGCATGCCCAAAGGATGATTTCCCTCTTCCTAACATCGACATCATCATGGATTTAACAACTGGGCATGAAATGTTGTAACTCATGGATGGTTTTTCAGGCTATAATCAGATCATGATCGCCAAGGAGGATCAACAAAAAACTGCATTCACTTGTCCATGGGGAACATATTGTTGGAACATGATGCCATTTGGGCTGAAGAATGCAGGAGCAACCTATCAAAGAGCAATGACCCTCATCTTTCATGACATGATCCACAAAACAATAAAAGACTATGTGGATGATATTTTGGCTAATTCAAAGAAAAGGAGTGAGCACATAGAGGTATTGGGACCCATATTTGACAGAATTGAAGAGTATAAAGTATGGTTAAATCTAAAAGAATGTGTCTTTGGGGTTACATTAGGGAAGCTTCTTGGCTACATCATATCAAAAAGAGGGATAGAAATTGATCCAACAAAAGTAAAATCCATTCAAGAAATGGAACCACTGCAAACATTGAAACAAATGAGAGGGTTACAGGGAAGGTTGTAGTCCATTAGAAGGTTCATAGCCCAATTATTAGACAAAATCCACCGTTTCTTGCATCTTCTCCATAAAGGAATGACTTATAAGTGGGATAATAAGTGTGATAAATCTTTCCAACAGCTCAAGGACTACCTATTGACACCTCTAGTGCTTATGTTGTCGATACCAAACAAACCATTGATCCTGTATATCTCACCAATATTAGCAGCACTAGGTGCTCTTCTAGCACAAAATGATGAAAATGGAAAGGAAAGAGCTATCTATTACATCAGCAAGACCTTGGTGGGCTATGAAATGAACTATTCATCCATAGAGAAAGAATGCTTAGCGGTGGTTTTTTCTTCACAAAATTTTAGACATTACATGTTGTCGCATCAAATCAAGCTTATTATAAAGATCGACCCATTAAAATACCTATTATCCAAAGCAACTCTCACTGGGTGAATGGCCAAATGGGTAATGATCTTGATTGAATTTGACATAGAGTACATAGAGTGCAAGGAAATCAAAGGACAAGTGATCGTGGACCAACCAACAGAAGCACCTATCTATGTAGAGAAACCTTTGATATCCTAATTTTCTGATGAATAAATGTTCCTTGTCAATATGGCAGATTAGTGGAAAATGTTAGGGACGAGTATTCTTTTTATCACCCCTCAAGGTGATTGCATTCAAAATTCATACAGGCTATCGTTTCAATGTACTAACAATATAGTTGAGTATGAAGCCCTGATAACCGGTCTAAGGATAGTAGTTCAATGGAAGATACAAGAGATGAAAGTCTATGGGGACTCACAGATGGTTATCAACCAAGTCAACGACAACTACCAAACTAAGGATGATAAGATTACTCCTTATAAGAAGATGGTAGAAATTCTTAAGGAATTTTTCATAGACATAACCTTTGAGAAAATTCCTTGCATGAACAACCGAGCAACGAATGCTATGGTGACAATTGGATCATTGTTAGACATGTCACACAACGCCTTCAATGTGAATTCCTGGTAGAACAACTTCTTGTACTGGCTTTGGAAATCCTTGAATCTGAATTTGTGTGCATAATTGTTGGTCCTGGTTCCTCATGGTATCATGATATATTCACCTATATTAGCAGAGGAACCCTTCTATACGATATCACCTCCAACCTTAAAAAGATATTTGTTAAAAAGGAATCCCGATTCGTGATCCTAGGTGATACCTTATACCACCGAAGTATCGAGGGGACATTAATATGATGTCTCAACCAAGAGGAAGCCTTGACTTCCTTAATGGAAGTACATGATGGCATATGAAAGTCCCATTCTAGTGGTATGACTTTAGCTAAGAAACTGTTGAAGATGGGGTATAATTGGCCAACCATGGAAAGAGAAGCCCATCAATACATGTAGAAGTGTGTCTAGTGTCAACAACATGGAGATCTTATTCATGCTCCGACTCAGGAGTTAAAACCAATGGTCACACCTTGGCCTTTCTCACAGCGGGGGCTTGACCTCATAAGAAAAATTACTCCCACCTCATCTAATGGCCACAAGTTCATCATAACGACCATTGAATACTTTACCAAGTGGGTCGAAGCCATTCCTATGACCTACATAATATGGAAGCGAATTGCCAAGTTTATCCCGAATTACCTTATCTGCCATTATGGTGTTCCATAAGCCCTTATCTCAAACAATGAAACACCCTTCAAGAATTAGGATGTGAAAGAGTTATGTCAAAGATTCAACATCCAAAATTGATTCTCCACCCTATATTACCCCCAGGGAAATGGTTAAGCTAAGGCTACAAACAAGACCATTATAAAAATCATAAAGAAAACAGTTAATGAAGTTAGCCGTGACTGGCATCTGTAGTTAAATCTCACCCTCTGGGCCTATCAAACTAGTATCCACATGCCTACAGGTGCAACCCTGTTCTCCTTGGTCTATGGATTAGAAGCCATCTTTACTATCGAGGTCAAGCTTCCCTTGTTGCGAGTCTCACTACAAAATCTAATCACTGATGAAGAGTACAAAGTATCTTAGATGAATGAGCTAGAATTCTTGGATGAGCATCACCTCAATTCCCTTAATCACTTGCAAGATACCAAAACTGACTAAAATGGAGCTATAACAAGTAGATCAAGAGTCAGTCTTTCCAAGTAGGGGATCTTGTCCTAAAGCAAAATCAGAAAAATATTCCAGATCATGACAATAAAGGAAAGTTTGAGCCTAACTGGTTTAGCCCATTTGTCATCACAACAAGCTATGGATTAGGAGCATATCAATTATCAATGCCTGAAGGTGAGCTCTTGTAGGAACCAACCAATAGTATTCATACTAAAAAGTTTTATGCCTAAGCTTAAAGGGTATAAATCTAAAAAATACAAAAAAAAAAGTGATCAAAATCCAAAAAAGTAAGAAAAAGGATTGAAAAAAATAAAGAAAAAAATCATCCTCTAGTGAAAACCAATTCGGTGGCACTTTGGGAAAGTACCTTGGTGAAAACTTGGCAAATAGGCACCTCGGATAAATAAAGCACCTCCATCAATCTTTGGCTCTTTATCCTATCTTTCTTTGCATTGCATCCATCCATCACACCATTAATCCTATTTATTCCATCACCCATCCGCATTTGTATCATAGCTTGATATTGTGAAGCATCGTATCTACTTTAGTACTACTTGGCATATTCCTAAGGTCAGTTTATCCTGCCTATATCGAGGCAATCTATTGCATCACGCTGGGGGAAATTCATTATGGATTGGATTGGGTTCTTGTGTATCTTAAGGTTATTGGAAATCTCATCGAAAATCCCAAAAACATTCATAAAACCTCATCAAAATCCAAAAACACTTGCAAAATCAGAAAATACAAAAACATTCAAAATCTTGTATAGTTAAAATCCAAAAACATCAAAAAATTGTAAAGTCAAAATCCAAAACACATCAAAATCCCTAAACATGTCAAAACATCAAAAATCTAAAAACAATAACATGTCTAACTACGAGTCTCTGAGCTTGAACGTAGTCAAGGCCATCTTTGATAAGGCCCCGAGACACCCTAAGTCAATCCTTTAGGAGTCTGTCCTAATAAACTAGCAATCCATCAACTATTCATTTATCATCAATAATAAGTCAATTCAGTTGAACTACATGGTCTCTGTGTGTATAATGTAGGCAAGTCTCATCTTTGATAAGCCCTCGAGGCCACCAAGATAGTCTTTTAGGTTAGGTTCTTAGTCAAAATATTAGAAAACCCCTAAACATTTGAAAACTTAGAAAACCCCTAAACATTCAAAAACTCAAAAAAACACAAAAATAGTAGAAAACCTTGGAAAACCCTAAACAACCTCAAATAACCGAAAACTAAAACATTCACATAAACTTTTGAAAAGATAAAAAACAACCTCAAAATATTTCAAAAACACCAAAAACATTGAAATATTCCAGAAAATTCAAAAATACCCATGTCATTTCGCTTTCAAATGCAATACAACCTTCACCCATAATAAATTGATCATCATCTCCAACCTTTGACAAAACAAATAGAAAACAAGTGTCGCGAGTTGCAAAGCGAAAACATAAGTGTCAAAATCTAAAGTCTAGATCATAGGTAAACGAGTCAGTGGAGTTTGTATCAACGGCTTATCACACACCTCATCTTAATCAAAACACATGATAAACTATCCTAGGATGCATCCTTTCGACAATGGACATCAACATCAACAATCACCTTAGCTATATTAAATTGGCAAAAGATATAGATACACTGACTGCTTGTCTTTGATATTTTATTATGATTTATCTTATTGAACCATTTTGAGGACCTCTCGATGATGTTTAAACAATTTAGAGAGAAAGGAATGGGGCATCGATCATTATCTTTCATTTGTTGTGCTTATGGGTATTCTTGTAAAATAATCTTGGCCCATACTTAGTTGTGTGCAGGGAAGTTGTTTGGAGTAGATTTTTTACTATTGTGTATGCTTTGGTCTGATATATTCTAAACTTCTAAACTACATTCTGATGAGGTTTTCATATGTCAAGGTGTGAATAAGAACTATCCTATCCTGTTTGTAGAGTCAAAGTCCATTGCACTGGACACAACTCCATCCTGTTTATTAATACCATGACGCATCGTGTCTATGTGTTATATCAAAAATAAGGAATGACAAAAAATCCCAATCCCAAGATATGAGCAAATCATTCACCTCATCAACATATCTAATAAAGTCTCGGTGGATCATGGACTTGTTGGACGTACTGAATCAATCTTCAAAATCAATAGTCAAATCTTTCTTCTATCTTCTTTCCACACTAACCTAGTATCATGACAGTAAACAAAGAAATCATCATGCATCCATATTGCATCCACAAAATCATCAACATACGTGCATCTTGCATCATCACAACATATCATAATAATGGAAAACATAATCCACTGCATTATCATTATCATTTAAGTTATTTCAGGATAATATAGATTTGCTATTCTAAGCATCTTAATGCATTACATAAACATTCATAACATAAAAAATATAAACATCATCCATATGCATACATACATCATGACATCATAAAATTACATAGAAAAGTACACAAAAAGAAATGCATCCATCCATACATCCTGCATAAGCATATCATATCATCTACATATCACGACATATCATAACATCCATCCTATAACATATCATACAAAGATATTGAAAAAGAAGGTAACACATCTATTGCATTACATTGCATCCGTACATAATCATAACGCATAAACATCACATCACATCATATCATATGCATCCATACATTCATAAAGCATGAAACAAGGGATGTCACATCATGGATCTGAATCATCTCATATTTATCAAAAAATGACTGTCATGATACAATATCTGACTTAGTGTATGTATATCAATCAAAAGTACAATATCCACAAGGCTATAAAAAATGAGCCTATGAATGTATATCTATATAAATAACCAGAAAAATAATCAAAAAGTGCATACAAAATGGTTAGCCTTTGTGGCTGCTCGACTCCCCTCTAATTGATGGATGATCCTCAGCCCTGGGATGTGCCCCACTCTTCTATGAAAAATAAAATTGCCTCATCGCTTGAGGGACATCTCTGTGGTAATGCATCCTATAGTACGCCACCTCAGCGACTGCCTCTCTATACATTTAAGCAGAAATTGTCTATCCCTGAGTAGTTGTTCTCACCACCTCGAGCTGTTGTCTCTGCCTAATCTCTTGGGCCAGCTATAAGTCTAGTTGTTGTCACAACTAAACCTCATGATCTCTCTGAGCAGTCATATCTTATGGCTGCTGCTAATGCCTGTCCCCTGACACCTGTGCCCTATCCTACTCTAGTTGATCTTGCACTCTACCTCAGCCCCATCTCTACCTTTGTCCTGACTGCCATCTCATCCCCAGCCTTAGCCTCTACCTCTGAGGTATCTCCCCTAGGTCTATCAAGTGCACAAGTGGCGTGAACCATGCATTGTATCCTGGCGTAGTGCCTGCATCTAGTATGGCCTGGTCATAAGCCCATGGCTGAGCAACTAGCTGTCTAAACCCATCAATTTCCATTGTAGGGTCAATATGTGCTCCCCACTAGACCTCCCTCTGGGATCTTGTGAAGGTTGTTGTGTAATCATTGGGAGGTACATCCTATACCTCCCCAAATTATCTAGCCACATGGTCTAGGAGATATCGCTCAATCATGGTATGCTCCCTCCCCTGCATATAGCGAGTTTGCCAAGAAAAATACAATTGATGCTAGTCATCGTACCAAGCCAGAGCCTGCAACCATTACCTCCATCAAAATATGGTCATGTCATCAATAACCCTACGCTAGTAGGGTAAACTTGTAGGGCCTGTGTGCTGCAGTGTCATCGAAATCCTGTACTTGAAGACAATGGGCTCATCCTTGTGAATTTCCACTAAAACCACCAAAGGGTTCAACATGACTATGTGCTCATATGTTCAAATATGGAGTAGTGTAATGCCTGCTCTGATGCTCCTTCCCTCGTAATACATCACATGGTGCATGTCGTGGTACAAAGACACAAGAAGAATTGGACCCCATGCATACATCACAGTCCTCCTAATCATCCCCTCCCATGCCACCCCCCAGCTCAGACTAAAACCTCCACCCCCTTGGTTGGGGGAAATGACATCAGAAATCAGTGCCACAATGAACAATCTAAAAATGGGAACCCACCTATGGTATACATCCAGGTCTATCTACAAGCTCACCAAAATAATCTGACGTTTGTGTAAAAGAGAGCAACATGCGTCTCTCCTAGCATTAGTGTCATAGATGACAT
The DNA here is from genome assembly GCA_007258455.2 of Sequoia sempervirens. Taxonomy (NCBI): domain Eukaryota; kingdom Viridiplantae; phylum Streptophyta; class Pinopsida; order Cupressales; family Cupressaceae; genus Sequoia; species Sequoia sempervirens. The sequence goes on from VDFB02373365.1 coordinate 356,629,296, forward strand.
GCTCTCCATGAATTGGAAACTGTAATATGCACCACACATCCTCAAGTGTGATGGTCACCTCATCAATGGGCAAGTGAAATGAAGAGGTCTCGCTGTGCCACCTCTCAATCAACGTCATCATGGCAAGACGGGTCCGGACCTCGGGAAAGAAAGAAATGAAGCCTAACCCTAGCATCCCCATTTTCTCTACCTCCAATTCATTAAAGTCTCTAGCTACTACCAAAATGTCAAAACAGTGCTCTCACGACATCAACGACGAAGGATCCTCCTGCACGCATCGCACACACAACGCCAATTTTCCAAAAAGTCAAAAAAATGATCAAAATCTAAGACTTTGCACCCTAAAACATCAAAAGCGTTGCTACAATCAATAGTGTTGTTGTTTTTTATGTACACCACTCTATAAATTTTAGGGGTGCATTGCTAATTTAGTGACATGTGTTGCATTACTCAATAGTGAATCAACATTTGCATGCATCGCTAAAGCAAAAAACTTGGGTGTGTCTCCATTGGCTATGTATGTCTCTCACTACTTTTTAGTGTTTCCCAACCTAAATATCCTATGCATTGCCATATTAAACTCGCGACCCCCAAATCAAAAGCATCACTAGAGCAAAAAATGGTGGTGCACCGCTAAATAGAAGGTGCGTCGCTATAAAATCAATAGTGATGCTTTGACGCTTCTTGCACGTCATTATATAGCGATGCTCCTAAAAAACCTAGTTTTGAGGTGCTATTAAATGCACCTAAATGCAAAAATCAAGGTAAGTTTTAAGTCACATACCTGGGGTCCTACGTCTGCTCGACACTGGTACTCTCGAACCTACTCGGAAAGGTGAAGAGGAAGCACACGATGAGCCATCTTGCCAAGGTGTCAAAGCTCCAAATGCACAAAATCTCTAAAGGTTGAATGCACAAATGAATTGGAAGTGCACCCTTCTCACCTATTTAAGCCAAAAAATTATGGTTTTTTGCCCTAATTTGAGCCAGAAGCTAGGGTTTTCATCTATTTTGCCTGTTTCTGACCTATGCAGCCTATTTTGAACCTTTTTTGCATTTTTGGCATCTCGGGACCTATTTTAGCACCTGAATATATATTTAACCTTTGTCGAGAAATCAACCCAAAATTCAATTTTTTTTCCCAATTTCTTGAGGGGGTAGGGAACCATCTTAATTCCTTTCGCTAGGGAAATAGTGGGGCATCTAAAAATAAAAAAAGTTTTATTTTCTGATCTAAGCAACAATATTTAATTTGAAAATTGTTAGTCTTTGAACCAATGTAACAGGTACCTCACTTCAAAGAGGGGCAAAATGTAGACACATAAAAATGTCCCGAATGATATTACACACTCAAATCTGATGTACTAACACTGTTTCATCCTAAAACCCATCCTCTTTTTGCTTAATTGATTAAATTAGCCTAGCTATTTAGTTAATTGCATCATTTTCAGCTATTAATTTGATTAATCTAATTAGGTTAATTCCTACCCTTTTCATGCTAACCCTTGGACCTATTAAATTGGATAAATCAAATTATCTAATTTAATCCCTAAGTCCTCTTATTTAATTAAAGAACCCTAAATATATTTAATTAAATATCATATCACATCCCCCCTTTTTTCATTAAATCATTTATTTAATGAATATCATTTAATTCCTCTAATTTGCATAATTGAAACTTTGTTTAATTGTCAAATTACTAATTAAATCTAATCCTCTCACTTGTAAGGGAATATTCCTTGAGAATATTCCTCCTTTGCACATTCCTCCAAAAAGGGAATATCCTCATGGAATATTCCTTCCGTTATGCACATAAAATTTGGTTTTAATTAACTAAATGACTAATTTTCCTCCAAAAGGGAATATTCTCATAGAATATTCTTTCCCTTTGCACTCATTTAAAAAAGGGAATATTCTTTTTTTGAAACAAACTTTCAACAAGACTTCTTGTGCAAGTTTTGAAAGTGTGTTTGTTTGTATGAATGTAAGTCCTTGATTAAATATCATCTTGCATCCTCAACCCTTGATGGGAATCCATGATCCATGCCTCCATCTTCCTTCCATTCTAACCGTTGATTGTTCCTTTTGATCTTGACCATCAGTTTCATTTTTCATATTCTATAAATAGACCTTGCATGTATTGAATAGGGATCCACCTTTTCATAGCAAACTTATGCTGTTGAAACTCATCCATCCATCTTTTAATAATAAACTTATGTTGTTAAAATCACTCTCATCTTGCATCCATATTTTATGTTTTAAAAGAATTTTAGGTTAATTTTCTTGCATCATATTAGCTTAGAGCATCCATTAATGGCTTCCATGGTAACTTAGTTACATCCATTTAGTATATTTTGAAACTAGGGTTTTAATCTTTCGAATCTTGCATACATTTAGAATAGCTTTGCATACACCCACATATATCATCTTAGCATATATCATGTTAATCTAGGTTTCATCACATTTTATCACACATCTCTCATTGGTTTCTTCAATTCTCTTCAATAGAATTGATTGAAACAAGCTCATTATCCAAGGGATTGGGAAAGGGTGGCCATTCCACATCAATGTGACACCACTCCCCCAAAAGGATAAGTTTCAATGGATTAGAGTAGATGTTTGTTAAGCTTTCATGTTTTAAATTGTTAGTCTTAATGGATTCTTCATCTTTGTTTAAATTGAATGATCTTATTGAGACTAATGCATAGTGGCTTAAATACACTTCAAATCCTCATGGATCAAGTGTAGTTAACCTATACTACATCATCGGTCACAAATATCCTAATAGAATATAATGATTTTAAGTATGTCTTTGGGTTGTGAATATATGCTAACAAACAAATGATCAAAGATCACGAACAAGATAATTATCCAAGTCATCAAAATATCAATTGGGAAGAAAATGGGATGGATGGGAGGGGATGAAAAATGATAGTGGGATTGGTGTAAAAGGTGGGGTAATGAAATCATGGGATTGATATAATTAGATTGTGTTAGAGTATCCTACAGCTAGATATGAATGCCAAGGAATTATTAGATGTGACAATGAGGTGGTATGAGAGAGTAATGGATATAGGATAAAGAGATAAGGATGGGAAGATGGAAGGATAGTGGGATGAAGGGATGAACGTTTTGGAGGGATTGATGGAAGAAGGATAGTGAGCTAAGGATTGGGAGAAGGAATATGGGATGAAGGGATGAATGTTTTGGTGGGATTAATAGGAGGATAGTGAGGTAAGGATTGGTAGAAGGATTATGGATGAATAGATGAAGGTTTTGGCGGAATTATTAGGAGGATAGTGAGGTAAGGATTAGGAGAAATATTATTAGATGAATGGATTAAGTTTTTTGTTAGGTTATTAAGAGATGGGGGATGTGGATGTGATATCCAAGGACTATGTCATAAAGGAATAATATGCCACACTTTAGATATGTCATATATGATGAGGTAGGAGGGATGGAAGGTAGGAGGATGGGAAGATAAGAGAGGTAGATGGATGATAGAATGATGGGTAGATAAGGAATATGATGATGTGTAGGTATAGGGAATATATTCCAAGAGGGGTCCTAAGCATGTATGGATATTTTCCCATGTCTTTATCAAGATCACAAAGAGGATGGAGGGATATAGTGGGTAGGATGATAGGTAAGATAAGTAAGTGGTATGGACAGAGGAGATGAAGGATGGGGATGCTTAGAATGAAATTTACCCCAATTATGGAGATAAAATGGATGGATATTTACATATGATTCCCATTTGTTAGGTTTTCACCATGGTACCTACCCAAGGCACTTGTTTGTTGGGTTTTCACCATTGGAAGAAAAATATCTTCATTATTATTTTTCTTTTTTGACTTTTTTGGAGCTATTGGAATTTTTGGATTTTTGTGTGGATGGAGGTAGATGAGGATAGGTTTATGGATAATTTTTTTTGGAATATAGGCTAATAAAGATATGGAGGAAGGACTCAAGCATCTAGTTTCATACTGAGCTAATAAGAACCCATTTTTAAGTGCTTTTTGGAGGTTGGTATAAAATTATTGGGATAGATGAATTTTGCAAGGGCATGTGTTAAATGAATGTTATGAGGGAGATATGTGGAATAATTAATGGGTTGTAGGAAAGTGTATGGATAGAAGTATGAGAAGGCAGTGTGATATAGGGATGTTGTTAGGACCAACAGTGGTACATATTGTGATGGATATTGAATGATGGAAGGAGAAATGGGTGGAGGATGTGGGGATAATGGAGGAGTTAGGGCAATGAATTTTGGGACATAGGGACCCAAAATGGATTTAGAAGATATAGAATGGTGATGCTTAGATTTTAGATTAGAAAAATTGGATGTCATCTTGGATTGTTCTTTTGGTTGCATGATAGATGTTTTATTTGGGATCCACATGGTTTTGATTTATGATTTGGTAGACCTCTATGGCCATTGGGATCGATCACACATTTGGATCAATGTTTTATTTGTTTCAACATGTCTTTTTTGAGGGGACATGGTGATCTTTAGATTCATATGGATATTTGGTTGTATGCATTTTTACTTTGGAATCCAAATTGATTATAATATCCATGGTAGGGGTGTAAGGAGAAAGGTGATGTGAATGGAATATGAATGGAGTTATAGAGGGATGATTTTGGATATGATGCATGGAGGAAGAATGTTGGATGATATTCATGTGCCTTTGTTGATATTGATTGAGGATTATGGTAGTGGGATGTTTATGATGAGTGATAGGGATAGGTGTTTGGTGGATGAGGGGATAAATGGTGTGATATGGAGGATGGTATTTTGGGATATAAGGGCCCAAAATGGATTTTGTTATGCCCCTAACCCTATAGTGTGTCTTGGGTTATGAGTAGCCAAATTATCACTACCTTAACTCTTAATTAATTCATACTATTATTGTTATATTGTTATTTTATTATTTGGATCAACCTAGGGCCTATATGTTGTTGTCTAAGTTAGCTTGGGTGATATCCTTGGCATAAGTATAATATGTATAGAAGGTAGAGGTTAGTCATTATCATCACTTTGAGTATTGTGTTCTTATTAAAGAATATTGGAGGTATCCCACTTGAAGTGGATTAGGAGGTTGCCCCATTGAAGTGACATACTATTTCATATTATATCTTCTATTGTGCAAGTTATTTTATAACAAGTAGTATCAGAGCATGACCTTGACATTGTGAAGGAAAGACATTTTATTAATATTGGAGGTCGTTTTCGGAAGAACATATATCTCAGATTTTGGTGATTTTTTTTCTTATTTTTAAAGGGGTTTTAATAACTTATTGAAGCATCTACAGTCCATATTTCATTGGAATCATAGTAGAATTGAGTGATTTATTACAAAATTAGAACTTTTGCTAATTTTATTTGGGAAAAATGTATCTCCCAAATCTTGATGAGTTTTTTCCTGATGTTTAGTGGGTTTTTTAAAAACCTATTAAAGAGACTATAATATGAATTACAGAGTAAATGAAGCATAATTAAGTGATCTATTGAAGAATTAGGGTTTCTATTAAATTTGTTTTCAAGATCACAAATTATCTAATTTCTTAGATTATTTTTAGGGAAATTAAAATATTAGACTTGTAGAAAAAGAAGAAAAATAATAAGTAGAAAAAAAGAACAAGATAAAGATAAAGAAAAAGAACAAGAAGAAAAAAACAAGAGCAAGAAGAAGAAGATCAAGAGCCATAAAAATAATGAGAGAGAGAGAGAGTGAAAAATAACAAGAACAATAGAGAGAGCGAGAGAGATAAAGAACAAGAGAGAGAGATAAAGAAAAAGAACAAGAGCAAGAGAAAGAACAAGAAAAAGTACAAGAAACAGTAGAAGAAGAAGAATATGATGATGATGATGATAAATAAAAATAAAAGGGAGAAGATAAAGATGAAGGTTTGATGCATTAAGGACAATGTTTTTGTAAAGAGGGGAGCAATGTTATGCCCCTAACCCTATAGTGTGTCTTGGGTTATGATTAGTCAACTTGTGGCTACCTTAACTCTTAATTAAATTATATCACCATTTATTATATTCTTATTTAGTTATTTAGGTCATCCTAGAGCCTATATATTGTTATCCAAGTTGGCATGGGTGATATCCTTGACATAAGTATGGTATATATAAGAGGGAGAGGTTAGTCATTATCATCAATTTGAGTATAATGTTATTATTGAAGAATATTGAAGGTATATCCTTTAAAGCGGATTAGGAGGTTTCCCCCTCAAAGTGGTATATTATTATCAAGTATTTACAACATATTTATTATTATATTCTTCTATTTTGCAATTTATTTCATAATAAGTATTTACTTGTGACTATATTGTGGTACAACTTTCAATTTCCACCCTTTTTATACCTTTCCAATTCATGTGGTTGAGTTCATTCCTTAGGGGTATTAAATCCCCAAGTAGGAATCATAATGGGAAAGAGTTACTAGCTTCTTTTGATCTCCAAGCTCTAACGAAGCACAGGGAGAGATCATATGCGTAACTAGTAGCTCTTAGACTAACACAACAAGACCTGGATCAATTTATGATTTCTAATCCCCAAGCTCATTGAATGGTGCAAGGGGAGAGCATATTCCAAAAAAAGACCCCAAACACAAAAAACAAGGTTAATTGACCCTCTAATGCTACCTTAGTTCCTCATTTAGGGATAAAGTAAAAACAAAAGTTTTTGGTTGCAATCCTATAAGAGATAGCATTAGGATTTTTGATCTTGTGGTCTTCAAAAAATTTATTTCAAGTACAAAGGTGTTATTATAATCACAAGAAAGTCCAAGTTAGCTAGTTAGTACCACAATATCAAGAAATTTTGAAAAATGTGATAAAAAACTAAAAGCATATTATACCTTGTGACTTTGAATAGGAATGAAGCATATTTGCCTAAGTACCTTTGTATTCACATTTTCCCCAATTTTATGTATTTTCTCGTATATAGATCAGATTCACACTTTCTAGAGTAGATTTAGTAAAGCGTAAAGAATGAGAGGTTCCCGACATATTTTCTCATAATATTGTGTAGTCCTTTAGTTTCATGTCACATTCACCTATCTAGAGGCACATTCACTTAAATAGATTGTTAGCAATTCTCATAAATTAATTTGCCTTTTTCTCCATGCTTTCACCTTTCCTCAAAGAAGATTCACCCAAGCAAAGGTGCATTCACCTCAAAAACCCACATGATGTAAGAAACTAAAAACAACCAAATTTTGTTAGTACAAACCTTGACATGGGTCTTGTAGAGCTTCCTATAATTCATAATTAATTGGTGAAAATGATCATGCAAGCGACTTAATAGACCTGAAGATACCTAAACTAAGCAGATCATCATTCTAGAGAGGGATTCATTGAATTATCAACCAAGGAGTCGTATAATTTATATTATGTTGGCAAGATATATGCATTCATAAATTATAAATGTCCTACATTGGCTGAGTATAGGTAAATTAAAGATAGATAAATACATTAAAATATTTTAACCAAAATTAACTTCTATTTCCCAAAATAGTGTGAATGGATTCAAACAACTACCTAATTGCTATGGGTACTTAATGCTTATGACTGTTACCAAATAATTATTATACTGAAGTATGTCCTAATCTAATTAACCTCTAGAGTACTAAACAAAGTATCAACTAAAAATTTCTAATTTGTAATTTATAATACATCATTCATAATTGCATAAACTAGAAACTACCAATTAAAATTGCAATGCACAATCTAATCTATCAATCTAAACTAAGGTGATTCTTTAGTACCTCAAGTTGCCCTTGATTGAGTTGCACCCACAAAATCTTCTTCAATTACCCACTCAGGAAAACATATTACTGAAATATCTTCTCTTTATTGCATTCTAATCATACATAGAACTTGTTGAATATAATCTAACAAGAAATAATATTCAATCTAATACATGCAATATCTCGATGTCCTTCTCGATAGGGTACCCCACTATATAGGGTCCGTGAGAGTCCATTTATTTGTGAACTGAAAACAAACTTAAAGGTAGATGTAAACTCTCCCATAGGAATAGGAAGAGGACTAAGTTTTCTAAAATATAAAATAATAATTATCAAAACAAGAGTATAAAAGTCAAACAAGGACTTTGTACTCAACCAATATTAACTGCTATACTAAAAACATGCATAGATGGAGTAGTTTTTGTTATAGCTCTTATTCCTATCGAGAACAAGCTTCTCCATCATGACTTATTAAAAGATAAGAGTGACAATTGTTCATCCATTATCTTTTCCTTAAATGACCACCTCCATCTTCTTCTGATAGTGATCGTGTTGTAGCATATTAACTCCTTTGCATCAAACTGTGATCCTTATGCTATAGGTTAAGAAGCCTATTATTTCGGGTCAACAAGTTCCTTGTTTCAAGGGTTAGTCCTTATTATTCAAAGCATTTTCATTACTAACAACTATAATTAGACATGAAATCCTACTAAGCTCACAAAAATTCATAACTCATATACACACTTATTAATATAACATATATCAAATTCAAATGTTTTAAAATGCTTAAAGTATATAAAAGGTCTAGTAGTGTCTTTCAAAGTTCAGTAGAAAATAAGATAAAAGTATGTAACTTTAGCAAGGAAATAGGACATATTATGACTCATCAGACCCCACCGAGTGTGTCAGAAATGTGTACATGAAAAATGTTTCCTGGGCGTAAGATTTAGTAATAAAACTAAACAAAAACACTAAACAAGCAAACACTTAGGGTGAAAATAGATTCAAACATTATAGAATTAAAAAAAACAACACTATGCCAAAACTCTTGTTGTGTATATTTTCTTGAGTTGATCATTGAGTTGTGTGCTCACTAGTAATTTTGACAATGTAATGACACTCTAAGTGAAAATGAGTGATATTTGTAAAAATGGCTAAGCATTGTATATATATATATATATATATATATATATATATATATATATTTGGAGAGAAATGAATCAATAGTGGAGATTAGATCACGAGATCGATGGATGGGATTGAGAATGATCTCTCAAGCGATGAGATTGTGACAAGTGGCACAATGCGAGGGCTTGATAGGATGGCTAGTACCTTGAGGGTACTTAGGAATATTTTCCATAAAGGTAATTCTTGTCCAAGGGGACAAGATGAGGGGATTAAAGGAATTAAAAACTCCTTTTGGGTACTTTTGGAAGAAAGACCCATGTGCTCAAGGACATGGGATCTTTTCCAAAAGGGGAAGGATTTAATGTTGAGGGGAAAAATGAGTGAGGAAAGATTCAATCCCACTTAATCAAGGGTTAAGTGTGTGCACATGATTATTGAGTGGATTAGGTAAGGATTAGGGGTTAATGGAAAATGATGGAGGATGGGACATGTGAGAGGAATTAAATAAATAAGAAATTATTTATTTAATTTTTAGAAGAAAGGGGATAAAGATGGGTAAATAATTAGGAATAATTATGTACCTTAGGTTGGAATTTAGGGGAAATAGAGGGAATTATTTGGGAGGATAATTGGGATAATTGTGAACATTAATTAAATAATAAAACATTATTTAATTTATATATAAATTAGAGATAAGGTGAATTAGGGTAAATTGACCGAATGTAATGGTCAATTATAGGTGTCTATAGGTGGTATACAACAAGGGAAATGGACTTGCACAAATTATGTTATTTGTCAATATGTTAATGTATCAAGGAACCCTCATTAAAAAAAGCACAAAACTAATTATGAAATGGAATGGGTATGTAAATTTCACCATTACATTTTATTCCTACTTTTGAGTGCACATGAATCCAAGAATGATTATGCATCTAAAAGTATATAACACTCACAAACATGCATGTTAAGTAAATATTTAGGCATCAAAATATATTATCAAGGGTCAATATAAAGTAATGAAACCTACAATATGTCATCATGTTGGTTTCCCTTTTGGACATGATTTTTTTAGGAATTAAAGTTGAGTCTTTGTAAGCTCTTGTAATGATATACAAAGATCAACATGAGCAGTGTTAAAAAAAAAATGACCCTATAATTAGTTGCATTAATAATATGCAAGGAATTTCAGAGGAAGGAGAAATAGAACATAAAAATAAAATGTAATCCAAGCATATAAGCATGCAATCATGTAAAGAAATAACCATAAGGAATAAATCATGTATCAAGCATATGAATGTATTGAGTGATATAGCACTTAATGAGTTGAAGACCTATATAATTACATAGAAAACTAAAGTGGAATATAACCCCAATATTGTTGATTATCAAGGTGAAGAAAGCTTGCAATATGAACTTAAATGAGTGAATGCAAATCTGAAATATGAAGATTAACCTTTAGCCTTAGTGTGAAGAAATAATGAGAGAGAGAGATAGAAAAAACCATAAGACATGCAACAACAGATTTACGTGGAGAAACCCCGAAGGGAAAAAAATCCACCACCGAAAGAGAGGCAAGTATATTACTGATAATCTCAAATATTACATGCAGCAATAGACTTCTCTTGTCATTCCCTGTAAATCCAGCAACACCCTGTTACCCTGCAAAATTGAATTGAATAACTCTAGCTCAAGGCCCCAATTTATAGAGATTTGAGAGGATGAAAACCACCATGGTTTCACCAAACAATAGGCAGAAATACCACCTAGAAAAACCCATGCCTCCCTCCTTTAAATGGTCAACAGATACCAAAAATAGCCTCTTATAGATGCTCTTACAACTATCATAAGGAATCTTTCATGCATGGGCGCCTAGGGTTCAAAAATAGCATATTCTGTCATAGGAATATGTCATACTGTCATAGCATCTTATGGAAACTATCATGCATGTCATAGATGCTCTTAAAACACCCTATTTTGACCCAACAACCTTATTTTAGAAGATTCCAAGGTGGGACACCTAGCTATTTTGTCCTTTTCCAAAAGGACAAATGGTAACTGTAACACTGCATTTACATTGTCTCTTTCACCACTGTTGGTCAAATAGTTTCACCTCTTATGGGTAAATGTACAAAACACTTTAGGAGAATAATAAATTAAAGAATTTACAAGGTTGATGACACCTAAATCCTAACAAATATTGCATACAAGATCATGATAGAACATTTGTATAAGTAATCTAATAAGTCCCTAGTGGTGATGAAAATATAAATTGAGACATGAAGTTGGAACTATGGCATGAAGCTTGAAGTATAGGGAAAATCCCTAGTGTAAGATATAATAGTAGTAAGGATAATATGTAAAGGGAAAGTTGGATGTCTTTGAGTATAATTTCTCCCTATGTGTAGAGATGTTGAAATGGTAGGTCCAAATATAAGGATAGTAGGACACCCCCAATATAACTCAAAAGATGTATCAATGTAGGATGGTAATGCTAGAAAATAATGTTATTGTGGGTCATACCTTTATAACCCTTATAACATATATTGTTCTAATATAAGCTATTAAAACCTTATATATTATATGCTTTTTAAGCATATACCATTTGAAATAATTATAGTCTAATTATTAGATTATTAATTATTTATGAATGGTGGTTGTTGAATAGGTGTGACTAATTTAACCTTTCATGTATATGTCACTCTTCCTCCTATATTTAAGGAGGCTCTCTCTCAATTCTCTTGAACTATTCTTCTAACTCTTTAATTCTCTGCAAGGCTTCCTATAACATCTTGCTCGAGCATTCCTTCCTTTCAGAAGTAACTCCTCTTCTTTTTCCAAAACTATTTCTTCTTCAACCTCCTCTGATGGCACAAACCCTTCTTTAGAAATAAGGCTTCTTAGAGGTTTGTTCTTATTTTTAGCTGTAAAAAAGTCCTCTAAACTGAATATAAACTAGTGCTTAGATACAAAGGCTATAAAATTTTAGGTTGTTTGTCACTATCATAAACCCTTTCTTCTTCAAAATTTGTTTCAATATCAACCACAACAATTTTTCCTTTTTGATTTTTGGCCTTCCCGTTTATAAGCCCTGTTATCACTCAATATTGCATCGTTGCTAAGTTGCATAACTTAGCTTATTGGTGATGAGTTTTAAAATGTTATGGGAAAAGATGGATTTTCTTTTAAAAGAGGAAGGGAAAAATAACATATTTGGAAAAACTTGCAATTAAAGATTTTCAACACAAGGAAAAAAATAAAAGGAAAAGAAGCTTTGACAAAGTCATTCAAGCACCAAAAAATTAGAGAAAAGGTTGAAGTTTCAGGGTTTCATCATTTAGCACTCATTGTAAAACAATTTGCAAGCTATAATGGTAGCCAAGACTGTGTCAAGGTATTATTCCTAACAGGAAAATGTGGAGCTTTTATTCTTTTCCACGATCAGTTTCATAATGTCCCAAGAATGCAACATGGGTATCCTTGTCTTAGTTTCCAAGATTTGAAGAGGAAAAAGTATAGAAGGAAGTTGTATGTGGTTTTAGATATGTGATGATTGGAAGGAGTGCTGGAACGAGGTTTAAAGTCTTTGAAGATCATATTTAGTTTACCATGCAAAGGTTGTACGTGGAGTTCAATTATGCAAAAAGGCAGGTCAATCATACTTAAAAAACCCTACATCATAAACACGTCATTAGGAAGTAGCCCCAGGTAGAATAATTATGTCATGACAGTCTTTAAGGAACACTAGAAAACTTTTTATGATAGAGGAAAGAATGTATGTCATGATAAAGGCCTAAAGGATGTTTATAGAACAACCCTAAGTAGGTCTTTTAAATCATTTTAAAGAGTCCCCATTATCATTTAGAGACATGTAGTGTGATAGGTTTTATGAAAAGGACAAAAAAAAGTGGTCAAATCCTCAAACATATGGTTCCCATCACACTTTTAGTAGAAGAATGAATTGCAAACTGCTCATTTCATTTCATGTTGTGCTTGTAATGGAGATAGCTAGTTTATATAACATTGATCCTATTGTTGTTTATCCATGAGTTTTGTGTTTTATTTTATTCATTTTATGTCATCTCTAAATGCTACAGAGGACTACTCATGGATTATTAATACCAAGGGACGTAGTGAGTTTAAATTATCTTATGAATGCACAAGACCAAGTTAAGAGTAATACTAAAGAGGTAGTCACAAATTATGCACAGTGAAAGGAAGGGTTTTATGATATGAACAAAGGATAATGTCAAAATAATTGGATCATAGTATGAATGTGATAGTAATGAGCTAAAGGAAATGTAGGATAAATTATTCATTGTTCTAAGATAAGGGTCAACTTGATATGACAATATTTCAAGAAATTGAAATTCAAGGACCTAACAATAGTGACAATGATGCAAGTGAAGGAGGCTACAACGAGGGATATGTTGTATGTCACAGTCTTATATTCATGATTAAATGATGAAAGATCTATATCATCTTGATTCATGATTTTTTCTTTTAGTTTCAATGCCTCAAAGAGCTCATACATGATGATTTCATATGGAAATGCATGTATGGTGAATTAAAGAAGTATTGAAATTATTGAAGAGTCCTTAGAAATTATTATCTTACTTCCATGGATAGGCATGCATGAGGAGGTGGAGGTTCACAGGGTAGTGAGCAGAAATATGGCTTTGTGAAGATCTTCAAGAGATGCCAAACTACTCACCTTAGGCCAACAAGCTCTCAAACACTAGATTGCTATAAAAGAGTTGCATTTTTGGTACAAAATTTGCAAATGAATATGGTAGAGAAAATAGTGTTGAAAATGGAAGAGATCGAATGTTTCACCAATAAGCTAAGTTCTGCAACTTAGCAGGGGCACAATATTGAGTGATAACAATTTTTGGCACGCCCAGTAGGGCCATTTTGTTAGGGTTAGAGATGACAGATCTAACAATTAAATGCAGATTTATACAATAAATAGAGTAACTAAAACATACACAGAATAAATCATAACACAAAGAATTTAACGTGGTTCACCCAATCTGGGCTACATCCACCAAACCGCAACCATCCAATACTTTTATTATCTAGTAAAAAACCCTTTTACAATCTTGTGAATAATTGCATTTTTCATCATACTGAAAATACCCATCCGAACCCCTTTTTACCAAGCTTAGAAGCTTCCATATTTTAGGGTTCTACAAAATCGGATTTTTCTTTTTTCATTGATTTTTCCCTTTTTCGGTGATCACGCGAAAAAGTAGGAAGAAATTTTTTCTCGGGGGCTACCGCCCCCGAACCCTTGCAAGCCAGGGTGTATAGTATAACACATGGGCTATATAGTATAGCACCACATCCCAACAATCTCCCACTTGGAGATTGGACAAACATATACCAACATAATCCTCCCACTTGGGGCCCATCCTAGACGACACTGGCCGCACTACAGCTCCCAGCGGAAAAAAGTACCTTGGACCCCGCCATCTATTATACTTGAATTCAACCTTGAAGACCAACCAAGTCAAGAGGAGCTCAACTTCTCCCTTGTCACGCCTTATAAACATATCCGCTGGATTGACATCTATATGTATCTTGTCCAGCTTGACCTGTCCATCCTCAACCTTTGCCCAGAATGAAATGATATCTCAAGTATATGTGTTTTTTTAGAATGCAAGGCAGAATTCTTTGCAAGATGTATAGCACTCTGACTATCTGTAAACAAGTAATTTCCAGCTTGTTGTTTTCCCAACTCATCCATGAACAGTTGCAGCCATATCATCTCCTTTTTCGCCTCAAGGTGCAAAGAACATAATCAGCCTCAGGTGGATAAAGCAAACCACCTTCCTCGCAAGCCAGAAATCTAACTCACTGTTGTCCTACCAATTGTAAATACATAACCTGTGGTACTCCATCTAGTATCTATATCCCTTGCTAAATCTAAGTCAACATAGCCTTTTAAATTAGTATTAGATCCCCCAAAACATAAATATTTATTGGATGTACCTCTCTAAATACCTGAGAATCCATTTTACCGTGACTAATGCTCAACTCGGATGACTCAAATACTGCTAACAACTCCTACAACATGTGTAATATCCAGTCTTGTGCATACCATGGTGTACATTAAACTACCTACAACTAAAGCATATGGTACCTTAGACATTTTTTCTTCCTCTTCTTGTGTCTTTGGACACATATCCTTAGTCAATTTAACATGAATAGCAAAGGTGTGTGTCATGCCTTTGCATTCTCCATATGAAATTCTCAAGAACACCTTTTCAACATAATTAGCTTGAGATAAAAAAATAATTTTCTATTTTCTCATTCTGCTAAATTTTCACATACCAAGGGATTTGTTTTGCTGCCCCAAATCCTTCATAGCAAAAGACTTTGCTAATCAAGAGCCTTAACTTCTTATGTGATCCATGTTAGACCCAAATACAAGCATACTACCAACATATAAACACAAAATAATGTGGTCAGCTAATATCCAACCTCTTAAAATAAACACACAATGGTCAATTATACCCATCAGAGTCTTGCTCTACCCATAAATCACAATTCTCAATACCATTGCCGTAGGTGCCGCTTCAAGCTATATAAACTTTTCTTTTCAACTGCACACTAGTTTCTCCTTACCTTGACTCCTCAAATCCCTTGTATCGGGACCATATATTTCCTCTTCCCAAATCAATTATGAGAAAGACTATTTTAACATCAAGCCGTTTCAAATGCAAATCTTCAACGCCCACAATACTTAAAACAATACAAATAGCCATTTTTAACAATAGGAGAAAAATTCATCAAAAAATCAATAATTCTTTTTCTGCAAACTCTACAACTAATCTAGCTTTAAATAGCTTACCTCCATCCCTCCTCTTAGCCTATAACCATTTGTTTAAAACCTTTTTACCTGCAGGCAACTTGTATAAATTCCAAGTCTGATTTTCCAGCAAGGAGTCCATTTCTTCTTTCATTACATGCTCCCATTGAACCTTGGTATCCACCTGCATAGCTTCATCATAATATTCTGGTTCACCAGCATCAATTAACATAATAGTATACAAAGAGGAGAATCTTTCCGAGGTCAACCTTGAAGGATCATCTAACGAGTTTGTGGTATTTGTTGCTGCTGTTGTTGCCCAGCATGAGGAACCATTGAAACATCATTGTTGGGAATATCATCCAACACTACATAATCATTTTCTTTCTTCTCATGCTGCAGCAACAGATCTTTGTACAACACTTTTTCATTGAATATGACATCCCTGCTTCTCACAATTTTCTGATTTTCAAAATCCCAAAGCCTATAACTAAATTCATCAATGCCATATCCAACAAATACACATTTCTTTGATTTTGCATCAAGCTTGGTTCTATTTTCAGAATCTACATGTGCAAATGCTTCACAACCGAAGGTTTTGAGAAAAGAATAACTCACCTTCTTACCTTTCCATGCTTCCTTTGGAATACCACAACCCAAAGGATTAGAGGGACCTCTATTAATTAAATAAACAACAGTGTTTATAGTCTCTGCCCACATTTTTAAAGGTAGCCCAACATGCAATCTCATAGTCCGTGCACGCCTCCATTATTGTCCTATTCATACTACCACCCATTTTCCCTCGTGGGAGCCTTGGAACCATTTTCTGCCTATGAATTTAGAGGAACAAACAATAATCTTCTTCAAACCTTTATTGCAATACTCACCACCATCGACTGGTGACATTTATCTTTTACCTGTCCCATTCTCAACCAAGCTTCTCCATTTCTTAAATGTTTCAAATACATCAAATTTCTGCTTAAGGAAATAAATCCACACCTTCCTAGTTGCATCATCTATGAATGTAGCATAATACCAAGAGCCACCGAGAGAAGATACCTCAGCTGGTCCCCATACTCCATATGCACAAGCTCCAACTTCTAATCTTTCTTTTGTTTCCCATCCTTGAGAAAACTCTCTTTTATTTTCCATACACACAACTTTCATAGGAATCCATATTAACACATTTCAGACTTGGTAAAATATTCTTTGAATGAAGTACTTTCATACTTTTTTCACTCATATGCCCAAGTCTATTATGCCGGCGTTGATTCGTAGTCCACAAAGACCGAAGGATCTTCTACCTCAAGAACCGCAACAATCGCTCCTGAACATTGACCTTTTTTCAGAATACTAAAGTAGAAGGGAACAAGATGACCTGCATAAAGATATAAGGTGCCTACTTTCACACCTTTTGCTACTACTAAGGCACCCTTTGTGACCTTCCAATTTTTATCACTAAATGTAAGAACACAACCTTCATCATCTAGTTGCCCCGCTGAAATTAAATTTCTGCTTAACTTTGGAACATGCCTTACCTCACGTAGTAGCCAATGATTCCCATTCTGCAACTTAATCTTGATTCTTCCCTTTCCAACAATCTGATAGGGTTCGTTATCTCCTAAATAAACCAGCCCAAAATCCCCTTGGACATAATCAAGAAAATAACTTCTATGGGGGGTAGCATGAAATGAAGCCCCTGAATCTGACACCCAAGAATCATCAACATTATCAAGGGAAAGGATCAAAGCATCCTCATCAGATTTATTACTTACCACATTTGCCTCTTTTTTTCCTTCCTTTTTGTCTCCATCTTTATTTTTCTGAGACCAACAATCTTTCTTCAAATGACTTGGCTTACCACAGTACCAGCAATCCCTCTTGTCTCTGGATTGGGACCTTTTGTCCTTTGATTTTCCTCGTGACTTCCCATGATTTCCAGAATTGTGTCCTCTCTCCTTTGTTTTGCCCCTGCTTTCTGCATTCAAAACACTGCCTAATGTGGATGTTCCACCTGAGCTTTTCCTATAAATTTCCTCGCTCAAAATAACACCAACAACATCATCAAACTTCAATGTATTCGAACCAGAAACAGAATTGCTAACATCCATTACTAAGCTATTCTAGCTTTCAGGCAAAGAACACAGAATCAAAAGAGCCCTAACTTCTTCATCAAAGTTTACTTTTACGAAGTTAATTGACTGGTGACCAGATTAAACTCATTCAAATGATCAGTAACTAACCCACCTTCTACCATTTTCATATTAAATAAATGCTTCATAAGAAATACCTTATTCGAAGCGAAAGGATTTTCATATAACTTCGCCAGGGTTTCCATCAAATCTTGAGTTGTCTTTGCTATTGTAATATTAAACGCCACCGATTGTGCCAGGCATAGATGAATACTGCCAAGAGCCTTTCTATCCAAGATCTCCCAGTCCTCATCCGACATTGCTGCAGGTTACTTGGCTTTCCCTTCCAATGGCCGCCATAAATCCTTCTGATAGAGATAGTCCTCCATCTGCATCTTCCATAACTGATAGTTCTGCCCATTAAACTTCTCAACCTTCTTACCCTCATCTGCCATTGCTCCCACTCAACCATGAGACTCCCACTCAGCTGTGAGACTTTCCTACAGACGATAATCGAAACACAACTCACTATGATACCACTTGTTAGGGTTAGAGAGATAACAATTAAATGCAGATTTATACAATAAATAGAGAAACTAAAACATACACATAATAAATCATAACACAAAGAATTTAACGTGGTTCACCCAATCTGGGCTACATCCACCAAACCGCAGCCATCCAATACTTTTATTATCCAGTAAAAAACCCTTTTACAATCTTGAATAATAATCTTTTCATCATACTAAATACCCATCTGAACCCCTTTTTACCAAGCTTAGAAGCTTCCAGATTTTAGGGTTCTACAAAATCGGATTTTTCTTTTTTCATTGATTTTTCCCTTTTTCGGTGATCATGCGAAAAAGTAGGAAGAAAATTTTTCTCAGGCCCCTGCCCGGGGCCCAGCCCGGCCCTGGACCCCGGCAAGGACAGGGGGCTGGGGTGTATAGTATACCATGGGCTATACAATATAGCATGATCAGTCGCCACATACCAACACATTTGAACTATCATAGTTCAAAACTTGTGCTTCGCATTGCTGGTATTTGGTGTGTATGCTAGCAAATTCTGCCTTTGGAGGCAAAATATTCACACACCTAGCGACTCTAAGATCAAATCTACTGGCTCAAGCAGACTAAGTGCTGGTATGTTCAAGAAAATAAACCTAATTTTCTTTCATTTCAAAGCATTTCTAAGAAAATTTCTAGCTTTTTGAATGTTTTAGTATGCCAAATTTTCATGGAAAAAATATCTTTTCACCTCCATTCCATGAAAATTTTGCTTATACCACTTCTTATCAGCCATACCAAGCAGAATATGTTGTTTGTTTTGTCTCAAATAATCCATTAACAACATGTTACTAGTATACATATCATGCTTACCACCCACCCCTACTCAATCTTCTTGGTAGCCTTCCAATCAACTTCAAGAAGTCATTGCTAAGCTAAACTAGCCTTGTTATCTTCCTAGCTAGCCCCAACATACTGACAATATGGGGATTAGTGACATAAAAAATATATTGCTAGAATTCAATAAGCAATTGGATGATATCAAGAGGCACCAAGAATTCAATTTGTAGTAAGAGTTGGCTTACCAAGCCTACTAATACCAGCAGGATTTAGATGCATAGAGGGAGCAATATGAAAAGTTTCTTGCAAAAGAGATTTCTTCCAAACAAGAGTAAATGAATTTGTTGCTTGCCTAAGTATAAAGGCTGGAATCTCAATCAACCTCTTGTGTTCCAAATCAACTTGTGAAAGAGGAGGCTCCTAAGTACAAGTTTCCAAGTTTCAAGCAAGATAAGTCTCATGAAATCTCCAGTAATTGTTCTAAATTTGAAATACGAAGTTTTAGGAGTACTTTTCCATTGCGAAAACATGTGCTTGAATAAAGTCAACCTACTATTTCTCATGAAGAGTCCCCTCAAGAACTTTTTCTACCTCAAGAGACTCAACAAACTCCTCAAATTCATCCACCAAATCAATATTTTTGTCCTAGTACCATTTCCCTTTTCAAGGGTGGACCTATTTTTTATTGAGATAGTTGGTTTAATGAAAAGCAGGAGGAGTTTTCTGAGGTAAGAGAAAAACAACTTGCAACTGATGAACTTGCACATGATGAACAAAATGAAAAATAAGATTTGATAGAAGAGCGTGATGAAAATGACCAACTAGGACAACAAGTTGAAAAGAAAGGAGGGGCTGAATGTGAAACTTTGGTTGGTTTGTTTGATGAACTCCCATATTTTTTTGAAGATGAAGATATACCTATGACAACAAATCAATTGGAACAGTGAAATGGAAAACATGAAGGAGATAGTGAAAGAGAAGAGTCTATAGTTTAGTTTGATGATCTACCTTCATTTGCTGAGTGGGATGAAGAAAACACTCCTATACCAACATCAACAATAGGTTTGGAACAACTAGATGACACTAGCAATTTTGATAAGATGCTGATATACCAAGCGCAAAATGAGGACACTGTTATTTTGAAGAGTGCAAATATTGGCAAACATGAGGAGAGTGAGCTGGAAATTGATGAAGATAATTTTTCTAGCATCATTGAAGACTTTTGTTCAAGTCTTGATGCCAAGATAACAATTCTTGAATAAAAAAACTATGAGCACCATAAAGTAAAAGAGGAAACAACCATGTTCTCATTTGAACAACATGAGCCAAATCATTCCAATGTGTATGACGTTGAATAAGAAGTCCAAAAGGAAGAAGCCAACAATGAGTCTTTGAAGTTTGTTCGATAAAGAGGATATCCTATCAGACATCTAGCCAAGATGGAGTCCAAAAAACCACCAGTCATGCTTGCACCCAAGCATGAAGTTACAACCGATAATGAAGCTGAATATAAAGTTGCAAGTGAAGAAGATCAATTTCAGCTCACTTGTCTCGTTCAAAACATCAGTAAACATGGTCAAAATCAAAGGGTAAGTGAGTATGTTTATGTTCTTGAAACATTGTAGTTGTTCATTGAGTTCATACTTGTGCTGCATCTTTTTTGGGCTACTTATGAATATGAAAAACATTGCAAGTTGTTAAGGAAGAGTAGCTATTTCACTAAGCTAGTCAATAGTTTTGTTTGATTGAGCCTTGTTGAAGGTTAGGGTAGGTTAGATTAGGTTCTTTGAGTCAATAATTGTTGTTGCAAGTAGATTTTAGGTGTCTTTTCATTCCTTCAAGTGTTGATGCATAGTTGGTTAGTTGGTTTCAGTCACGTTTTGAGTAGGTTGGGTGGTTTGAAGGTGTCAAGCACTGCTATGAGTGAGCTACAACATTATACAAAGTATTATTTTCAATATATTTTTGAGTTCCTTCATGACTCCTATGCCCAATGGATTTTCTAAGGTAGATGGTCACCATGTTTAGCAAGCAAACATCTCCGGGAGGTTGCTAAGAATGTTGCAATATTTTCTTTCAAGGTTAAATTATTATTAGCTTTGTCAAAAAATCATAATCTAAAACTTAAATATTGATGATGATTTTTAAAATGTTATGGGAAAAGATGGAGTTTCCTTTAAAAGAGGAAGGGAAAAAATAACATATTTGGAAAAAATTGCAATTAAAGATTTTCAATACAAGGAAAATAAGAAAAGGAAAAGAAGCTTTGAAAAAGTCATTTAGGCGCCAAAAAAGTTTTAAAAAGGTTGAAGTTTCAGGTTTTCATCATTTAGCACTCATTGTAAAATAACTTGCAAGCTATAATGGCAGCTATGACTGTGTCAAGTCATTATTCCTAACACGAAAACATGGATCTTTTATTCTTTTCCATGATCAGTTTCATAATGTCCCAGGAATACAATATGGGTATACTTGTTGTCTTAGTTTCCAAGCTTTGAAGAGGCAAAAGTATAGAAGGAAGCTGCACGTGGATTTAGATCCGTGATGAGTGGAAGGAGTGCTAGAAAGAGGTTTAAAGTCTTTGAAGATCATATTTAGTTTACCATGCAAAGGCTGTATGTGGAGTTTAGCTATGCAAAAAGGCAAGTTAGTCATAATTTAAAAACCCTACATCATAAACACATCATTACGAAGCAACCTCAAATAGAATAATTATGTTGTGACAGTCTTTAAGGAATGCCAACAAAATTTTTATGATAGAGGAAAGAATGTATGTCATGATAAAGGCCTAAAGTATGTTTATAGGACAACCCTAAGCAGGTCTTTTAAATCATTTTTAAGAGTATCCATTATCATTTAGAGCCATGTAGTGTGATAGGTTTTATGAAAAGGATGAAGAACAGTGGTCAAATTCTCAAACATATGGTGCCCATCAAAATTTCAGTAGAAGATTGAATGGAAAACTGCTCATTTCATTTCATGTTGTGCTTCCAATGGAGATAGCTAGTTTGTATAACATTGATCCTATTGCTGTTTATCCATGAGTTTGGTGTTTTATTTTATTCATTTTATGTCATCTCTAAATGCTATAGAGGTTTTTTCATGGATTATTAATACCAAGGGATGTAGTAAGTTTCAATTATCTGATGAATGCACAAGGCCAAGTTAAGAGTAATACTAAAGAGGCAGTCACAAATAATGCATAGTGAAAGGAAGGGTTTTATGATATGAAAAGAGGATAATTTGTCAAAAGAATTGGATCATAGTATGAATGTGATAGTAATGAACTAAAGGACATGAAGGAGCAAGTATTCATTGTTCTAAGATAAGGGTTAACTTGATATGACAATATTTTAGGAAATTGACATTCAACGACCTAACAATAGTGACAATGATGCAAGTGAACGAGGCTACAAGGAGGGATATGTTCTATGTAATAGTCTTATATTCAAGATTAAACGATGAAAGATCCATATCATCTTGTTTCATGATTGTTTTCTTTTAGTTTCAATGCCTCAAAGAGCTCTTACACGATGATTTCATATGGAAATGTGTGTATGGTGAATTAAAGAAGTATTGAAATTATTGAAGAGTCCTTAGAAATTATTATCTTACTTCCATGCATAGGCATGCATGAAGAGGTGGAGGTTCACAGGGTAGTGGGAAAAAATATGGATTTGTGAAGATCTTCTAAGAGATGCCAAACTACTCACCTCAAGACAACAAGTTCTCAAAAACTAGATTGCTATAAAAGAGTTGCATTTCTACTGCAAAATTTGTAAATGAATATGGTGGAGAAAATAGTGTTTAACATGGAAGAGTACAATAGAATGTGAGGAAAACATGCAACGGTGATGATAGTCCCTGTCATGAAAATCAGTCATGTCATTCTTGTACAAGGTTTGATAATAGCACAAATTATTGATTGGATTCTGCATATAATGGAAGCTCTACACAATTGTAAACATAGGTCTGCATCATCATGGAAAATGCATAGGGTAAGAAAGAAGGAGAGGAAGTGTTCATGGAGGAAGTATATGAAGATGGACACAAGTCAAAAGGTGCAGAAATGTATTGAGTTTAAAAGGTAGGATCACTGTTGGAAAAGCAATCTATTGTTAATATTCTTGTTGGTTTGGTCCATTCAGGCTCTGCTCACAACAAAGGGAATGTTCCTACTACTTTGCTTGCCTTGAGCATAAATGACTCCTCATATTTATTGAGAATATTGTAGCTTGGTTTATATAAAGACTTAGTTGAAATTTCTCAAAATGGCACTATTAGAGCCAAAAGAAAGGAAATTTCTCTTCTAGATCTAAGGATAAAGGAGATGGCAGTCAGTGAAAGAAATGATAGGATAATGAACACTATAACCCTAGAAGTTCTTATCAACCTATGTTTTTTTCTTCTCGATGGCTCTAAGGGATGGCTACCAAATACACAAGAGATGACACAAAGTTACATTCACAAAGGTCATGGATTGAATAGATGATAATATAGACACAAAAAGTGTAAATCACAATCATGATATGGTAGTTAGATTGCATGATGAAGAGAAAAGTTGCTAAAGAGGACAATCATTATGTTTAGGAGCTTAAAAATCCTTTAAAATTGATGAGGATAGTCCATATAAGATGATAGCAGTCTAAACAAAGGTAGGCAGGTAAGATAGTGAGTTGCAAGTTCAGGGATGACAGTATGTATAGAGAAATGCATAATTGTCATAAAAAAAGTTGATGGTCCTTTGAGATGACAATGGCCATAAGAACCTTCCAAGTACAACCAAATACAAATGATTGTGCCCAATGTAATCCCAAGACACTAGTTTGTGTTTTTAGTTTTGGATGATGATCTTGATGGTAGTTTATGATAGTCCACCAATGATATGCAAACATAATGAGCTCTTGCACAAAAGTAATAAGGCAATATTTCAAGAGTTAGGAGACAATGCCATGTACAAGTATGGAAATCTTCCAAAGAAGATGATGATAGAGTTAGAGTCCATTAGCTTGGAAGCTATGGAAGGTTGAAGAAGGACAATACAAGGAGCAGAGATTATGGAAATAAAGCTAATGAAACAAATGCATAGAGAGTACCTAATGGTTAAAGGAAAAAATGGGAGATAGTAAGGAACAATGAATGTTGTGGAGAGAACATGATGTGTGATCATAGCAACCTTCGAGTATGATAATCTAAGCATAATAAGGACAGTTTGTGACAAATTATGAAGTAACAAGAGATGCATTGCATGAGAGGTGAATCTAAGGACAATTAAAAGGGAAACCATAATCCCCATGACAATGACAGTGACATTGACATTATTGAGGCTGCTCAAAGGGACTTTCAAGATTGCTTGACAATAGAAAGAAGAGGAAAACAGGTTTGATGAAGATGCTATCACAGTCAATTGGTGAGGATAGTGGTAATAATTTTGGAGGAAATATACACAATCAACTTATTGAGAGATCATTCCATGGCATTAGTAATGGTATGGAAATGTATGAGGAGCTAACAACTACAAGTCCTTGGAGTTCTCCTATGCCTCCAAGGAGATTTTACAACTTCAAATATTTCTCACATGCCCTATATTCATGCAAAGGGAAATTGTGGCTTATGATCAGGGAGGTTGAAAAGTTTAGTGGCCTTATGAGCAATCAAGGATAACATATAGAGTTTTTAAGAGTAGTTGAGAGCATATAGGAAGGCAGTTTGAACATAAAGATAATAGTTGCAAGGATCTAGCTAGGTCAAAGAGCATATAGGAGCCTTTATGGCAGTTGTATAGGAGTGAATTTTCACCCCTTAAGCAAATTCCCCTTTCACATACCCTCAAATTAGAAAATTAAATCCGAAGGCAGAATTCCACATCACCCATCCAAAATGCATCCAGTTGGAAGTTGTCCTATGTGTTAGTGAGAGAATATTTATCAGGGATGCATGCATAGTGCGCAGATGTCTACGCGACGTGTTGTCGTCCCTGACAGGTTCTCGCACCTAAAGTTGGAAGATGCATTATGCACCTGATTGGGCTCAAATTGTAACGTCCCTCTTCAACTAACTGACCTAAAAATGGATTATTCTTTCTCATCCCACCTTAAAAAACATTCTTCATTCATCCATTTCATCCTCTACACATTCAATCACTTCATCTCCTTTCACATCCTCTTAATTAGTTCATTCAAATTCTTCACACTCTCAAGTAGCATTCTAGCACTTCATTGTGAGCATTACAACATTGACACTCCATCAACTCCACATTGCAAGTGTGAGGCAGCCATAAAAGTTGTGGGTTTGGAGTCTTATGAGACCTCCCTTCATCACCGCTACAACTGTGGTGACTTTTCCAAGTCCATACCTTGTATTATCCCTTCATTGGCTAGTGAGCCTTTGGGTGGAGGTCGTAACACTTCACTCCTCTCCTTTGTGATTTGATAGAGTAGCATAATATTGTTTTGTAGTGTTCAAAAATATTTCTTTCTTCTTTTTTATCGCATATTCTACTCTCTTTCTGGTTGTCTGTGGAGGTGGAAACACCAAAGCGGGGGTCTGACTGAGGCAGGCCCCTATACAACCCCAACAATATTTCCCTTCTTGTTAGTGTTTAGATGAATTTTTGTGTAGAGCTAGCTGGTGAACTGGTGCTTTTGTGAGATAATCTTTTCCACCCTAGCCTTTATTTACTTGCTTTATCATCTCTATCTTTACTTTTCGTATCTCATTACTTTGTTTATTTCATTAAGATTAATTAGCTAGGAAGTTTAGTAAGTTTTTGGTGTTCTTAATTACATCTTTCATTTTCTGGTCATACGAACACCAGCATGCCAGAGAGACGCCAACGCGCCGTGTTGTCATCCTAGAACCGCACTACCGTCCTCAGGCAAAGAGTTGTCTGAGGTGTGGTATTGACTCCAAAAACCAGCTCGCCTAGCCCAAACCTGAATTTAGGGTATGTAGAGTGACAAAAGCACATCATAGTGCTCTTCATTCTTGATCCTCACCCTAAAATACCCTTTAGAGTGAGGTAAGTTAGGACAACCCTCCACTCTTGACTCTTTGTGACCTAGAGCCTTGACCTGGTTGGTCCCCCTCTCTTACATTTTTGGTGAACCCAATGTGAACCATTTTGGTTCCATTTGGGAACTTGCCAAAGGGTCCATTCCTCATATTCTAGGAGTGTTGTGAGGTATTCACCCTACAACCCAACTTGCGATCCCTAGTAGGTGTAGTTGGAAGGTTCCGTAGGCGTTGTAGAACGAAGCCTTAGTTGGGTCACGGTCTCATTTCAAACCTTTGGGGGGCTTTGTGAGAGTATCATTTAGTGTGCATGATGGCCTCTTTCCTTCATTTGCATATCCCCTTTGTGCAACCTACAAGTAGTAGTCCAGGTATAACCTTCACCTCACAAGACCTGCCGATGGGTTTTAATAGAGAACCATATCCTCTTTACATCCCTGCGTGGATCAACCAACACACTATGACAGGTGTTCTTGTTGACTCAATGTGTCAGGTGATTACTATAACTAACAAGATTATGTTAACTAAATTCCTATAGAAAGATGGGTATGACGCACTTGTAAGCACCATCCGTATGCATAACAGACTCTCTGTACCTCCCCTTGGTAGCATTGTTTTGTCAGTCCTTGTTGGACCTAAGTCTGTAAACTTGTTTGACATAATCCTGGGGTCTAAACTCTTTAGAGTGAAGCTAGGTATCCCCTGGTTAGTAGCCATGAATGTAGTTCCCTTGGTTATGCATAAATGTTTGAAGTTTATTCATGAGGGTTCAATACATGTGGTCCATGACACTAGTTATAAGCCACCAATTGCGCGTGGTAGTTATTCCTTAGACCACTTTTGGCCTGCACCCATTGGTCTGCTTCCAACTAGCAAGGACCTCTTGTACTAGACAAATGAAAAGTACAAGAAAGGGTTCCTAACACCTAAAGTGAGGTACCCTCCATCACCTTATGTTGTTTCGCATAGAGCATGCTTAAAACCTGACAGTGATGTTGCCAAGGCTCATAGAAGAGAAGAAGAGAAGAGATCTCAAGGTTTCTCTTCTTCCTCTTTCGTTGTCTAGCTTGATGATTCCTCTTGCCTTATTGTGGCACCATCAGATTTTGCTTCACGCTTGCAAGAAAGTCCCATGGTGTTTGCTTGGCAAAAGCCCAAGCATCCTGTGTTTGAGCTTCATGTTCTACCCTTGAAGCCTAGGCCTGTTTGATACGGTAGATGGAAGGGTCCTTGTGGGGAATCCTCTATGTCTTGATCTCCATGGCCTTGCACCACTCTTGCTCCTAAAGCAGTGAATGGGAAGAGGCCCTTTGCTAAGGCGCTAGAGCTAACTCCCCTCGCTATTTCTCAACCTATTCCTCTTGCTCCTGTTTAAGAGTCTGTCCCTCTTCCGGAGACGGTTGTGATGGGCACTCCTATGGATGAGAAGGAGCCTTCTGTCCCTTCCTAGCTACCAACCTCTAGCATAAAGAGTCATAGAAACTGCCTTGCACATGAGGACAAGTGTCAGTGAAAGGCTCTGGTCGCTGAGCAGGTCACTTTGTAGAAAAAGGAAGAGGAGTTGACTACCCCTGTATCAAGGCCTCCTGTTGTCTCCTCCTCTCTCCTCCCCTCTACTTCCATTCAATCAAGTTTAGTCTCACTTCTAGCTCCTGCTATGAGTGTGAGTGCAATTGAACCTAAAGAGGTGTAGGTGTTTATCTCTCCTTCGATCAAGCCACCCCTTTTGATGTCCCTTCTAGACATCTCGCCATTCCCTAAACCCGTGGACATGCCAAATACCTCAGTGGTGTCTGCCGTGGTTTTCTCCTCCTCTGTGCCTCTTTCCTTGTTGTGGGGAGTTCACATTCCTCAATGAAGCAAAAGGTAGAGGTTGGCCCTTCTAGCAATGGAGGGCGTAAGAGGATCCCACCTTCTTGAAAGGGTGGTCTTGTGCTAGCTTGTTCTATTCTAGTGATGAAGCAAGTTTTGGATTCTCTTGAGTTTGTCACTGCTCTCAAGTCACTCAGTTAGCCAAGCAGTGAATCTCAGGTGCTGTCCTCCCCATCTGTTGAGGCACCACATGGCACTCCCACAAAGTGTATGTTCAACTCTCTAGACGAGGTCCTGGCCTTGTCAGTGATCTTTGTGAAATTGTTGACCATAGCTCCACAAGAGCCTAGTGGAGAAGACCTTGTGAGGCCTTCTTCCTTAGCCCTTGTTGTGAAAGGGTCGAAAGCTCCTCCCCTTAGTATTCCACCACTACATACTCATCCGCCTTCCCTTTATAATGATCTAGATTGGGAAGCAGACGACCTCTTGGTCAATGAGTGTTAGGGGGAGGCCTCTTCTTTATATTTAGGTTAGGTGTGTGTTTATTGTGAAATGTTCCCTTGTGCTTGCATTATGTGTTCTTGGATGACCCTTGTCACCCTTGTTGGTGCTTGGATACAAGAGTGATTATGTGTTGTGAACTTCCTCTATTTGTATCATCATTCTTCCTCTGTTATATGTTTTGATTTTCAAAAAATTGGGGACGATGCAAAGTGTTGGGGGCATTTAGGCTTCCCTTCCATGTTGACCCAATTTTTTTATTTTTACTTTGTCTTCTCATGCATTCTTCATATGGCCTGATATAGTAGGAGGTTGATGACAATTCATTTATATACTACTAGTATACTTATATATATATATTTATGAGCAACTCTGACCTTGAAATATCAGACCGCCCTTATGCCCTTTGTTTGTGATGTTAGTATCTCTTCTTGGACTTTTCTCATCTTTCTCTATTCTTTGCTTGAGTTGTCCCTCGTATGTGTGACAATGTCAATTTCACAATGTTTCAATTTTTAGAAAACACATTTTTTTCCAACAAATCTTTTCTCGAGAATCCTCACAAACCTTTTTTCAAGAATCACATTCTCGACTTGGACCCCTAGCGAAACGTGTTTCCTTCATCATGGGTTCACAAAGAAAGAAAATTGAGAACTTTCCTTTGAGGAGGGAGAAAATTTTCCTATGGGAGAAGCTTTGACCTTCCCCTCGTGAGGAGGCATTTTCTTCCTTTTGAATTCCTTGATGAAGTGAACATCTTTCGAAAGGATTCCTTGATGATGAATTGATTTAAGAAAAAAATGTCTCTTTTACACTTTAAAACGTGTCCCTTGAATGGACCCCTCTTCTTTTGAAGGGTTCTCGAGGGACCCCTTTGAAATCCTTGCAATTTCTTGACTATTTGCGTGGCTATTTTTTGTTCTCTGGCATGTTTTATCTATGAATTAACATGTTGCTTTGTAGGTGTGCCTGTGAAGCCACTTTCCAGTTTGACTTTGCAGAGTCCCCCTCTCACTGGGCTTCCTTCATGAGAGAGTACTTGGGGGAAGGCCTTCTTACAGGTCTGCGAGCCTATAAGGCACTTACTACATTGGGATTCCTTCATGAGAGAGAACTTGGAGGAATGCCTTCTTCAAGGTTTGTGGGCCTGTGAGATGCTTACATCTTGCAGGATTTTTCTATTGTTGGTCTGAGAGCCTTCAGTGTAATTTTTGAAACTTCATAGTTCTATGGGGCTATGGAGTCCTTTTGTTCAAACCTCCTCAAGAGAGAGTACTCGTGGAGTCCTTTTCCTGCCCTACACTTTCAAATTTTCAGATCGCGGTTTGATTCCTTGATGGTTCAAGTATACATTTATAACTCTTCGATCTATTTTACTGAACACTCATCGATATTCATGCTCACTAAAGTGGGGGATAAATGTATAGGTGTGAATTTTCACCCCTTAAGCAATTCTCCTTTCACATACCCTCATCTTAGAAAATCAAATCTGAAGGTGAAACTCCATATCACCCATCCAAAATGCATCCATTTGGCATTTTTCCTATGCTTCGGTGAGAGAATATGCTTTGAAGAGAGAATATTTGTTAGGGATGCACCTGTTGTGCGTAGACGTTCACACGATAGACTGCCATCCTTGATGGATTTCCATGTTTGAAGTTTGCAGAGGCATTACGCACCTGATTGGGGTTAAATTGTAACATCCCTCTTCGACCAAACGAACCGAAAATGGCTTATTCTTTCTCATCCCACCTTCAAAAACATTCTTCATTCATCCATTCCATCCTCTACATATTCAATCACTTCATCTCATTTCACATCACCTTAAGTAATTCATTCAACTTCTTCACACTCTCAAGTAGCATTCTAGCACTTCAGTGTGAGCATTACAATAGAATTGACACTCCAACTCCACATTGCAAGTGTGAGGTAGCCATAGAAATTGTGGGCTTGGAGTCTTACAAGACCTCCCTTCATCACCATTACAGTTGTGATGAATTTTTCAAGTCCATACCTTGCATTCTCCCTTCATTGGCTAATGAGCCTTAGGGCGAAGGTGGTAACACTTTACTCCTCTCCTTTGTGATTTGATAGAGTAGCATAGTATTGTTTTTGTAGTTTTCAACAATCTTTCTTTCTTCTTTCTTTATCACATATTCTACTCCATTGCTTTCCGGCTATCTGTGGAGGTGGAAACACCAAAGCGGGGGTCTGAATGAGGTAGGCCCCTATACAGCCCCAACAATTTTCCCCTTCTTGTTTGTGTGTAGGTGAATGTGTGTGTGGAGCTAGCTGGTGAACTCATGCTTTTGTGAGATAATCTTCGCCACCCTAGCCTTTATTTACTTGCTTTATCATCTCTGTCTTTACTTTTCATATCTCATTACTCTATTTATTTCATTATAATTAATCAGCTAAGTAGTTTAGTAAGTTTTTGGTTTTCTTTATTGCATCTTTCATTTTTGGTCGTACAAATGCTAGCGGGCTAGAGAGACGTCAACGCACCACAGTGTCATCCTAGAACTGCGCTACTATCCTCAAACAAAGAGTTGTCTAAGGTGTAGTATTGACTCCAAAAACTAACTCGCCTAGCCCAAACCTAAATTTAGGGTCTGTAGAGTGACAAAAACATGTCATAGTGTCGTCATTCTCAATCCTTACCTCAAAAAACCCTTTAGTGTGAGGTAAATTAGGGCAGCTCTCCGCTCTCAGCTCTTCATGACCTGGAGCCTTGACATGGTTGGTCCCCCTCTCTTACAATAGTAATATGAGACAAAAAGCATTTAAAAAATTCAACACTTCCTTCAATGCCACCAAGGAGTTTTTCAAGCAATCAAACATGAGGGAGGTAGTTTCAAGCGCCCAAAGTTTAAGGAAGCAGTCAACAAAAATCATAAAGGGGACATTTAATAAGTTTTAATGCTATCCTATTTTTCCTCCAGTGTAAGATAGATAAAAGGAGGCTCACACTCATTTGTATTAAGTTCTTTCACTTTTTAGAGAAGCATTGTAATCTGATTAAAAACTTCTATCTTTAGTGCAATGTAACTCAATTTTTAGTTTTTAGATTGAAAAAAAAATGTAACTTTCATATTTTCAAGAGCAAATCAGTCATTTTTAGGCTTGTACTATTGTAAGGACACCTTTTCATCAATAAATATTTTAGTTTACTACCTTCAAGGACTTTTTCTATTGTGTGCAACTAGTAATTGATGTTATTTTTGTGATTTCATGCATGAATCCTTGAATATATGTCTTTTTTTAGTACCTTTGAACATGAAAATCATATTTTATGTAGGTTATAGTCTGTGTTTAGGTGAAAAGCTTCTAGTTGTGAAGAAAACTTCATTTTCTTCCTTCTAGGACTGAAAATCATTCAACCTCTCTATAAAACACTAATACATGAGTATGTTTAAGCTGAGTTGTGTAGAGATAGCTGAGTTATTGGTCTTCTGTGTGTTAAAAAAATAGTTCAAATCTAAGAAAATAGTTTGGTGCATCACCTCACGTAATTAGATTTCAAATATGTTATCCTCCTATCCTTTTTCCCAGTAAAGTGATAGTTTAGTTCAGTTTAGGTGAGGTATTAGGGGAACCAACCCTCTCTGGAGGTTCTCTTCCGTCATAGGTGACCCACAAACCTAGAAGAGATCCAATGTTTCACCAATAAGCTAAGTTTTGCAACTTAGTAGGGGCACAATATTCAGTGATAACAAGCCCTTTCCTTCTAAGGCGGCATGATCACCTCCTTCGTTGTGTTGACCTATTTTGTTTCTTCTTGAGTTCAAAATTAGAGGTCACCTTTTTTCTTTTGGTGGGCCTGGAAGGGCTCTTGGTGGATGCATGGGTTTTTGTGACTCCTTCTACTATGGGTTGTTCCTCAAAAGCTACAAGTTAAGTTTCCTACACTTCTTGCTATATATGTTCCAATGCTACGAGTAGGTGAGGCAATAGGGGAAACAAAGGGTATATTTCCCTCTTCTACAACCATAGAAGGTTCTCCTATTTCTTGTTCTCTATTCATTTCCTTTGCATTTTACCTTGTGAGAACATCATTGATATTTTTGCAAGATAATAAATCTCCAAGATATATTGGGAAATTGAGTTTTGAGACTTCATTTAATTAACAAAGTGACCAAACAAAAAATTGATAAGGTAGATTGGTTTCTTTTCTTCTTATATTCAACATACATTATTTTCAAAATATTGTATAAGAAATTAGGGACGTTCACAGTCCTATGATGGCATAAATGACTAAGGATTTTAAAGTGCATTGTGTATAAGAGTGATTGTTTGTCATCACAAGTTACATATTTAACAATGTAGGAAGCAATAAAAGCCCAAATTCAAGGTAAAGAGAGTCATTTTGTACCTTGATATGTAGAATCTAAATTCTCTCCTGGCATTGAAAAATCTTTTTTAGCCACAATTGTATTTTCTTTTACCTCAAATTCCTCCCCTATTCTTGGTAATCATGATACTTCCGCCACTGTTGCCTTTGAAGCATCTATCCTTAGTCCTCTAATAATGGATTTATCATTCTACAAGGTACTTGCAAATTTTTGAGTCATAAGTGTTACCTATTTTAGCTTCCATCTCAATTAGGTAGAGCTGAGATTGTGTTTGCAAATAAAAGATAAAAGGTATACATTCAATTATGCTAAGTTATATTCATATGCACATAAGTATTAACAGGTGAATTAAGTTCATTATGCAAATGCTTACAAGAAGAAATGAAATCAACAAATTTTGCATTAAATACTGTCTTTTATTGATAAATACAAATGTATGGTTTCCCACACAAGCCGTGGGAATAACTATTTCAATATAGAATAGGAAATAAACTATACATTTGAAGATTTGAAACAGTAAGAAAAGAATCATATGGAAAGAGTAGGGATCCGTCATTGCCTGAATGATGACCCCTAGGTTACAAAGCTGCATCCTTGTCCAACCCCTCCTGCTTGATTACTCCAAAGGTTGTTTTCCTGCTGCTCCAAGAATGCTTGCATAAGATGAGAGTGGTTGTGTTAGAGCTCGAGACCCATAATCTCTACATATGCCACATCAAAAAATATATAGTCATCTATTCTCATAAGGCATTGAAACAGTTTGTGATATCATAGAGACTAAGAAATTAGAGGATTGTCATCAACAAGTGTCATATACTGTTCTCCATTATTTTATCTAACATGTTTGTTCACTATGTAGGTATATGTGAAATTTTCATTGTCATAGTATGTGGAGTGAAATGGGCTCCCACAAGGGTTGAGGCCAGGATGCTGCCCTCATGTTATAAAGAGGGATGAGAATGAAATAAAACATCATGTTTATCAACTCTAACAAGTATCCATCACCTATGATTGTGAGTTGATGAATATCACTATCATAAATGACAAATGCTTGCTAAAACAAAACACCATAAGAGAAGGCAACCACCATGTCAGGGAAAATACTCTTGAAAGTGCAAAAGACACAAATGAAGCTTTGTTGAAATGTTAATCTCAGATACAGAGCCTAAGGGATTTTGTTTTTCCTACAATGGACAGTCAAGAAAGCAACCATCAAATGACATTATATCTACCTGGGTTGAAGGCTTGCATGAGGAGCTTGAAACTCAAATTTCAATAGTCACCATTCACAATTTAGGATAATCAAGGACAACTTTATATTTTGACTTCACATATACATGCCATAAAAGTGACAATAGTGCATCATGAAAGTAAAAAAAAATATTGTTGAAGGATAGCCTTAAATAATAATTGAGGCAGACCTAAGATAAAAGTTTCAAACCATAAAGTGGTGGTCATTTCAAAATTTGAATGGATAGTAATCAAGTAAGAAGAATGGTGAGGATGATGAATGGTGGACACTCACATGAGATTTTTGTCACATGAAAATACATTTATTAGAACATTCCATTACATTGCAAGTTTTTAAAACTTTGTGAAGGAAATAAAGAATAATAGGCATTGACAAGGATCACTAAAAAGAGGCATATACAATATCTCTTATTCTTTCATAATGTAAAACACTTTACTGGCTTCTACCACAATTTTACATTTTAAAAGAATGTGAATAAACTTATTATGAAAGCTTGTCTATAGCAAAGGAAAATCATTTGTGAGGGATGAAGGAGTGGACATTTTTTCCATGTAAAAATGTTTTCTAGAGAATATAGGTCTGTAGTATTGAAGATATGCAATCATCAGAGGGATTGTATGTTGCAAGTAGAGTGAATAGTGGCTTTGTCATCTAGCTATTTTTACATAATTCCTGTGAGACCGAGATGAATCCTTAGAAGGGCATGGAAAGTCTTATCGTTCAAAGTAGAGAATTAAGCCAAGTAAGGAATATTTTGAGAAAAATCTTAAGATTGAGGCTGAGTTTAACCAGAAATGCAAGAAAAGGAGCCCAATTTTCCAAAAAGAGGAACAAATCCCTTAGTACAATCATTTCAAACAAATAGAAATAAAGAAAACCATGGCCTCATAAAGCCATGAAAACCCAAATTTATAGGGACCAAGTGCAAAGGACGGGGTTTTGTCTTCATTGTTTTTCTAGAAATGCAAAAAACATATAACCACGACTTGCATTAAGAGGAGATATCATGGATTGGTGAGTTCTTCAAAGATTATGTAGATTTATTTTAGTATTTCCATCCAGAGTAAAGAGAATATGAAACTCAAAGGCCTGAGAATATAAAAAAAAGGAAGTGAAACATTCAATGCTAAAAGTGCAGACCCAGAATGGGTATTGAGGCCACAAAACTAGAAAATGTAAATAATGGAGCTATGCTGTTTCTTCCACCAAAAAAGAACATGAGAAAGGAACATGAAAAAATAAAGATTTCCTATCATTTTTGCATAAATGGAACTCAAGACAACATTATGTTTCATAGATAATAAAAAAAATGACATTGTTTGCACACATAAAACTTACCATACTTAGCCTCAACATGATTTAGCAAGAGTTCTGCTTATAAAGCTTCAACAAAACCCTCCAGTTTAGAAACCATGGCGGAGCAACAAGAAGTGCAAAATGAAAAAATGATATGTGAAATGTGTGACCCACGAGTTTTCTCTTTAGGGTTTCATTTACCCTAATATTGGCCGATGGGTAAAGGCATTTGTGCCTTTCTTTTTAACTTTTATAATGCAGTTTTATTCCCATTTGTGTTCATGCCTAGTGTCTAGGACTTATGCTTTATGTCCAATGCTTTATTTTGCATTGATTTGAAATGTAAGAACTTTTTTTGAGGTGATGTTATTATAAATCACATTATTTAAATGTTGTATGTAATGCAAAATAAGGAAGCTTTCTTTCAAGTTACAATCAAAGGGTTTAGTTGAAGATTTATGTTTATGCAAGCATATAGGGGGAAGTTGGAAGAAGTTGACCAACATTTGGAGGGAATGTAGGGCTATTTTGACTTGGTTTGGAGCAGTTTTGGGAGCTTTTATGGTGGGTAAGGCCATAGTTTGACCTTTTCTTCACTTTGGAGTCATTTTGGAGGGAGTTTGGGAGCTATTTTTTAGGATTTTTGGTTATGCACGACTAAAGGATTTCTTGTTCCTATTTTGGTGCAACTGATTGGAAAAGATTAAGTAACTTCATTATTCATTTGTGAAGTTAGTTTTGATTATTATCTTTTGTCTACTTTGTGACTTTTGGAGTCCTTTGTAGAAAAAAGACTATATTTTGTAACTCTTTGAACATGTATAGTAGTTCATACCTTGAAGATCAATAGAGATAAGCAGTTTGACCTTCTCAATTTTCTATTTTACTGTATGCATTTGGATGATTTGATGCAATGACTTGTGAAATTTTCTCATTCCTATTTTTTGTGTCTCATTAGTGGCATCTTTGAACAAAATGTATATGTAGTTGTAGGTTTTAAGTTGTGTTGTGTTGTAGATGATTCAAGTTGTGAAAGTTTCTTTCCTTCTAGGATTGTGTGTTGTAGCCTCCTTACAAAGTATTGATACAAAGGCATATCAATATTGAGTTGTGTATATCAAGCTTGTAGTTGATTAACTATGTATGCAAGCTGTTTGCAGGTTTTAGTTAATGTTTAGGTGCATCACCTTAAGTTTTCCAGTTTTCAGTTTATGTTTCCCTCTTACCCTTTCCTCTGCAAATCATTAGAATAGTTTTATGTGAGTACCTTAAGAGCCAACTTTCTTTGGAGGTTCTTTTCTACTTTAGGTGACCCACAACCTTAGAAAAGTTTCCATGTTTCTCCAATATGTTAAGTTCTGCAACTTAGCAGGGGTGCACTATTAGGAGACATATTTAGTAATCTGAAGGAAATAATCCAGCCATCCAACTTGTTGGAGGATTGGTAGACATTGTCGATCTTCCAATAAAAATTGTGTTGCAGGATCTCTTCTTATAATATCTCCTCCCATTGCTACAACTTTGACCACCTATATCAACCTTTATCACTGTACTCGACTCTTCTTAAATATTATCTTCTCACCTTTGTTGCTTTTATGTTCTACACTTGTTATTGTCATTTCTTTGTGACCAATAGAGGAAAGTGGAGGAAATTGAGAATTGTATATGATTTCTAAAAGGTTTTGGTGATAACAATGAAATTTTTTTGCTTCCCCCAACTTAGGTGTGCTATTTTTCCTCAAATAACATGTATGGAAAGGATGGGAGGATAATTATAAAATTTGAATGATATGATACATGAAATTTAAATATGTGCATGAATTTGAATGCATATGAAAATCAACAACTTTAAGTGTTAATTATATATAATTAACAAGATTACTTGTTATTATAGAGTGAGAGAAAGATGGTACATGTGAATGGAACTGAACATACCATGTAGCTTGTTAGGAAAGATTTGAAATTATGGTACTTATTGTGAAGTACTACAAGAAAACGTGTGATAAAAAGTAACATAGTGTGATTTATGGCATGTTTCCAAGAATTGATAGTGGTGAATGAAAAGCTATGGAAAGGACATATTATGAATAGTGGAATTTATTATTGCATGGTACATGTGTTGGAGTGAATATGTTGCATGGTAGGAGAAAATGTGAGTGGCAATGACTACGGGTATGAATGAATTAAATGTATGCAAGTGTTGAGTGTAGCTAAACAATAGGTCAAGGCTTGGTGCTACAGGTCCCATGAACTTCTATTGTATGTCCAAAAAAATAAATGTTGACAATCACAACTTATGCATGTGAGAGCTATTGGTGAGTAGTTATACCTGGTGAACATCAGTAGGTGAGTTTTTTGGCTCCTCTACTGATACTTTACTTGATGTGTCACCTTTTTTTGTAGGTAGATCATGTAATTTTGGATTGAATTGATGATGTACATTATGTGAGAAGTCTTCGTTTTGTAATGGCTTCTTGTAAATCTTTAATCTATGGCCATTTACTAAGAGGGAGAATCTTACTAAATCAATAGTGGTGAGCTAAACCGCTACATTTGGAAAAAATTGCTTGATTTCATATGGCTCAATCCAACATGTCTGTAATTTACCCTTGTGGTCTTTGAACCTAGAATCATATAGTAATGCCCAATCACTTGTATTGAAATCCTTCATCTTTATGAACTAGTCATGCCATTTCATCCTTTTCTTTTGCACAATTTCTATATGATGAATGGCCTCTATTTTGATTTCATCTAAAGCATTCAGGGTGTGTAGTCATTCCTTTTGAGCTTATGATATATCCATGTCAAGTGCTACTTTAGTGCGAAGTGTTTTGTATTCAAACTCAATTGGTAGTACAACTTTATTTCCATACACCAATTCATATGGTGTAAACCTTGTGGTAGTCTTCCAAGTTGTCTTGTAAGCCCAAAATACTTCATGGAGCCTTGTTGCCCAGTCCTTTATGTGAAGTTGAACTATTTTGGTAAGAATACTTTCTATTTCCATGTTTATAACTTCCACTTGACCACTAGCCTAGCAATGGTAGGGTGTAGATTTCCTATGTCTAATCTCATACTCCTTTACTAATTTGTTTATTAGATCAAAAGTGAATTGAGGCCCTTGGTTTGTTAATATTTCTCTAGGAACAACATATATTGTAAAGATATCTTCATAAATAAATATAGAAACATTTCCATCCCTTGCAAATTGTAATGCTTTTAATTCCACCCATTTTGTGAGATAATTTGTACAAACCAAAATATATTTTTTGTTATTAGATGTTGGGCTATGGGATAATGAAATCTAGTCCCCACTTGTCAAAGGGTGAAATAACCAATTGTGGATGGAGTAACATTTCATCACTCTCGGTAGGTCTTCCCATCCTTTGGTAATTAGCACACCTTCTTGTATACTTGACTGCATCTTTTTGAAGTGTAGGCCAATAGTAACTAGTGTTCAAATTTTTTAGAGTTGTCCTTTTAGCTGCAAAGTGTCATCCACAAGGCTCATCATGACATGCATTTAGAATACCATAGACTTCATCCTCCCTGATGCATCTTCCCATTATGTTATCAGGCACTATATAAAAGAGACAGCCAACTACCCATGAATAAGGTAAACTTCACTCAACTAAATGTCTCTTTTCTCTTGGTGAGAGATGTGGTGGTGTATTCCTTGCAACTAGATAATTATCTATATTTTCATACCAAGGTGTTTTCATAGAGAGGGAAAATAAATGTTCATCAAGAAAGGGGTCATCAACAATATCCTCTGTTGATTTTATTGGTAATCTTGAGAGGAAATCAACTACTACATTGGCCTTCCTTGGTTTATCCACAATTGTGATATCAAATTATTGCATAAGTAATGACCATATTACAATTCTTCCATTGACCACTGGTTTATTCATCAGATATATTATGGTTGTATGGTCTGTGTGAATAAAGATAGAGTATCTTGTAATGTAATGTTTGAACTTATTAATGACATATAATACTGCCAACATTTCCTTTTCAGTGACTATAAAATAAAGCTTTTCACCTTGAAGATTCCTTCTTATATAGTAGATGGCATAGGGTGCTGCCACAATAATGGGTTACACTTTCTGAGACATCTTGATTTTTTTTGAATCACATTATTTTAGAAAATATAATGATTTAAGCCTTGAAAGGTTCCATTAAAGGATTTTATTTGAAGAGGGTTTGATCAAATCCCCTTAGATCAAACCCCCTTGGATAGAACCTCACTAGTTTTAAACTATACCTATAATGGAGTCTCCTCTACACCTATCAAAATGCTGATAAAAAACCACTTTTGATTTACCTTTTGGGGGATCAAATGAATTCATTTAAAATTTATGTTTTGTAAGTATGTAGTCCTTATTATAAGCTTCCCAAAAAGTATAGTTTTAAATATATTTAATTTGATTAGTATATTTATTTTTTATTTTTTGTGAATGTAGGTTTTTCACTGAAAATCAAGCTTTTTGTTTTGCACATGTGGAAAAATAGTAGATTACAATTTTTTTTTGAAAAATATCTATGCTTTTGATATTGATGTCCTTGATCTAACAAAAAAAAGAATTTTGATAGATACAAAAAAAGTTGTGTTATACAATAAACCTATGTCTAAATTGTAATTGGTTTGAATACAAAACTTAATTAAGAAGTTAGATATTGTAGTTACAAATCTAAATTCCAAAAACTTATAATTTTATCCTTCATAGAAAAAAATTATGTGCTATATAGTAAACATCACTCTTTAAAAATGGTGTTTACTGTTAAAAACTAGTTATCGAAGGAGATGGAAAAAGAAATGCAATTTGATTCCAATTTTTTTTTTAAATATATATTTAGAATCTATAGACAAAATGCCACAAATCACTAGTGTGCATCATCTTCAAATTCCTCATGGTTTAGTAGTTATAGGTGTC
The DNA here is from genome assembly GCA_007258455.2 of Sequoia sempervirens. NCBI lineage: Eukaryota > Viridiplantae > Streptophyta > Pinopsida > Cupressales > Cupressaceae > Sequoia > Sequoia sempervirens. The sequence continues at coordinate 356,669,637 of VDFB02373365.1, forward strand.
TAAAAGTGAAGATTTAGTTAAAAAAGTTCAATTCAATGTCAAGTTTGGCCAAAAAGTGTAACCCACTATTGTGGGATCACCCCATATACCAAATTCCCTTCTTTCTTTTCTAAAACAACACCTATTGCAAAAAAAAATGCATCTGCATGTATGTGAAAAGGTATTGTCCAGTTTGGTCCTCTTAAGATGAGGGTCTTAGTGATGCTTCTTTGAGGGATTCAAAGGTGTCTTGGCATGTAGGGGTCCAATCAAATTCCACATATTTAGAGAGAAGAACAAATAATGGGGCTGCTATCATACTAAAATCCTAGATAAACCTCCTATAGTAACCAACATGACCAAGAAAAATTCTTACATCCTTTTGCCTTTGAGGAATAGGTAGAGTGGAGATCACTTCTATCTTGTTAGGGTCTAACCATATTCCATTACTTGACACAAAGTGTCCTAAAAACACTCCTTCAATCATCATCATGAAACATTTTTATGACTCAAGGAAAGGCTTTGATATTGACACCTTTGGAGGACTTTCTCCAAATTAGTCAATGCTTCTTCATAAGCATTCCCATAAGTGGTAAAAGCAACCATGTAAATTTCTATGGTTCAATCATGTGTAAATTTTGAGAATATACTTAGGACTACTCTCTGGAATGTTGCAGGAGCATTACATAACCCAAATGTTAAGATAGAATAGGCATATGTACCCCATGGTCTAGTAAAAGTTATCTTGTCCTGATCCTCTAGAGCTATTTTTATCGGATTATACCCATTGAATCCATCTCAAAAGGAGAAATATTAATGAATCCAACACCTGGTCAATAAAAGGAAGGGGAAAATGGTCTCTCCTTGTTGCTACATTCAATTCTCTGTAATTAACACATACCCTCCATTTTCTCCCTTCTTTGGCACAATCCAATGGGGATACCCATTGGTTTTTAGATATGGGATAAATAAACCTTACATCTGGAAACTTCTACAATTTTGTTTTAGTATGTCACACACAATTGGGTTTATTCTTCTTTGAGGTTGCCTTACCAATTTGTAGCCTTCATTAATATAAAATTATATACATGCATAGGTGGGGATCTATACCTTTCATGTCATGATAGTCCCATGCGAATGCTGTTATGTGTGATTGCAACATGGTTAATAATGAAAACTATTTTTTAGTTGTCAATTGGTTGTTGACATTTAGTGTTTTTCCCAGTGCAATCTCTATGGTTAAGGTTGATGACTTGACATAAGCAATGTCAAGACTTGCTAAATTGAGATTGTAATTTTGGGGCAGTAGTGTATTAAAAAGTTGAGAAGCAGACTCAGAGGAATTTGCAGGTATTATGTTATGAAAAGGACAATGTAAGCATGTGATATAGTGGTGTTGTTGTAGGTCCCTATTATAAGAGTTCTGTATAATGTTTGCAAGGACTTAATCTTCATCCTGAGTTTCCAACATTGGGTTACATTCAATGGTCATGAGTGTTTGTAAAGAATATTGGTCATCCTCATAAAGGGTAGGCTATACAATTTGATCCAAATCTATATGTGATTGTGTAGGTGGGTAAAGGACCAATTTTTTATCACATTTCCATTGGAAATGTTCATATTTCTAGACCTACAACCAATGAATGCATCTACAGTAGCCAACCAAGGCCTCCCTAAGATTAAGAGGTATCTTGCAAGGTTTGCTTTAGGTTGTAAGACCATAAAATCTATATGGTATTCACATGATTCTTGTGTGATGACTAAATCTTCTATAATGCCCTTTAGTTTAATAATTGACCTATCTGCTAGTTATAAAATAGTAGGCATAGGTCAAAGTTCCGTTAACTGAAGTTGTTTCATGATTTCTTTTGTCATAACATTTATGGTTGCTCCTAGGTCAATTAAGGTGTTTTTAATGAGATTTCCATTATTTTGGGTATCTACTACAGGGCTTCTAGGGTCAACATATTTAGGAACAGTCATATTGCTTAGCATTATGTCAGCAAGCTATCCTAAGGCATCTACAGTCTAGGGGTCCTTCTATTTTCTACTTGGATTTTTAAGGCATGACTCTCTCACAAATTTTGTGTAAATTGGTACTTCCTTAATTGCTTGAATCAGGGGTATTTTTATGCAAACATTTCTAAGTTGGCCCAATAGGTCAGACTCAGTTTCATAATGATGTTTTTATAAAGTTAGTCTTTTAGGTCCAATGGTGGTCTTCAACTTGTGATGTTTTGTTGAGTCCTACATTGTTCAGGTTCCTTTAGTTTTTTTCTATAATTTCTATTGGGGATCCTCATTAGTGATCTCCATAATGTGAGGAGATGAAGATGGGTAAAAGCACAAACTTGTGTCACACTTTATAAAGGAATGGACCAATAGCAAAAAAAAATGAATTTCAACCACATAAAAGTGGTCTTTATGTTTTGAATTTCAAAATGATGTAAACTAATGAAAGGTAAAAATATTGATGAAGTCTAATCCTGTAATTTTTTTTATCAATTTAAGAGCAAATTTTGGAATGCTGAAAAATTTCAAGAAAAAGTGACATTCACTTGATGTCAAGAAACATATAGAAAAAAACTTCATCCCCCCTCCCCCCACCTTTTCTCCAAATAGGTGACTTCAATATCTAGTGCATGGAAAATATAATAAAATTTTGATGTATATTTTTCTTGTAATAACATTTGAAAGTCAAAATTTTTAGAATTTGACAATTTTCATTGGACATCAACTATTATCTATTTTTTAATCATTTTCAAAAAAAATTATACCCTTTTGAAGAGACTCTCTCCTCTAGTGCACCATATATATATATTTTAAAAATACTATCTTTTACTATTATTTTTTAAATTTCTAATCAACATCTTTTTTAACTTTAACAACCTACTTGCATTATTTTAAAAATAAAATATATTAAAACTAATCAAAATATTAAAAAAATTACATATTTGGATTCACCACTCCAAGCTCTACAAAAGGGTTTTTTTTTTTTTTTTAAAACATCATTCTGACTGGAGAAATACTTAGTTGAAGTTGAAAGTTTCAGAAATTTTTAAAAAAGTTGAGTTGGCTACCAACTAGGATGCCACATAGATAGTTTCGGTAGAAAGGGTTTCAATCAAAACCCTTTCTACCGAAACCATGCATATAAAATAAGCCAATTTAAAAGTGGCAAAGGGAAAAATTTAAATTTTTTAGATTTGGGCGAAACGTATTCGGCCGAAACTCTATGTGCCACGTATAGGCCATGTGGTTTTGGTTGAAACCTATTTAGCCGAAACATTTCCAGTCGAAAAAATTTCGCTTGAAACTATTTAGTGGCCGAAAGTGTGACACAACTTTTTACTTTTACCCAAGCCCAACTAACATTTTCCCTGAATGAAGGTGGACATCACTCACTTCAACCCCATAGGTTGGGTATTGGATGGTGTCATTAGTATAAGCTTGTTAAATAGGATTGTTGTTAGGGTTAGGTGTAGGTTTGGTTGACAGCTGAGGTTCTCTTGGTTGTGATGGTGTGGCCATGGCTGGATTTGGCATTATAGCAATTTTTTGTAGTTGCAAAGGTTGTTGTGGATTTGAGTAGTTTTTATTTTGGTTTTTCCATTGTTGACTCCCACACCATTGTGATGGTCGTTGGTTTTGCTAGGGTGGCCATTGGGAATTATAATTTGGGGCCTAGTAAGGTTGTAGTGACCATATTACCTGTTGTTGAGTCCAATTGGGTGCTTGGGCCATTGGCCATGATGGATTTTGTGTATTATTCCAGGGTTGAGTGTTCCAATGTGAGAAGTTTGAGTTACCACCCAAAAATGACATATTGTAAGATAATGTATATGGAGGCATACATTGTCTTTTTTTCCAAGGTTTGCACTAAGAAATGTAAAATAATTGACCTTCTTCATCCTCCAAGGTTTGAAATTTATACTTCCCTTTCTTTTCTTCTAAAATGCTAGCTAGCTTCTTGCATTTGCAGTTGATCCTCTTCTAGTAGAAATATGGACAAAATTCAGTTAGGGTTTCCTCAAATTCTTCCTGCTTCTTTTTTATATGCAAGGTGTCCAATTAGGTAGCCAAGTGCCTAATTATGGTCTTCATATTGGACATGAGGTTATTGAGTTCCACCCTCAAGACTCTAGTGGATGTTTTGTTGAAAAAAGAGGTTTTATCAAGCTTGGTATTTTTTATGGATGATCTAGAGCAGTTTATGCATACCTTGCAAATCTCCTCCAAAGGTAGTTGAGAGATATCTCTTGCCCCTATGAGGTTTAGAGCATCCATACAATCTTCATGTACTCCTCACATAAAATACTAGTTTTAATTACTCGAGAGAGAGTTTTTTGTGATTTCCTCAAACAAAATTGAAATCTTTTCACATAATTCTCAAGTGGTTCATCTTCTCTTTGTGACATCCTAAATATGCCATCCCTCTTCTTTTCTATCCTTCTACAATAAACTTGATATTTATGCAAGAATTTGGCCTTTATTGTCTCCCAGTTGGGTACAACATTTCTTCCCAACCCCATAAACCATCGTAGAGCAACATCCTTTAATGTGGCTCAAAAGAGTTTGAGCCTATGAGCATCCATAGTATAATCATAACTCTAGCACAACACATCAAATTCAATCAGGAATGTTTTTGGCTCTTCAATAACCAATCCATAGAAAATGAGTAATATTGAAGGGGGTATGTTCTTAAGAGCAGGAACCCTTTCTTAGTTTATTATTGTAAATTCAAATGTCACATGCTCTGATGGGTTTTCCATCGCTTCCTCAGCCATGGTATTAAAATTCCTTCTAGAAGTCTCCTCTATGTCTGGATTAGCTAATGGTGTGAGGGATGGTTCCCCTTTGTTAATTCCCCCAATATGTTCTATTTTTGCACCAATGCATTCAAATTATTCATGAATTGAGGGGAGAAATATTCCCAGAGCATCTCTCTACCTCTGCATACAATGGGTCTTTGATCTTTAAGTGGTGGTTCTTATACACTATTAGTGAATAGTTCTTTGTTGATTCTTAAATATCTATTGGTCCTAATGTTGAAACAAAAATTACTAATCTATGCAATATTGAAAATAATTTAAAACATGAATAAGAATTATGAACTTAGCACCATCCCTGGCAACCGCGCCAAAAATGTAGAGATTTCTCTAATGCCTAATTAATTGGTGAAAATGATCATGCACACGGCTTAATGGACCTGAAGATACCTAAATTAAGTAGTTCATTATTCAAGAGAGGGCTTCATTGAATTATCAACTAGGGAGTCATAGACTTTATATAAGTTTCATATTTTTATTTTGTTGTAGTCCAAGCCTTGAATCTCATCCATTGAATTCATATTTGGATAGAGATTTAATTTCCCAACATTTGTTATTAGAGCTTGTTTATTTCTCATCAAGATTGTGGAAAATGAAAGGATAATTGATTTAAGATATTATTGATGTATGCTAGAATTGGTTATTAATGCTTCAACTATTATGATTTCTTATAATATACTAATATCTTTACATCAAGTGTGCAAGTGAAGTGCCAATGAAAATTCAGGGTCATATAACAATTCTAAACTGTGTTCTTCCTCATGCAACCAATCTTAATTTATTTGTAGGAATTAAGATCATATGTTATGTGTAATGTAGTGATGTGAATATGTTGTTATGTGAAGTTCATGTGTCTTATGGCATAATTTTTTTGTGAGAAAAAAATATATTATTGTTCTTTTTGTGAATTATTTCATAGTATTTCTTTTAAGGAGTTTTATGAGGTTTAAAGTGGATTAATCAAGTTTTTATAATCAAAATTTAACCCTAGGTTTTAGTTATAGTAGCGAGGGGTATGTTAAACCTTAAAAAGATATTTTAAAATGTTTTTGAGCACCTTAAACTTATCATTCCAAAAAGGTGGTGAAAATGGAGAAGTTATTTGATTGTTGGGGTAGTTAGGGAGATAAAGTTTTCCTCCTTTTCTATTTATGTTCTTTTTTTTTGAGGTGAGAGAGTTTTTTTTTCCCTCTTAGAGTTCTTGGTTTTGTTTTGGTAAAACAAAATTTCTAGGTTGGAGAGGAAAGGAAGAAGGGTAGAGAGGAAGGATTGGAAGGAGAAGGAGGCTTAAAGAGACTTCAAAAAATTAATCTACCAAGTTTGAGAAGTGTTTTAAGGTAGAATCCAACCCTATTGTGTAGATTTGGTAATGTTTGTGAAATATTCAACATGTTATTGGAGTGTTTCTAATTTGTGTGACTATCAAGGAAAATTGTGAATCTTTTTGTGAATTCATTTTATGTTTTGTGGGGTAGAAATTGTTGCATAGGTTGTAATGTTTCTTATAAATGAGTCTTGTGTAGAGTATACCTCCTCTCATGAGAGTTAGGTCCTTTGTGTAATGGGGTTTGATTGGGTGTGGCTCCCATTTTGAGGGTTTTGGGTATGAGTAACCACAATTTCAAGTTTGGGATATGAGTATATCCTTTTAAGTGTGTAATGAGGAGGAAAAGGAAATGTGAATGAAAGGTTGTTTATGAAATGATGGTGGGTAAATGGGAGAGTGTGTGTGTTATACATATTATGTATTGGAGAAATATTTTCCCCTATTGGTAGAATCCCCAATCCCCCTACGTAGGATCCTATGGAAGGAATCCTTTGTGTTGTGTGGGTTACATTGGGATGGTTGTATTTGTGTAAAACCTGTATTATGCAATGTGGTGTGGTGTATCATTGTTGAATATTTAAGTGTTTAAATGTGGCTATAAAAATGTTGTAATGTGTGTGCAACCCTAGATTTCTATGTGACCCCAAGTTCAGGGGTGAGTTGTATTCAACCCTATGGTTGGGAGGTGAGCTCCCATTGGCCATTGTAGAATTTTATTTTGTTTGGTCCAACTATTGCAAGTCTAAGGTCTGTGGTTGAGGACTATTTTGGAGATCACCAAACTATGGTTCTTAAAAGGTCACATGATGTTTATTGTTGATTTTGAGAAAAATGAAAAACTGATATAAACAAGGGTGGAATATGGATATTAATTATAAAATAGAAATGTCATATACCATACTTTTCTTGGGTGAAAATTCTAAAAATGCAAAGAAAGAAGTTAATGTTGTTTCCATTTATCATGTTTAATGAGTACAAAGAAAAAAAAATTGCTTAGTAGTTAGAGTTTAATATTCTATAATTGGTATTGATTGTAATGAGCGAATAATCTCCTCTTTATGTTTGACAATGGAATAAACATGTAAAACTCTAAGTTAATTAGTTTAATTAAACTATCTTTGTGTAAAGTTCATTCAACCACAGTAGGATTACTTGTGTATTTATTTAAGTAAATTTGTACAAATAAACTTACTAATTCTCTATTTATAAAAGTTCTTAGTTATGGGTTCATGAGTGCAGTTGTGTGAGTAAACTTGATTTTGTAAAAAACATAACTTGTTTATACTTAAATATGTTCATGAAATTTTTAAAAAAATCATATACCTTTTCTTTCCTAAAATAGTATTGTAAATACAATAAACATACATACATACATATATAAATATATTTAATTTATATATGTATATATTATATATAAATATATTTAATATACATTTATTTAAGATGGATAAAAGTTAAAACTTTATTTTAAAGAAATATATTTTAAATAAATATAAAAAAAGAGCTTTCACCAAGTTGAAGGGATGACTACGCAAAGCACAAACCATTCCCTTTCTTGGGCATGACCATGGAAGCCGTGACCCCCATCAATCTCCATGGTGGTCATCCCAATAAACATTATTTCAAATTTAAAATAAATAACATCCTGTTAAATCTCTAGCTGCCATTTCTATATATATATATGTGTGATGAATAGATAAACATTTAAAAAAAAATTGAACTTGCAACCAATACATTAAAATAGAGAAATATACATATAGTTTTGAACCTAAGAATTAAATAAATTAGCATGGAGAAATTGATTTCTCTTCTACAATCTGTTGTTGCAACAAAATTATAATACTATAATCTCCCGCATTCAAATAATGACTTGCATCTTGAAAGGAAAACTTTGAGGTCAACCAACTTTAGCCTCTTTTTTTTTTCCAGTCTCATATCACAAGTAAGATAGAAAAATAATTTAAAGGAAATTATTTGATTTTAGTTATTTTGAGTTAGTTTCATTGTTATAGAAATCTAGGGACAAGATTTAATTAAAACTATAGTTAAAATTATTTTCTCATTTCCTAAGCAATTTAATTATTAAATTTAAGATTAGGAAATGTTAGAAGCATCAAGTAAATGCTTAAGAGGGGGCTTAGGAAAATGTAAGTGTCACTACTTAAGATGCGACATAATAAAAATCAAATTAAATTAATAATATAACCTAGGAGAATTATAAGGAAATAAATGTGTACTTTTTAGATTAAATGTTGTATTTAATTCAAAAATATGAATTCATAGTTAATATGAATTAAAACAATTTTGGAGTCACATTATGAATTAAATTAATAATATAACCTAGCAGATGGTTTATTTCGTCATTTAAAGTTGCTCATCTTTAGGGGTTGCTCAACCATTGAGGGAATGCCCCTTGAATTGTTGTCAGAGTGTTGTTGGATCCCTCCCCCCTCCTCAAGGGTGTTGGCATGGACATAGCCAACTTGTTAGGTGTGATAGTGAATCCCACTCTTGTGGTCCTCATGACTCTTCACTTTCGATTTCTAGAGGCAATGCTATATGTGGTGGTTTGTCCCAACCTTCCAAGTTGCCTTAAGCCTACTTTCACGAGTATGGTGGTTGGTATTAGCCTTCCAGGCCACCTTAAGCCTCCTTTCACAAGTGTGGTAGTGCTCTTGGGTTGACTCAAGATAATTTCTCCATTTGGAGTAGGTCATTTCTTTGGTACGTGCTCAACAGCTCTTGGATAACCCTTCTCAAGAAGGCACTCTCACTTGTTGGGAGTCAATTGATGATTTTATCCCTAATGATGTTAGATGCAATCTTGATGATAAGAATCCTCTTCCTTTTGACTTTAATTACATAGAATTTGTTAAGCTTGGCCCTATTTATATTTATTCGTCTTTATTATAGAATTGATCTCGCTAAACTTTGTTAGTGGGCCTCTCTTACCCTTTTTTTAAAATGCTTTTGATTAGATGTAAAAAATGGGTTTTAAAGGGGCCCTAGAACCCTTTACATCAGAAAGTAGCTGAAATAAAAGATAACAACATTAAGCCAAAAAACAACCCAACAACAACGACCCATCAACAAAAAGTTAGCCAAAAAAGAGGAACACAACAACAACACTACATGCTCTTTAGAATATCTACCACCTCCACATCACTAGCCATAACCTGCATCATCAAAAACATCATAAATATCCTTCCCAGATGCCCCAACCTGAGCTTTAGTTTTGTTCCTTGTCCTAGCTCCAGGTCCATCTGTATTTACCTCTGAAATCAAAACAATACCTTTCTCACCACCCTTCCCAACAACACCTTCCTCCTCCATCAGTTTACCATCAACAACAACCTCTTCAACATGGGCACTATCCTTATGCTTCTTAGCACTAACCATAGGGGAAGTAAAAACAATAGACTCAAATTTACCAGCAAATTTATGCACCTCCCCTTTTCTCATAACAGTATCCCAATTTTTCACCATTTGATCCTCAAGGATGAGGATTCTTCCTTCAAGATTTTGTTTCATTTTGAGAGTTTCCTCCACAACAGTGTCCTCCACAGTATTTAAGGAGTTAAACAACTAATCTATTTGATTCTAGACAAAGGACCCCTCAGCCTTACTAACCACACCCCTAACTTTGACATTAGTTTTATTGAGTTCATGAAAAAACCATTTAAAAAGCTTAAACAAGACAATGGACCCCTCACGAGTAGATCTAAGCACATCAGACAAATATTCTCTATCAATATTGAAAACCCCTTTTCCCAAAGCATCTTCCTCCTCAGAGGAACTAATCCCATCGTGACTAGCAGGGGTGTCCTTACTTTTTTCAATAACAATCAGAGACTTGAGTTTGTGGATGGAGCTCGCAATTTCCTCCGCCACCACCTTTCTCTTCTTGATCCTCTCCAAATCCACATCCTGGATATCCACAACAATAGCAACTTCCCCAGACTTATCTTTCAACTACATAACCAACTTGACACTCGGGGAATCATCAACAAAGAGGCCGCTTGCACTAGTGAGAGGATGGTCCTTTTCCAGAATTTGGCTCGCGGTCCTCAAAACCCTTTTCTTCCTGCTTCCTTCCTCCAAAACCATCTTCTTAGCAACCGGGGGCGACAAGGAGTCCTCCCAATACAAGTCATTCTTCACCTTCGGACCCCTACTCGACACAACAACAACATCACTACAAGTTAAATAACCCTCACTAACACTAGGAACCCCTTTTTTCTTCTTTCCCGTAGCAAGGGAATGTGGACTCCCCTCCAAGGATGCAAGGGAATTAGGAACGTAGTTCGCATCCTCCTCCAACTCAGACTCTTTTTCCAAAATCAATTTCCTTTTCTTGACTTTTTTACTAGTAGGTTCCTCTTCAGAAACAATCTCATACTCCCTAGTAGGTTTGGACTGTTTACCCTTCAAGGTGACCATAGGTTTAGCAAACTCAAAAGTCTTCATATAATTATATATGAGAAGAATTAACCCAACATGCAAGATGATATTTCTCAAATTTTTCTTGTGGTCTTTAAGACCCGAATCAAGAGACATCAGAAGATAGAACAAGAATGAAACCCTCTTCTTGTGTCAGAAGTGATTAAGCAGGATGAAATGGTATGCATTAATCGTAGAAAAATGACCTTCCAATGTAATGTAGCGCATTATCTCCTCTGCAACGACCCCTATAATGCCTTGATAAAACTTCTCTAATATCCTCCACTCCTTGCAGTCCTCAGATCCTTCTCTTCCTCATCTTTGAAAAATATTTTCATAGCAGTTTGTGCCTCCTTTTTATCCCTAAAGACTTTGATTCCGTCCATAGGCATACCAGTTATACCCAAAATAAATTCTTCATTAACCTCAAATTCTGTCCCATAAAGCTTAAGCACTCTATCATTCCATCCTTTAACAAAAAGATCTATAACCTGAGGACTATTACCATGGAGTTTCTCCAAGTATGGTGTTAGCCTTCCCTTCTCCAGCACTTGCCAGACCTCCTTCCTCTTCTTAGAAGCTTCACATGAGGAGGGTTCAACGCGATTTCTATCTCCACCCATCTCACCATAATTAGCAGTAACCAGTTTGAGGGCTTGAAGCACAAAAAAAAGAAGACTCTGGAAAACAATACAAAGACCACCCAGAATTCGTGTGAGGCTAGAGTTGGAGCAGGTGATAATAATGACCAAAGAGTTTTGTTTCCTATGACATCCAACTCCTGTGCTAATCTCTTGATTCAAATCTTGCACACCATCCTTTCTCATCACAATCAACCAAGTGAAGAAAGGCATGCACGCCGCCAACCATAATGAGAAGTTGATCAAATTAAAATCAGCAATCATGGTTCATAGTAGCAATAGCCTCTATAGGAAGAGGTTCATTAAGACCCCACTCCCTAAATTCTTTAATGCCAATGTTAGCGAAAATGTCTGCTAACCCATTACCTTCTCTTAAATATGTGATATATAAAACTCATCAAAGGATTTCAAAATATCTATTGAATCCCTTATCAAAGACTCAATAGTTCAAGAGGGGGACATGCAATTTTTCAAATTATTTATGATATTCAGAGAGTCCCCCTCCAACCAAACTTTCCTATATCCTTTAGTTTGAGCCAATTTGAGATCATGATAGGTTGCAACCCTTTTTTTTTTAAATTAAATGTTGTAGTATTCTCCTCTATTAAATAAAGTTAAATAAAATGCTAGAAGGCAAAAAACATATTGCAGCTTATAATGCCTCTCGGTATGGAGTGTTGAATTAGCTTTATTACAACACGGTACCAAAATTGATTTCGGTGGGGAATTTGGATTGAATTAGTGGCAGATTTCAAAAGTATATAATATCTCCACTCAATTTATTCAAATTTAGTTCCAAGAATTCATTCAACATGGATATTCCATAACCCTTGCAATGGCAGTAAGGAGTTCTACATTGACGATAGCCATACAAAGGCTTTAGAAAGTGACCCAAAGAATTAATCTTCATGAGCTCTTAGCTAAGCATCTTTTTCTCAAGTTATTTAATGCTAAATACTCTGCAGCGCTCAATACAATGATCGCATTAAACTATACTCCAATATCTGTGCAATGCCATTTCTGCTCTTATAGAATTTCACCAGATAAAACCCTAGATGAGGGAAAACCCTCCATCTTAGGCATTGAGGATTCAAAGGATGCCAAGATGATATGTAGGATTTTGATGGATCATCATAATCCTTTCCACGTAATGGAAGGGGCTCTACAATTAAATGGCATCAACATAACTCCAGACATAGTTTACCAGGTTCTACTTGTGAAAATTTTATTGCAGTTACTGATTATTAATTTCCTATCTAATATAGATTATTTGACTGCCGAAAATTAATTCACAACAAATATTGAAAAAATAACACAACTGCAACTTCACAAATAAAACTCAAAGGAATAAAGAAGAAAACATGCAAAATAATGAATACAATATTTTTGGACAAATTGTCCCTAGAAAAATCCTGAAGGGAGAAATAGTACTACAGATGAGGAATTTTATTAAACTTCAACAAATCAAGAGATACATAAATTGCTTGCCTCTTATTGGCAGAGCTCTGGCAATAATCTTCTCTGGAAATTCTTCCCTCAATTTCTCCTACTAAAATTCCACTGCTACTGTCTCCAACACTATCACTGCGCCCTTGCTATCATTGCAAATTTATTTGCTATCATTTTAAATATACTTTCTATCACTACAAGTCTTTCAAGTGTGTGTTCTCCAAATGCCCATTGATCCCCTTTTATACTATTCTCATTGAAAAACCAATGGCCATGATTTAATCTCAATCAATTGCTAAGATTAATTAGAATCTAACAACTCTAACTAACTGGATTCTAGAAGTCTCTAGAGGAATCAATTAATTAATTAAATAATTATCTGGACAACTAGCTCCTTTCTAGAAGTCTCTAGAAAAATTAATTAAATAATTAAATATTTCTTGGGTTTGGAGACACCTGTCCAAGCTATAAAAATTAACACTCCCTCTTAGCAAGGAAGGTGTTCTTCATGACACCCAACTTATCTCTGAAGAAGATAAATTTTTCCTTCCCCAATGCCTTAGTCAAAATGTCTGCTACCTGCTGATCTATAGGTATATACTGTAGTTGAACAATCCCCCATTGTACACAATCCTTGATGAAGTGATACTTGATATCTATATGCTTAGACCTATCATGAAATACTAGATTCTTAGACAATTTGATTCAACTTTGATTGTCACAGTGTATCACAATAGTCTCAACCCTCTGAGCAAACAAGGCCACCAACAACTTCCGAAGCCATATCGCCTCACACGTTGCCATTCTAGCTACTATGTATTCTGCCTCTGCAGAACTTAAAGACACGAACTTTTGCTTCCTGTTATACCAAGAGACAACTCCTAATCCCAAACTGAAGCATTACCCTGAAGTGCTTTTCCTGTCTGTTGAACTGCCTGCCCAATTTGTGTGAATATAGCCTATCAACCTGATACCATCACCTTGAGCATATTTGATCCCATACTCGATTGTACCACACAAATACTGCAACACATGCTTTGCCATTGTCCAATGCACTCTCTTTGGCTCAACCATGATCTGACTAAGAGAGTTTACTACAAAGGATATATCTGGCCTAGTGTTGACCAAATACATGAGAGATCCAATCAACTGCCTATATAAGGTGGGGTCTACATCCTTCTCCCTGGATGAGTCTACCTTCTTACAATTCATGATCAGAGGAGTAGACATGGTTCTGCAATCTTCCATCTCGAACCTCCTCAAGATTTCAATGCAGTATTATCCAAGGAAAATCTCTCCATTTTTCTGCCATACCTCCATGCCTAGAAAGTAGTGCATAAGCCCCAAATCCTTCATCTCAAACTCTGCTGCAAGGTCCCTCTTGCACTCCTCTATGAGCCCTAGTGAACCTATTAAAAACAAGTCATCCACATATAGAACAAGAATGAGAACTTCACCCCCAACCACCAAGTAGTAGAGGTTAGCATCCGCTTCACTCTTCACGAAGCCCATTCCCTGCAAGTATCTGTCAATGCGCTCATACCATGCCCTGGGAGCTTGCTTGAGTCCGTACAATTTTCTCTTCAATCTACACACATGGGTTTTGCTACTGTGTGCTACAAATCCCTCTGGTCATTCTATGTATACCTCCTCTTTCAATTCACCATTAAGAAATGCCGTCTTGACATCCATTTGATGGATCTGCCATCACATCTGTGCTGCAAGTGAGATCATGACACGTATAGAAGTATACCTGGCCACTGGAGTGAATGTATCGTCATAGTCTATTCCCTCCTTTTGAGAGAAGCCATTGACTACAAACCTTGCCTTGTATTTCTTGATGCTACCATTTGCACCATGCTTGATCTTATAGATATAACGTGATCCAACCACTGCCCTATCTGTCGGTCTAGACACAACCTCCCACACATCATTTTGCACTTTTGAGGTATATTCATCAACCATCGCATCTTGCCATACCTGTTGTTGTGCGACCTCCTGATAGCTGGAAGACTCACTATCTACCAACTGACTAATTAATTCCATATAGTCATTATACCTAGTTGGTTGTCTCCACTGTCTATTACTTATCCTAGGAGCTCCCACAAACTCCTGAGTATCCCTATGTGTCTATTGGTTCCTACTACCAACTATAGAGGATGAAATATCAACCTCCATGTCTTTCTGATGCATCTCTTGGATCTGCTGCATCTGTTGCTCCATACTCTATGAATTCTTAGCACCTGAGCCTGTGCTTGTACTAATAATTGTACTCAAGCTTCACTGCCCCTGATTCGATTGCACAATCCTTGAAGCTCCTGCTAGCTGCTCACTCTGATCATTTGCTAGAAAATATCTGGACCTCCTAAATGCCTTGTCCTCCATGAACTTGACATCACGCCTAACTATAATCCTCCTGGTCCCTAGAATAAATATTCGATATGCCTTTGAGGTTTCATTGTACCCTACAAAGTACCCTCTTTCTGCAGTTTGATCTAACCTGGAACGTGTAGGCCCTAGAATATGACAATACACTAGACTCCCAAATATCCTAAAGTGGCTGACATTTGGCTTCTTCCCTGAGAATGCCTCCTCTGGTGTCATCTTTCCCAATACCTTATGTGGAACCCTGTTCTATATGTAAACTACTGTACTGCATGCCTCCACCCATAAGTAACGTGGCATATCCTGGTCATACAACATAGCCCTTGCTGCCTCTGATATAGACCAATTCTTCTTCTCAACAACCCCATTCTGTTGCAAGTTGTAAGGAATAGTCCATTCTCTCTTGATTCCTTCCCTGGTACAAAACTCCTGGAACTCTTTCCCTTTATACTCACCTCCATTGTTTGAATGAAGAATCTTTATCTTCCTGCATGTTGAATTCTCCACAAGAGCTTTGAACTCTTGGAAGTGATTGAAAACCTCATCGTTGGTCTTCAAGAAGTATATCCAAGTCTTCTTGGAGAAATCATCAATAAAAGTAACAAAATACTCATATCCTCTGAGAGACTTCGTCGACATTGGTCTACATATGTATGAATGTACTAGATCAAGAACACCCTTGGATCTAGTGTCACTCCTTGGAAAAGTTGCTTTCACAAACTTCCCCAATACACATCCCTTACATACATCATCATGCTCTGTGCCCACCTCTGTAACACCTGTCATTGTCTCATGAAGCAATTTAAGTGCTCCATGATATATATGGCCCATCCTCCTATGCCATAACTTTCCTTGATATCTTGAATTATTGCTACTCATCAATACCTTATGTATCAAACTACAACTTGTAAAGTTGGCCACTCCTAACTCCAATAGCTATGGGTGATTTCCAATCCTTATGCTTGATTACCACATTCATCCCTATAAAAAGTACATTGTAGCCTTTATCCTGAAGGACGGATACAAAAATTGGATTCATACCCAAGCCTAACACATGAAACACATCATGAATGGGAATCAACTTGTCATTCTCCCTCTGAAATAGAACAACACCTTTCCCAACTAGATTGAGTTTGGACATGTTCCCCATAGAAATCTGGATTTTGATGTTCTCCTCCTTATAACTGGAGAAGTACTCTCTAACTCCTATCATATGAAATGACACCCCACTGCCTATATACCAAACACCCTGTGAGGTTGAGCTAACCATACAAGCTATGAGTGCAAACTCATCCTCCATTTTACTAAAGAGCTCATCTACACTTGTTGAAGCTACTGTCTTCTTCTTTCCTTTCTTTTCATTCTTCTTCCTTTGCAGGCAATTGCTAACATAGTGGCCAAACTCATGACAACCATAACACTTGATCTTAGACAAGTCCTTCTTCTTCTTCTTCTTCTCACTTTGTGGATTTGATCCTTTGCTAGACCCCTTTTTCACTTTCCCTTTTCCAACTAGGGCAACGTTTTCCTGTTCTGTCTCACTCTTCTGACTCTTACTATTGGTTCCACTGACAAGACTTAGTCTAAGCTCCTCCTGAGTGAAGTCAGTTCATAGTCAATCCCAACTTTGTAAGGTGTCTCGTCCATTGATAACTTGAACAAAGACATTCCACTGCTTAGTAAACCCATTTAGGGCTATTTGTACTAGCTCGTCACCATTTGGTTTATCTCCAACAAATGCCAACTCATCTTTGAAAAGTCCGAGTCTAGTGAGGTAACTTGTAATGTCTTTTCCCTTGTTCATCCGGTTATTCCTCAAATTTTCTCTAAAAATCAGCTTCTAGTTAGTGGTATTATTCTGGTACAGATTCAGAATGGCATCCCACATCTTCTTCGCTATATCTAACTCTGCGATATATAGAACAATATGGTCCTTGACACCATCAAGGATCAACCTCCTCGCCTTGGCATCTTCCTTCTTATATGCTAAGAGTTGTGTTGGATCTGTAGGTACAACTACAACACTGGTCACATATTCCTTGATACCATTCTCTTTTAGCAATAAACAAATTCTGGCTTTCCAGACACCAAAATTTGAGGCTCCATCCAATCTGTCTTGATCTCTTAAACCTGTTGAGGCCATCTCAAAAGAAAATAATAATAATAAATCTGAAGAGGTAAAACTGGGTTTTATAAACCCTCAAATTTTCCTTCCTGTGCTTGTGCTGAGCTTTTTCTGCCCTAAGATCAACTCTGATACCATGTGAAAATTCTATTGCAGTTACTGATTATTAATCTCCTATTTAATATAGATTATTTGATTACCGAAAATTAATTCACAACAAATATTGAAAAAATAACACAATTGCAACTTCACAAATAAAACTCATAGGAATAGAGAAGAAAACATGCAAAATAATGAACACAATATTTTTAGACAAATTGTCCCTGGAAAAACTCCGAAGGGAAAACCAATACTGTAGATGAGGAATTTTATTAAACTTCAGCAAATCAAGAGATACATAAACTGCTTGCCTCTTACTGGCAGAGCTCTAGCAATAATCTTCTCCGAAAATTCTTTCCTCAATTTCTCCTGCTGAAATTCCATTGTTGTTGTCTCCAACATTATCACTGCACCCTTGCTATCACTGCAAAACTATTTGCTATCATTGCAAATCTACTTACTATCCTTGCAAATTTTTCTTGTGTGTGTTCTCCAAATGCCCATTGATCCTTTTTTATACTATTCTCATTGAAAAACCAATGACCATGATTTAATCTCAATCAATAGCTAAGATTAATTAGACTCTAACAACCCTAACTAATTGGATTCTAGAAGTTTCTAGAGGAATCAATTAATTACTTAAATAATTATTTGTATAACTAAATTCTTTCTAGAAATCTAGACTAGAAAAATTAATTAAATAATTAAATATTTCTTGGATTTGGAGACACGTGTCCAAGCTACAAAAATTAACACTACTAAGATTGAAGTTAAGAAATGCATCCAAAGTGGCTTTAGGGTTTTTTGTTTGGGCCAAAGAATCAGTAGATTATCATCATGGTGTTAGTGCATACAACGTCATGATTGACATGCTGGGGAAGGTTAGGTAGTTTGATGTGGCATGGCAGTTTATCATTGAAATGGGCCAGATTTTTCCCCAAGTGGGTGTGAAGTCATTTTCAATTCTGATCAGAAGGTATGTCGCTGTCGGCATGGTCAAACAGGCGATCAGGGCCTTTGATAACGATGGAGAGTTTTTTGGAGAGGGAATCGAGTAGTGAGGACTTCAAAATGCTGCTTGATACGCTCTGTTAGTATGGGTTTTCCAGAGTGGCAACTAAATTGTTCAATAAAAGGAAAGCCCAATTCACACCTGATACTATTGAAACATCAAACACAAAACACATAACACATTGAAACATTTGAACTCAGAAAATATTCAATCAATCATATAAACAAACAAAGATTATTCAATGTGCTGCTGCACCAAATAGATTTCATCGCTTCATCAAATTCATTATATCATACCTCTTTTATAGAGGAGTTTACAAGATAATTGTGGAAACATACTAAATCAATTCACTCACTGCTGTGAATTAACATGCAAATTGAAACTTCCTAAATACTTCCTACATGCACGTTTCATGCAAAAACTTTCTACTGTTGTATGCCTAATTAACTGCAAAATATATGGATGAAATGGGATTTCCAGAGTGGCAACTGAATTGTACAAATGATTGAGAAGGGACTTCTGCCTCAGACTGTCACTTTTGAAACACTGTATAAAGGATTGATACAATCAGATCAACTGCGTTCATGGAGAAGGCTAAAGACCAAACTTGCAGAAGAATCAAAAAAATTTAAAGAAGAATTCGAAGGCTACCACTTGAAGCCTTACCAAAGATAAAGAGGAATATTGTTAAGGAAATCATTCTCTCTTTTGATGGGAAGGCATCTCACAATTAGCTGACTAAGTATGGTACACTCCAATATTTAATATTAGCCCAGTCAGTAAGTTGCTAGAATTGTATTGTGGCATGAGCAAAGAAGTTTAAATTTTGATCTATCTATTGAGCAAATTTTTGATCCCGTATTCTGTAGGTTTCTACTCAAATTACTCTTGATTTCTAGGTTTCATATCACTACATGTTGAGTTCCACTTCTGACTGTTCAACACCTTCTTTGAATGGAGAAGATGCTGAAGAGAATAAAAAGAGTAATAGGATATCAAAGCTGTACATCAAGTTATGGAGTTTTTTTGTGTTGCAGGTATTATTATTACTAATCCATATTTTAGTATCTTTGCACTTTTCTGGCACGAAAGAATAAACTTCAAGAATATAATGCATTAATAAGTCTTTTTTTCTTTTAAAAAGTGGCAATGTCTCCCTTTCTCGGGGGCATTGAGTTTTTTCGCAAAATAAAAGAGAGTGTAAGGGGAGTATGGGGAGCTGGGTAGTTAAATGGGAGGGTAGATGCCTTGTCACTGAAACATCTGGCAAATATAGTTGGCTTACAGGGAGATCTCCTTGTGGACCACTGCTAAATAGGTACATGAGTGGATTTAAAATACATTCAAATGTGCAATTGCTAACTAATTTAGGGCTCCAACCAACTTGTCATCCACATGTATCATTAAAGAACTAATAAATGGCACACAGGTTATATTTTTTTGACTTGGAAGCTTTATATATTTGGGATGTAGGATTTATAGGTAAACTTATGGTAACAAAAGCTTTTGGGCTGTATGCTTTTTTATTTTTAAAATGTGTCCATAGACTGGCTTGTAGAATTAATATCCATTTAATTTGCCTGCTTGCTAATGCTCAGGTCTAAACCTCTGTATTGTAATTTGCAAATCTAAAACTCTGTACATTCACCCATAGGCACTTACTAATTTAGGGCATAAACTATATGCTTGATCCATAGGTTTCAATGCTTGGTAATTTAAATGATGATGTCATTGATAAGTAAAGTGGTAATTACTCGAAAAATGCCGTCTTTACTTATACACTAGGTGAATCCATTTTCAAGCTTAGAATATCGATATGCTCAGAAGCCATGTTCAAGATTCAAGGAGTGTCGATTTCTTCAATATTACCTGGAATTTGCACCATATGTTACCACGTGGACCAGGATGATTACTCCTGCATCAACATAGTGAACATGCCCTGAGGGAATTGAATTTATGCTATCACTATGGCAAACATTCAGCCTTCCAGTATACCATGACTTGTCATGCACAGGTTTTTTCTGTGGTCCTGTTTGGATGTTCTAGTATGCTTGCTTGTATTAGCATGTAAGCTCTCTTACTAGCCTTTCCAGAAAATAAAATTGCCTTTTCTACAACCAAGACAAAACTTGCCATTGGCTATTTCTGGGAAACCCATGTTTCAGTTCAACTTATGCATGTGTAAAAATTGAAAATATCCAATTCTGCAAATAGTTTTGTATGACTTGTAAAAAATAGTCTGGTTGTTGTACATCTCGATTCAAACATAATTATATTAAATACTTTTTAGGAAATGTTTATATGGTCACTTTCAAATGATACCATAAAGTTGCTAAATAACCATATGAATTTTATAATATATTTTGTTTTTTCTCGGAAGTTAAGGGTCATATTTTTTTAGCTTTCAATAGTAATGTTTATGTGGATGGTGCAAAGATAAAAAGTGCACGTTTCACACATTTCATCATGCACCTAATTTAGCAACTTCCTTTCTAGACATGATTTATGATCGTTTTTGGTCATTTGGGATACCACTCTACGTTTGAGCCTATTCTCCACACACCAAAATAGGGGAGAGGATCAGTACCTGAGCATGTTTCAATACTTGTGATAGTAGTTGTTTATATAATGTCCAATATTTTTTTATCAATATTGAACCAATATTTGTGACTTTAAAGTTATTAGTATTGATGATGACTACCCATAATTAAACAAAATGTATTCCTTTGATCTAAAAAGCAACCAATCATGTGATTCCACATCAGCGCTCAATAAAACATGCCATGAATGAACAAGTATTGGTCTCACTTTTTTTTTGGGCCTTTTTGGACACCTTGACAAAAAGCATGCTGATGTGGCATCGTATTTGATGATGTGGCCCTGAAACCTTAGTTATAAGCAAGGGACTTGCCAAGTAAGCTGCTGTTAAAAAATGGGAGTGATTTGAAATTTCCACGTAGGATAATTAGAGGCGCGAAGTTAGGGTGCTCAACTTTTGGGTCCTCTCCCCTATAGCCCATGTGACTTCTACATCTTCTCATTACCCCATTCCTAATTATTTTGGCATCCTCGATCCTAGTGTGTCATGTTCTTGTCCTCTTGGAGGGGAATATGTGTGGTAGTGTCCTTGGAATTCAAAATACCCATTTTCTATCTAAATACATTTGCTCCGCTCTCACAAACACTAATTCAATACCAAATGACTAGAAATGGGCAAAAAAAAAGGATTAAGGACACAAGCAAGAGCTAAGCAATAGGCAAAAAGCACAAATACAACCGACCATCCATGTACCAACATGGACATTTAGAGCCAACTAGGCCTCCATTAGAGCTACCTTGGCATTCCTCCATAGTGGCACACACCACTTCTTCTAAAACACAGACTTCATACACCCCAAGTGCATCCATCATGAATCATTAACTTAGCCTAGGGATTTGACTAAGATGCATCCCTTAAACAACCATTAGGCACCCTTTTTCCCTCAAATGGTAGGTTGTAGGGCATATCCAATTGTTGTAGATGATACAATTTTGGACATTACAAAATTATTGCACAAAAGAGGACATCACCATGCCAAGATAAGGTATAGATTGATGCAAGATAATTAAGTTTGTATGCGAGATTTAGAGCAAATAAGTGTGAATTGGAGTTGAGGTGAAGAATGAAGTGTGTTAAGTTAGTATTATGAGCTTTAGTGGAATTATATTTTCAACATAGGTCAGATGTATTATTAGTAGTTCATATTTGGCAGTGCGCCACCTTTTCTTCTATCTCTTTCTATTTTGGGTAGTGATCCCTTTGACAATGAGCCTTTCTTCTGTTGGAAAGTGAGTCCACCAATTGTATCAAACTTTGTAATCCATTATAATATCTATATTGTGAGCTAATCCTCATTGTGGTTTTCCCCTTTTTGGGTTTTCCATGTAAATATTGTGAGCTAATCCTCATTGTGGTTTTTCCCTCTTTGATGTCATGCATGCTTTCTATGTTCCTTTCCATTACTGCAAGTTTAATGTGATGTACTAATTGATGTTTAAGTTAATAAGCATGTTGATTCACCCCCCTCTAAGTATTCTGCGTGTTCAACAAAAAGTCTTAAATTTTCCCTAGAGGGGGGAGACCATTCCATGAATCTTCCCAAAAGAGGGCTCGATCTCCCTTGTTAATTAGCCATGTTAGATGTGGAGTGATAACTTCTCGAAATTCTATTAGAAAGTTCCACATCTTAGAAACAAACTTTGGATTTTGGATTGTAAACATTCTTTTCGAGTCTACAAAATCTAAATATTTTGCTTGCATTAACTGACACCACTTAGCTTTAGGTTTGGTGTACAACTTCCATGATAATTTTGCTCCTAGTGGTTTATTCCCTGTTGCTAAATTTTGTAAACCTACACCACCTTGGGATTTTTCTTTGCACAAGTTTTCCCATGACATGAGATGATTTTTTTTATTTCTTCTCCGCTTCTTTAAAGGACTACCATAAAAATTGCTTGATGTGTTTTTCTATATCCTCCTAGACCATTTTAGGAATCTTTAAGGCTAACATAATATAACCAGGAACTGTTGAAAGGACTGATATGATCAAAACCATCCTAGCTGCTAATGACAACCACTTAAACCCTCCATGTTGAAACCTGACTTTTGATTGTTTCAAGAGCCTTATCCCAAAAAGATTTTTTATGAGCATTTGGGAAGAAAGGGATCCCCAAGTATTTGCATGGCAATGTTGCTAATTTAAACCCCAAGATTGGTAACATTTTTGCAGAGAGGATTGGGGTGGTATTCAAGAAGAATATTTTTAACTTAGAAGGGTTGATCATTTGGCCTAACACTTGAGAAATACACTTGGGTGAAAGTTTGAAGTTGTGCCCCACTCTTCACTAACTTATTAGTACAATTGAATTTAATAATTTTAAATTGAAAGTCATTTTCTATCAATTATATGTTACATATTCATATTCATTCTAGCCAAATTAGACCTAGGGCACAAATTTCCAATTTGAACTATCCACTAAATACATATGTAGCATCACTTTAGGAAAAAATTAGCAAAAATAAAATTACTTTAAAAATTGATGTTCTCACAACTCTTATTGATGTAAATAACCCTAAAAAAGACAAATTATATTATTATACATCTACAAGTGTAGCTTTCAAAAATATTTTTATTTTTTATTTTTTATTAGTATATATATATATAAAGTGGGTCATCAACTCCAAAATATAAGTTTGTTTATTTTCTTAATAAAAAAATATTAAAGTATATTAAAAGTTTATAATAAATATGATGCACTAAAAAATAAATTTCATGTTGAGACAATTTTTTATTTTGAATAAATAGTTAAGACCAAAAATTACATCCCATTAAAATAGTTGTGTTTTCTACACAACTTTCAAGATTTATTTTACAAAATATATATTTATTGAAAAGGGACAAAAATTAATTCATGTACTAATGTTTAAGATATTAATACAAAAAATGACTTGAAGGAGAAAAATGAACCTTACTATATAAAATGTTGCATCCCACATAAAAAGTTTTATTAACTACATTATAATGCCAATTTTACAAAACACTGCATTTGAATAATTTTTTTTTAATTTTTAAATACAAACATAAAATACATTAAAATATACATTTCACTAGTTTACATCATTTCAAAATTAAAAATATATATGTCACTTTTTACTAATTCAAGTTAAAAAATTAGATCCATGTTGACTATTTAATTTTTAAAAGTATTTTTAAAAATGGGACACAATTTTAAACTTTTACCCACCATATAGGTTTTAATTAGATAAATTCACTACAAGTCAAATATAGCACATACAATTGATCTACAAAAATACCAAAGAGGAACACTGAGGAAGAGAGGCACATACCTAAGTGTAACAATGTACATATGTGTACCATATATATACATATAAGAAGATATAAGAGAGGTAAGAAAGAATACACATGGAACACATATGAGTGAGAGATATGTAATTGAGAGAATACTATATAAGAGGGCAATGTATTGAGACACTAATGTTGGTACACCAAAAGGTAATCTAATAGATATATGATAATTTATATTATATATTATTTGATTGTGGTGAATGTATATGTATATATTTTAATTTATTTTATTTGTATTCTACTATACTAATATCTAGGTAAGTGCATAAAAATGATGGACCAAAGGGTGTCTAAAGTGGCCAAATTTTTAAATCAGGAAAAATTGATCTTGGATGAGAAATTGAAGATAGTTATGCTCAATATTTGAAGACGCGACAAGAATAAAAGTCGTAGTGATCTGAATCTACTTTCTACACTACTAATTTGTTTTGAAAATGGTGGGGATTAAGTGGGTCATAAAGGGGAAAACAAAAATATCGTATTTTTGTCATAAAAAATATAACATAGCATTTCGTATGCTCCCTCTAAAATGTAAACTTATTTTTTAATATTTCAAAAATTTCTTTAGTGAAAAAAACACTAACACCATGTAGTGTATATCTAGTTTCTCTACTAATTTTTAATGAATATATAATTTTTTACTAATTTTCAAAGTGGACACATCTTGAAAAATAAAAAAATGAGTGTGATCCCCCTTAAATTATTTGGACTAATTGAAACTAATTGAAAATCAATTATTATTTTTTAAATGTGTATAAAATATAGTCTAGCTTGTGAAAAAATAATTAGTTTCAAATTTTTATGAATGGGTAAAAGATGAAACCAAAAAATACCATACATAGGTTTTCAACAAAATATGGAAACACTACCAAATTAAATTAAAGATCAAAACCTATCAACCTCATATCTTGCGATGCATGCATTGTCAAGGTAGCGACAAAAAAATCTACATCATCTTGAGAGGACTTATCAGAGTGAGAATCATAAATTCCTTCTTTTCCTTCTTTTTCTCCTCCTCACATTATTTTCAAAAATGACTAGAGTTGCCATAATTCCAACATTTTTCCTTGGTCTTACTAGGAGACTTAGATCTCCCATGTGATTTGTTTTTTGACATTTCTTGCTTCGTGTTCTTCTTTTTGACTTTTTATTTTGTTCTTCCTCAAATTGCAAGAACCCCCTTAGTTCTTTTGGAAGTTTTTCTTTGCATCTCTTCAAATAGGAATAACACAATCACTTCATTCATCTTGAAGGTGGTAGTGGTACTTCT
This sequence comes from Sequoia sempervirens, assembly GCA_007258455.2. NCBI lineage: Eukaryota > Viridiplantae > Streptophyta > Pinopsida > Cupressales > Cupressaceae > Sequoia > Sequoia sempervirens. The sequence continues at coordinate 356,695,099 of VDFB02373365.1, forward strand.
AATGGCCAAGAAAAGGTGGTCCCATGAATCTGACAATGAGCAAAAAAAATCCATGCAATGATCCTCCTCTATTTTCACAACAATAGAGATCAACTGGGAAACAAGCATGTTGAATGCATTAAGGTAATTTGAAACAAACCCTCCTTCCTCCATCCATAGAGAATAAATATTTTACATGAAATTTACTTATTTACCAAGGATTTAGCCTAATAAATCTAAGCAAGTTTCTTCCAAAGAAGTGCAATGGTTTTCTCTTCATGGAAGTTTAGGAGTATTGAATCATCCAAACATAGATTATAAGACCCCTTCCCAAGTACAATCCATTAGATCCTAGTTTTCTTATTTCATGCTCGATGGCCTAGTTCCAAAAATAGATAACCACACATCATGGTCTACTAGCATGTCTTCCATATTGAGCTTCCATAGCTCAAAGTTCTATTAAATTTCTCTATTTCAATTCTAATAGATGTGCTTTCCATCTCCTTCTTGCAACAAGGATAACAATTTTTTTGCAACAAATTCCCACTCAAACAAGATTAGTACAAGAAACCTTTTACCCATAATAGGGAATAGAGGTGATTAGGCTTTGATACCAACTGAAAATAAACCATGTACATGAAAAAGCTTCCAACACTAATCTATTAGAGGAGAGAATGCACAAATTTTTAATGTTTCAAACCCTTATTCAATTATAATAAAGAAGATGCACATAATAGGTAAAGATTAACACAAGTACAAGAAAAAAAATATAACACCAATATACATAGGAAAACCCTTACAAAAAAACCCCACACTCCAAACACACAACTAAATTTATATTATTTAACTCAACAAGTGGTATCAGGGCCATGCTAGAAACCCAAAGCACCAGTAGTGTGGCTTAAGGGGGTGTTAGAAATAAGCCACACCTAGACTGACAATGGGCTAGCCAAAGAGGGGCCAACAACTTAGCTAGTAGAGCACTCCAACAAAAGATGGAAGGCCCTAGTTTCAAGTCCTATTTGGTCCATATGAGCTACAAATCAACATCTTCCACTCTTCATCTCTATCTCTAGATACCTCTCCCTCTCTATCCATCCATCCATCTCTCTCCTTCTCTCTCTCTCCCCCTCTCCCTCTCCCTCTTCCTAGACCTCTATATCTATCTATATATATATATTCCTCCCATATCTATCCCCCCTCTATCTCTCCCACTATATCTATCTCCTTTATCTCTCCATCTCTCACTAACCCAATTTGTATATCACTTACTCTCTCTCTCCCTCTCTACCTATGTCTCTCCCTTTCCCTTGCTCTCTCTTTCTATCTCTCTTTTTGTATCTCTTTATCTCTCTACCTATCTCTCCCCCTTTATCTTCTCTCTTTATCATTCCCAATTTATATTTATCTCTAGACATCTCTCCCTCTCCCTATCACTCACTTTCTATCTCTCTGCCTCTCCTCTACTATCTCTATATTCCCCTCCCTCCCTCTTTGTCCCTCTATTTATTTATATATATCCCACTCTCTATCTCTCTCTCACTCATATACACACACTCCCTATTTCTTTCTCTCTTCCAATCTGTCTCCCTCTCTCTCTATACCTCTCTCTCTCTCTCCCTTTCACTCTCCTCTCTTTCATTATCTACCTATTTATCTCCCTTTCTCTTCCCCTCTCTATCTTTCCTAAGTTAATTTTATCTCTAGTTATATCTCCCTCTTTCTATCCCTATCTCTCCCTCCCTCCCTATTACTCATTTTTTTTTATCTCTCTATGTATCCTCTCTCCTCTCTCTATTTATCTCTACCTCTCCCTCTCTCTATCTATTTATATATACCTTCCTCTCTATCTCTCACTCATATACACATATACACTCCCTATTACTTTCCCTCTCTATAAATCTCTTCCCCTATCCTTTTCCCTCTCCCTCTCCATCCCCATCTCCTTCTCCCTCCCTCCCTCCCTATCTCTACCTAGACCTCTCCCTCTACCTCTCTCTCTCTCTACCTAGCTCTCTCCCTTTCTCTTCCCCCCCTCTCTCTATCCCTATATCTCCCTCTCTCTCCCTCTCTCCCTATCACTCTTACTTTATATGTCTCTCTACTTATCCTCTCCTCTATTTATCTCACTCCCTCTCCCTCCCTCTCTATCTCTATCTTCATATCTCTCTTACTCATACACACACACACACACACACACACTCCTTGTATCTATCTCTATATCTCTCTCCCTCTCTTTATCTCTCTCCATATCATTCTATACCTCTCTCCCTCTCTCCCTCTCTCCCCCTCTCCCCTTATCATTATCTCTCTCTCTCTCTCTCTATATATATATATATATCTATCTCTCTCCCTTTCTCTAATTATATATCTCTATCTCCCCCTCTCTATCTCTCCCAATAGATATCCCTCCCTTCATCTCTATGTCCCCCTTCTTTATCTCTCTTTCTCTACATCTATCTCTTCCCATATATCTATTTCTACCTCTCTATCTCTATCTTTATCTTCCAATCTCTCTCTATCTATACCTCTCTCACTCCCTCTCTCTCCATACCTCTCTCCTTCTCTACTTACCTATCTCCCTTTCCCTTACTCTACCTCTATATCTTTCTCCTCTCTCCATTTATCTCCCACCTTCTATATTTCCCAAGTGATATCTATCTCTAGCTATCTCCCCCTCTTTCTATATATCTATACTTATCCTCTCTCCTCTCTGTTTGTCTCCATCCCTATCCCTCCCTCTCTATTTATATCTCTCTCTCCATCTCCATCTCTATCTACATATATCTCTCACTAATATGCACACACACTTTCTATCCCTCTCTTTCTCCCTCTCTCTCTCTATTAATTTTCTATATCAACTGCTTTCTCTCTCACTATTTCCCCCATCTCTCTCCCTCTTTCCCCATATCTCTCTCCCTCTTTCCCCATATCTCTCTCCCTCTAACTCTCTTTCTATATCTCATTATCTCTCCATATTTCTATTTATCTATGTCACCATTTATATCTCCATATATCTCCCTTTCCCTCTTCCTCTCCCTCTATATCTCTTTATATATCTCTCTCTATTATTACCTCCCTATCTCTTTATCTTTATCTCTCCATCTACCTCTCTCTATTTCACTATCTATTTCTCTCTCTCTCTATCTCCCTCTCCCTCTATCTTCATCTCTACCTTTATCTTTCTCTCTCTAGATATGTCTATATCTCTCTCTCTCTCGCTCTGTCCATCTCTCCCTATCTCTATCTCCATATCTATATCTTCCTCTCTATCTCTCTTCACATTGATAATGGAGCTCAATTATCTTCTTGATTTATAGATTTATGTTTCAGTTGTGTGAAATAAAGGAAATTGGGTTCCACCTTTTGGGAGATGGAACTAGGGGGAGGGCCTATTTCACTCTCCCTATTTCCTCAGGTGTGATTAAATAAGGGATCACCATTAAAATGAAGTTTCAAAGGAGAAATGCAAAACTATAATGCACTAAACCCTAGAAACTGGAGAGTATTAAATAAAATGAACAAGCATAAATCAGACATAAAGGAATTTGGTAGACTGATAGATTCCAAGCAAGATTTGCATCTTTGAAAATTTTCTTTTTGAAGTGTACTGGGACTCATACGCCATGTTGGGTAGAATCTGGAATCTTCTGCTAGTAAACCAAGATCTATAAAAAACTGGAAAAAAGAGGTATACTAGAAAGTTCATACACCTAGAGGGCCAATTTAGTCCCAATATTAGGGTTTTACTGAAACTTTTGTAGCCTCTAGTGATCTTCTGTATCTTTCGTCTTGTCTGATCTCCAAGTCCAAAAGTTTGAGTTTTGGCCTGTAGGTGAGTTTCCGTGAAGATGACAACTTCTTGAAAACTTTGTAAACTTGCTTCAATCTTGCAACTTTATCTTCAAAGGATCTTTGAGCTCCAATTCACCTAAATTTGCAATCACACATGAAGAATTTTTTTTGTTGTGTTAGAGAATAGGGGTTTGCCTTGGTCAAACCCTGTTTTGGTAATTAAACCTTGAAATGAAATAAAATAACATGAAGGAATGATGAATGAGAAAATGCAATGTTGCAACTCACCAAACCCTTGTAATGAAGGATACAATCTTGTGTGAAATGGCTCCAATGGATGTGGATCTTGACTCTTGATTGAATGCTTAAAGATCTATCTTGAATGCTTGCTTGAATCATGAAAACCTACATCACAAATGTTAGCTCAAAAATACACATGATGCATGAAGACTTCAACATGATGCTTGAATCATGAATGTTGCTCCAAATGCTTAATAATTAGCTCTCAAATGCTCTTGAATTCTCTTGGATACTCTTGAATACCTGAATTTCTAGATCACACTTGCTCATGAAAATTGCTAGGAGAAATTATGTGAAATAAACTTGTATTTAGACTTGTTTATGCCAAAGTGGAATGCTATGCAAACCAAAAACACACTCACAAGGGCTCAAATGTACCAAAGGAAATTGGGTTCCACCTTTTGGGAGATGGAACTAAGCTTAGGACCTATTTCACTCTTAGTTTATTCAGAAATCCTAGAGACTTCAACCAAGTGACTTGATTGAAGAAGGGGCTACTAGGAGGTTTTCTTAAGTGTGATTAAATGGGGGTTCACCATTAAAATGAGGCTTCAAGGGGTGATTTAGTCCCATTATTAGGGTTTGAGTGAAACTTTTGTAGCCTCTAGTACAATGTTTTGTAGCTTTCGTCTTGTTCAATCTCTAAGTTTGAAAGTCTGAATTCTGGCCTATAGATGAGTTTATGTGAAGTGACAACTTCTTGACAACTATGCCAACTTTCTTTAATATTAAACTTTTTCTTCAAAGGATCTTCAAGTGCCAATTCATCTAATTTGCAATCACACATGAAGAGGAAAAAATGTTGTTGTGTTAGGGAATAGTGGTTTTCCTTGGTCAAACCCCATTTTGGTAATTAAACTTTGAAATGAAATGAAATAACATGAAGGAATGATGAATGAACAAATGCAATGTTGAAACTCATCAAACCCTTGTAATAAAGGCTAAAATCTTGTGTGAAATGGCTCTAATTGATATGCATCTTGACTCATGATTGAATGCTTAAAGATCTATCTTGAATGCTTGCTTGAATCATGAAAACCTACATCACAAATGTTAGCTAAAAAATACACATGATGCATGAAGAATTTAACATGATGCTTGAATCATGAATGTTGCTCCAAATACTTGATAGTAAATTCTTGAATGCTCTTGGATACTCTTGAATACTTGAATTGCTAGATCACACTTGCTCATGAAAATTGCTAGGATAAATTATGTGAAATAAGCTTGTATTTATACTTGTTTATGCCAAATTTCCCAAAATTACAACACTACAAGCTGACATCAGATCCAGGATAATAAAATCCCACCAAGAATTTAATTCAAAATAGGTCTTGGTTAAAGTAGGACTCATACACCAGTTGGGCATATTAGTCCTAGTGTCTTAAACATGGGACACAAACTCCAAGAAATGTTAAGTTCAATGCAATGTTTAAAATCAAGCCCCAAGACCTAGGTGAGATCCATACGCCCAAGGTGGCATATGAGTCCCAAATTACTAGATCCAGAACACATAACCTCAAATATTAAATTATGATTTGTCATTTATTAAATGTCAAGATTATCCATAGAAAAATTCATTAAATAAGGATTTTGGATGCAAAATAGGACCAAATAAGGCATAAAGAAGCACAATTTTAGCAGGGAGGGCCCAAAAAAGTGTGAAAATGTAAAGGGACTACACTACATTGTGTTTGGATTGTAGTTATTAATGGAGGGTTTGGGGAGGCTTGTCCCCCTACTATTGTCATTGGGGGGTTTGCAAAGGTTTAGGGGTAATGCCCTTGAAGATATATTTTTTTAATTTTTTTTGTAAAAAATAATAATGGATGTGTAGAGGAGGAATCTAGGGAGACTTATATTTTTGGTTCTCTAAAGCATGAGTGCATTATAGTGCACTTGCATTATAACATGCTCATGTTATAACACAAAAACATTATATTGCACTCACATCATTGCCTACTATTGATGGTGTTTTCTGCATAACAACTTAGATAGAATATAATATCCTATCTCTCTTGAAAGGTAAATCTCTATCAGCAAGCCTCAAGAGATAACCCCAAGGTATCTAATGTCAGGTCTTGACAATGCGTAAAAAACTCAATGATATTATGTGAAAATGTTGATAATCACAAGGGGCCTTACAAAAAAATGTTGGAAGCTCTCAAGTTCATCAAATATAGCAATGTAATGATGCTTTTTAGTCCTAAAACTAACCCATATTTAAAAGAAAAAGAAAAAGATAAAGGGTTTAAGAGAGAATCTAAAACTAACTCCTGAGATCAATCATGAAAACAAAAAAGCATTTAAAATAGACCAACCCTTCAAATTTTTTTCTACTAAACCTAGATAAATCTGCAATATTAGAGAAATAGTGAAATCTCCTAAGGCATAAAGATTTTCAGATTATGAAGCATTCACACATCAACCAAAATTTGGCATTGAAATGAATAAATAACTACAATTGAACTCAACACAATAATATATAGGTCCAGGCTAACTTTACACAACTTGTCACCAATAATATATGGTTCATCAAGCTTGTCACCATCTTTATTAAGCTTTCCACCACCAGACTTATCATCATCTTCAACCTCAATATGTGGGATATCAGTGTGTTCCTTCTATGGGGGCTGAGATGAGATTTCCACTATGACCTTAGAAGTTGCCTCTTTATTTTGTACTTCTCTTCCAATTTCTTCTCAAAATCACTTAGTTGCCCACCTTTTGGTTTGGGAACCTCTTCATATGGTATCTCTTCCTCTGGATTATTGGGAATGTCTCCTTCTTCTTGTCGCTAATCAGGAACAAGTTAGAGACATTGCCCTCTTGTACATTGTGAATTGGAGATGAAATAGGAGAATTATTGCTAGTAGCTGTTTCCTCCACACCTTTTATAAGATCATCAGTAGGTTCCTCCTTAGTGGTCACCTTCTTCTCTTTATCCACATTCTCTATTGGAGTTGCCTTGTGTTTAGCAGAATTTCTCCTTACACAGACCTGTTGTTTCTCTCCAGAGCTCTCAATATTAACCACCTTAGGTTGGGTGGCCTCATCCCTAGTAACCTTAGCCCTTTTGGAACTTGCCAATTTCTAGCCCTCAGTCATTATCTTTCTTTTCTTTGAAGGTTTAACTTCTTCAGTGCCTTCCTCAGTAATCTCCTTTGAGGGCTTTCTTACCTTGACTACTGGCTATCTTTTCTCTTTTCCTTTGGCTTGGATTTTTGTTCTCCCTTTGATAAAAAATGGAGACCTATCTCCTTCATCCTTTGAAGGGAGCTCTTTTGTGGTATCCTTAGTTGTCTCCTCCTCTTCCTCTGAATGAGACTCAAGCTCTCCCATCAAGTCATAGGTGAATTTGGTGCCATCCGCCTCCAATTACAAGAGCTTGTGCTTTACCTAAAGTTTGGAATATCTGAGAACAAGAGAATTGATCACATTAAGGTCCACAATCTCTTCCCTAGACCAATTTATAGGGGAAGTAGCTTGTCCTTGTACTGCTCATAATCATGAAGTTGCAGGAATTCTCCATCATCATCCACTTGGTCTGGGATTTGGGAAATTTTGTGTAGTCTAATCATTTTCAAGGATAACCTTGAACATTTTCTTCTGATCACCTCAAAATAGTCCCTAATTTATACCAATAGTCCTCTAAATGAATTTTATTCCTATATTCTTTGTTTGCCTATTTTTGGGCCACATCGTAGGGGTCAAGGTTGTCATTGTTCGTATGTGAATACAAATGGAAATGTACCATCTCATTCTCAACATAATGAGCACTTTGGATAGATGGGAAGACTTACAAAACTCCAATCCTCAAAGGGAACTCTTGTCCAAGTCCTGGTTTATGTATATGTTTCACCACTGTATGAAAAGCCACCAGTTGCCTTGCCACCTCCAACACAATGACTTTATTTGTTGGGTACTTTGGTAGCCTGAATGGAATTGTTGGTGATCCTTTTATTCTAACATAAGAGAGCTTTTGGAATTGGATAAACCATTGGACATATTTACTTATTAATTCCATGTCCTCATCTGAAATCATAAAATTTAATGTATCTTTCAATAATCTAACAATGCACATGAAGAATGCATCATTAACCCTCCTATAATTTGAAGTATTGAAATGGAGTTGAGGGAAGAAATCACATATTCTTTCCTTTCCCAGGACTCCCCTACAACTTAATTCTTTATACTTCTGTTTCCCAACCAACATATACACCAGATATGAAGTCATGGTGAAATATTTCTTCTCCTGCAAATTCCTCAATTGATCATCAAGGTTATCACTTATTATTCCTACCAAATGGTAATTGGTCCCTTCTACAATCTGAGAGATGATGTAGAACATCCAACTTCTAATATTAAGGCATCCTCTAATCCCATTATCCTACCTAGAAGAGTTATCATATCATTATACTTCACTTTAAAATCACTTCTATGTAATTGTTTGGGCAACTTGGAATAATGTGATTTTGGCTTTGCAATCCAATTATTGTTCATCATTAATAATACCTTATCAAGGTCCTTTGCATAGAATTCTTCAGCATCCTTGATGTTAATCTTCACCAACTTTTGATGTGACCCAATGTTGAAAGTTCTTGCAATGAACTCTTTAGTCAAGTTGGCCATGATTCTTCCCCGGGATATGATGATAACTCTTTTACCTGAATCATAATGTTTGGAACATTCCAACACTAGCTATGGACACAATAGGGTAGGTGGAAATCCCACCGCTTGAGCCAATCTTGTATGAGTAATTATTTCTGAACATTCTCTGTTTGAAGTCATCATAGTCTACATGCCCCATGTTTGTATCCCTAATCTTGCTCCATGTTGAAATGATCTTGGATTCGAGCCAAATGCCCTTGAAGTCATACTTCATATTCTCTACTTTGGTATGGTGTTCCTCAGGATCAACTTTTGATGATTTTGCTTTGGATCCCTTTGCTGAACTAGTTTAAGCCTACATCTATTAGAAACAAACAATAATCATTATGGTATTAAGCACAATTACATTACATCAAATCATGTTACCAAAATCATAATGAGAACCCATGGAAATTACATAATCAACATAAAAGGCATCATGGAAACCATAGAATCTCATGTCAAAACCATAAAATGAAGAATTAAAAAACCTCAGAGATTTCACATCTTCGGGGATTTGAAGCAGGGATGGATTTTGGGGAATCCGTCCTTAGGAAGATTCTCTGAAGGTTTGGATATTTGAGGAATCCATGAGGGAACAAATTATTTGAAGTAACACAATCTAGTTCAGTTTAAATTAGAATCCCTTCACAAGCATCATGAGATCATTCCTTCAATCGCAAAAGATAAAGCACTCATTCTCATATAGCAAAAGTTAGAAATTTAGGGCTCCAAAGGATTTTTTAGGAATCTACCCCTAGGTGGATTCTCTAAAGGGAACGGGAATCGAGGAGTTCTCTAGGAGATGAAATATCCAAAAATTACATTTCACATGAATTCAAGTTATTAACTACCTTTTTGATGGTTCATGGTTACTCATGCTAATTGGCGACAATACATTCAAACAATCCTTTCACTATAGGCAAGACTTTGAAAATTTCACACTCAGATCATGGATTTGGAAAATCCGCTAGCAAGTGGATTTTTTGAAAGGAATAACTTTTAGAGAATCCAAAGTGTGAAGGATTTTATGAAAGTCATGAAATCATTTAAAGGCCACTCTAAAACAACCAAGATGATATTCAAATCCACCCTTGAGCCCAAACTTATGCACAAAATAATATAGCAAATACCTCAAATTTTTTAAGGCTGAACGGATTCGGGGAATCAACGGGGGTGAGGATTTTCTGAACATATTGAGTTTCAGAGAATTCACCTAGGGGCGAATTTTCTAAAGTCCTTTGTTTATCTCAGCTTCTTTAGTCTGAAAAAAAACCAACTTTCAACTCATGCCCTCCAGTTAAAACAATACTTCAAGTGAAAACCCTGGGCATAAACCTAAGCATAAACTTGCAATGTTTGAATGCAAACCTCTATCACAAAGCCATCTCAATCATCAAACCATTAAAAGTAGAATTAGGGCACAAGATATAACTAGGGTTTCATAATGCGCACATCAAACCATCCATCATGGAGTAATCGAAACTTAGCACAATCACCATCACCTATTAGGAAGCCAAACCCTAGTTCCACAAACGACATCGGGCCCTAGCCAAGGCAAACTGAAAAGAGGAACCCTAACGATGGAGTGATACCCTAGTTTAAACAAACTCAAATGGATGCCAAGAAATCACAAAGGAACATCATGAACGTTCTCAAAATCTATAAGTTAACATCAAAACCCCAAACACACCCACCACAAGAAAACAATCCTACATAGATGACACCTTGAATATCAATCCAACTACAAAGAGATAAACCATGAAGGCACATGTCCTTGAATCCTTGTAACCCTATCAAATAGAATTGAAATCACAATGGGTTCAATGCTCATACCTTTCAATCAAGATAAGGAAACCAAAGCCAACAAGCAGAAAGCACCCTTAAATCGATCAAAACCTGAAATGTTGCCTCTTAGATCACCAATACTGAATACATAGAGAGGATGGAGGTCATTTAGAATCAAAGTACAATGTGAAAATGAGGGATAGAAGGAAAAAATATGATTTAAAAGACCATCAAAATGACCATAAATGAACCCAAGGTATGACGACTGTCAAGCAATGAATGCCATGATGTGACCACTAGAAACTTGGGAATACAATGGGTAGAAAGATTCAAAAAATTCAGCAGGGGCCAGATTCTCTGAGCAAACCAAACTTTAGGGAATCCACCTAGTGACAAATTCTCTGAATCGACAGACTTTCGGGGAATTTGCCTAGTGGCGGATTCTCCAAATGTTCATCCCTTCAAAAAGACCGACAAGGGACAAATTTCCTGAAACTTCTCCAACTTGTAGAGTTTTAGGACCTTAGTCAAATTCTCTCAACTAGCTAAAGTCCAAGGCATCACCTGAAATCAAAATGTTGTAAATGAAAGCACCAAAAGTGTAGATAAGTCATGAATTCTCCCTAGTGAAGCAGACCCAAAACTAGAGCAACTCATCCCTTAAGGGGAAAAGTTTAAACCTAAAGCAAAAATAGGAAACAAAAGCAAGCCAAAAGAGGGCCCTTGCCTCTGGTGGGGTGTGTGAACAAAAAATGCACAACAAATGGAGACTCCCCTGGGGAAATGCTCTAGAGCATTTCAATGACAAACTGGAGTCAAGAACCTAGAATCCTTGGTTTCGATCCTCACATTAAGTCAACTCATAAACTAAAGTCTCAAAATAAATGAACAAGCAAGTCCTTCCTGTGTTGGGAATCCCAATGTGTGTAGATGTATTCATTTCCCTCCCTTAGTTGCTACAAGGAAACCAGGGTTGATCAAGGTAAGCTATGTAAATATTCTAACTTCAAAAGCAACTTGGATAGAGCCTCATTGCCACTCAGGTGTCCATAGCCCCAACAAGGTTATCACTATGATTCTCCTGAACATTGCTCTACTACCACCCAGGTGTCCATTGCCGTGGTAGAGATATTTAGATCCTCCTAAAAAGTTGAATTCCTTTTCTTTTGATTTTCAATATTTTCTGTTCATTTTTCTGATATTCTTTTCATTTCAACTTGTGAACAATAAAGTTCACACTTAGGGCTAAGAATCATAGTGGCACTGAAGCAGAAATAAGATTTTTTCACTTAACAAGACCTCACAAGGAACCCACAACAACCTTAGGATTCTTAAGATATGTAAAATGTAAGATTTGAGCACATTTAGGAACTCACTTAATTCAATGACTTATCCACTTTAAGCATTTAGCAGATGTGACACTGGAGGAAGGATTTCTACTAGGCCATCCAGAAAAATGATTAAAGTTTGTAAAAGAAATATTCAAAACAGTCCTAGATAAATAATCATTGTGCAAGTCTAACACTTCCCCAAAACAAAGAATAAAGAAACCTCAAAACTAAAGATAAGAAAGTAAACAAAACCACCTAAACTAACCAAAAAAAGAAGAAGAAGCAAACCAAACCAAAAAAACCAAAAGAAAGTGAACACCAACTCTAACTATTTACAGAGATCAATTGAAAACAACTTAAGAAAGGAAATAATGCTTCAAATGCTGCCCATTGAATGACAATCAGACATCTTCTCTAGTGAGAGTCTTGAGATGAAAAGTATTATCTCCCAGGATCTCAGAGATTTGGTAGTGACCAAGCCACAACTTGTCAAACTTACTGTGCTCCCCTTTGTTTTCATGTGCCTTATCCCAATACAGGACTAGGTCTTAAATCCTGAAGGCTTTAACCTTAGCCTTATGATCAAACCACCTATTAACAACACCCTGGTGCTTGGAAATTTTTTCCAAGGCTACATCCCTTTTCTCTTCCAATTGCAACAATTCAACCAGGCAGGCTTCCAACCATTCTCCTCCTTCCTCATAATACTCATTAATAAACTAGAGAGTGGGGATCCTCAACTGGATAGGGAACACAAGATCAAAGCCATACACAAGGAGATATGGGGATGTTCCTAGGGATGTCTTCCTTTAGGTATGATTAGCCCATAAGGAAAATCTCAATTGAGTATGCCAATCTTTAGGATTCCTATCAAGCAACTTACGAATCATAGTTAAGAGATTCTTGTTTGTGGACTGAACTAGGCCATTCCCCTAAGGGTAGTAGTTTGAAGCAAAATTAATAACGATACCATGATCAAACAACCAACCTAATTTTTTAAAGAGGCAAATGTAAAACCATTGTCACATACAAAAGTGAATGGACAACCAAAGTGATTAATGATCCCTGATTCAAGGAAATTGATCACTACCTCTTCAGTACACTACTTGCAAGCAACAAATTCAATCCACCTAGAGAAATAATCAGTAACAATAAGGATGTACCTATGTCCTATAGAAGACGGTGGGTTGATCAGACCGATGAAGTCTATACCCCATTGTGCCAAGGGTTTTACCTCGATGACTAGCTGTAGTGGAAGAGTATAACACTTCTCTTTGGTAGCACAAGTTTGGAAGATATGGCAAGTCCTCACATCGTTGTGTGCATCCTTAAATAAAGTGGGCCAGTAATACCCTGCCCTCAGGATCTGATGTGCAGTGGTAGGTTCATAACCATGGCCTATGCCATATTTATCATGAAATTTTTCCATCACACGAACTACTTCCTTCTTTCCCAAGCATCACAAATAGATTCCCGCATGATTATTCTTATACAAAATGCCTCCTTGCAACATGTAACTATCAATTTTCAAGCACAAAACCTTTTGTTGTACTGCATTCAAATGATCAGGTAATTTCTGGTTCAATAGATAATAAACAATGTCATCATACCACTCATTAGGGGACACATCCTAGAGATGATACTATTGTGCAACAATCTCTGACCCTATTTCACCCATTATCTGCGTTAAAGCTTGGCCCCTTACCAACTTCATTGGATGAATTTCTATATCATACTCCTACAACATAATGATCCACTTCACCCTTCTTTCTCCCATTTCATTCTGCATCAATAGGAGCTTCACAACTGGGTTAGGTACACTAGCGAAGATTTTATTTCTCAAAATGTAATGTTTGGATTTTTTAACTCCTCGAACCAAAGCATAAGCTTGTTTCTCCACATTCAGGTACCTTAGCTCCACATCTATGAGAGGAACACTCATGAAAGCTATTGGGTTCTCATTCTCCTCATCTAATTTTTGTGTTAACATGCTTGCACAAGAGTGGTATGATGCAAAAGAGTATGTATAAAATGGCTTTAGATAATTGGGGCTACCTAAGACTGGTGCAATAACTATAGCCCTCTTAATTTCATCGAATACCTGCTTAGCTTCGAAAATTCACTCCACTTTTGCATCCTACTTCAACATTGCATTTAGTGGCTTTACTATTTCTACAAATCCTGTGATAAAATTTTGAACAAAATTAATCTTTCCAAAGAAAAACTTCATCTCCTTTTTGTTGGCAGGTGGTTGTATCTTTAGGATAGCCTGAATTTTGTCAAGATCAATTGAAATGCCATGTTCAGAAATCACATGTCCTAGGAGCTTCCCTTTAGTTACTCTGAATATGCACTTCTTAGGATTAAGGGAGATGGCAATCTCTCTATATCTCTGGAATACTTTGCATAAATATGAAATGTGGTCACCTCTGTTCTTGGAGAAAACTGTCAAATCATCCATATAAATAATAATACACTTGACTATGATGTCCATAAAGGAAATATCCATTTCCGTATGGAACATGGCCCCTACATTGATAAACCTAAAGGGCATTCTCCAGTAAGCAAATATACCCCACTTGGTGGTGAAGGCAGTCTTATGCATGTCTTTTTATTGGACCATGATCTGGTTGTAGCCAGAGTAGCCATCTAGAAAAGACATCATTTGGGATCCATTTACAATTTGCAAAACTTCATCCAATGAAGGAACTGGAAAGTTATCCTTTTTAGAAGCTTGATTGAGGTTTATGAAATCCACACATAATCTTATCTCCCTGTTCTTCTTATGGACCAAAACCAAATTGGCTACCCATGTAGAGTGTTTAACTAGGAAGATGATTTGAGTAGATAACAATTTTTGCACCTCCTTCTGAATAACGGGTTCCAACAGTGCATTAATAGGACTTTGTCACCGTCGGAAAGGTATTGCTCCAAGTTTCAAGGGAATGGTGTGTGTGATAATCGAGGTGTCATAAGTCTTCATATTGATAGGGTCATTGTAATCCTCATCATTTAATTTATCAATCCAAGGCGGTGTCCATGGTTGTCTCCAAGAGAGAAAGTAGAAAAATTGTTTGACAGTCTATTCTACTTGAAAAAATAAATCCTATTTGCGTGAAAGGAAATTTGCATGAAAGGAAACTAATCTAAGACACACTTGCATGAATTGAAAAGACTAAACTACTTCACAATTTATGGAAATGAAAATATTTCTTGAATTCAAATTTACTATAGAAAGTTGAAAATACATTGCTGGAAATGAAACTGAAACTATCCTATTTCCTTAGGTTGAAACAAGCCTTTCTAATCCCCTGTTCTTGGAATATTCTCCTTTCTCCATTTTTGTCTTTTTAGCTAATGGTCCCCTTGTGGGTCTCCCTTTTTTCTTTCCTACAGGAACAAACAAAAATTCTAACCAGCCTTGCTTCCTAGTTTCTTTTTTTAAGAAATGGTATTTAATTATCAAATGTATCAACCCCTGGCATTTAATAGAAGATTCCCCCCTAGATTTCACTCTCAAAATCATGGAAGAAATTTGTTGAAACAAGAACGCTGAAAAAATTTATCCTAGCTGAAGGTTTTGTCTAACCATACCTTAAATGTATTAAAATCCGCATTCCTAGACCCAATATCATACCATACTACCCATCGTATGTGAAGAACTTCATAAGCCAAGTCGCAACAATCCTCCATGGCTCATCCAAACTATTACGAGCTATGTCGCGCTGGTCTCCTTTGTGCATTTGTATCTTTGGCCTTCTTTCCAACTCCTAGTGAAATGCAGCCAGCAATTTCTCAAACTTAACTCGGCCTTTGTTAACCGGTTTTCCTTCATTTGGAATCCCAAAGATTTCACTTATAATTTTTGGTGTGACTTCAATTATTTCTCCCTACCCTGGTGACATTCACATTGAAGTTTTTCAAAATTTCCCAAACCATTTTTGGCTGGAAGCCTTCATACTGCATCACAAAATTTTTCCACCCAACTTCTTCTAACAATCTTCTGGTCTCTGAATCAAGATTAAAGTTCTCTAGTTCATAATTTCTCTGATTCCCCATCTTTCTCTGTAAAAAATGGCGGACTTCAATTGGAAGTATGAATTACCAAAAATGTGGAATGATTTATTTATTGATTTGGGAGAAAGCAATTTTGAAAATGACATGATGTGCCATTAATCTCTTGCATTTATTTCCTTTACTACTCTGGACAATTTGCACACCATAACTTAAAACTTGCAATTCAATTCACAAGGTTGCAAAAATTCATCACACATGTCATCATGTACTTGGGAGGATTTTTGAAAAGACAACCGAATCATGAAGAGATTCGTTGTCCTCAACTGAAATCATCCATGTCACATCATTCCTTATTCCAACAATTCGTTGCTTTTTGAAATGATTAAAAGGGGATTTATTACTATCATTAATTAACATTATGGTGGAGATGTCTAGATTCATAAATATTTACCTATTTTAAATTAGTCAAACTACTTTAGAAAATAAATTCAAAAAAAATATTCACACTAAATGCACACCTTAATTTATTTTGAGCCTTTGAGTTCTTCAAGACCCTTTAGGAGTTCATCATGAGTCTTTAGGAGCTCTTAGGAGCTTGGAATTTCAGGAGTCTTCAAGAGCTTTCCAGGAGCTATTGAGCAAAAATAGAGTCTTTAGTTGATTCTTTCAAAGTAGAAGGAAACAACTTCAACTTCTAATTATTAGTTGAATAATCATAGGTTTGGCATAATATTTTGAATTCAAATAGGAATTGATTAGGGTCTTCTACAATCTTTCCCCTAAATGTTGGAAGAACTAAGGGTGAAATTTTTTTCATAGGGGGTTCATCAAGCTGTCTTTCAAGATTGATAGGATTTGAAAAGGTCCTATTTGTTGGGGGATGTACTGGTTGGTCACCCATTTCTTCTCTTGGTAATGGAAATCTATTCTCCTCTTGATTTTCAATGGGGTTTTCCTAATTAATTTCTTGATTTTCAATATGGTAATTCTAGATATCCTCTTGATCAAAATCAAGATTTCTTCTAATGCCAATGTTTCATGGAAGAAACCTTCCTAGTTGGTCTCTGTTTTGTCTCATCCACAATTTCAGATCTCTCTTCCCTATCAACATTAAGGCTTCACACTAAATAGCCAGATTGTTTAAGTATCCTCAACAACAGTGCCAAAAATGATGGGCAAGGTCATTGATGTCACAACTTGCATCATTTAATTAATTCTTTTATCAAACCGAGTGTGTCTCAGAGCAATATGTGATAAGGAGAGTTGTCATAGATTCTTTTGGGGGGGATTTTCACTGTAAACAAAAACGTCAGGTATCTTTTTTCCTACTTCAGGACAGGTATCATTTTTCCTACTTCAGGAGCAACACATTTAACATAAGCTATTACTTCCAAAATATTCGCTAATTTAGTTAAACATAAAGTAAAATAAGAAAATATGTTAATCTATTGTCTACTGCCAGTTATGTCAATTTACAATAACAACAAGTCTTTTTAAACATAAAAAGCCTTAAATGAAAGTATTTTATATCTCCCATCACATATCTTCATAACTCCATGCTATGACATCCTAATAAGCATGCAATTTATCTATTAGGCCCTTCCTTTCCTCTAAAGTACACACCTTTCCTGTGAATACATTTTTGACATCATCGAGAGTACCCATATTATATGCTTCATATTGACTATCCATCAAATCCTTCTTGGCCTGTTGATCTTGGTCTTTTATCCTGTCAAGGTCAAAGATCCTCTCCAGCTGCACCATCCCTCTTGGGATTGTATTTGTTTCTAGGTTGATGACTCCTTCCATATCTAGCTCTACTTCCTAGGGATCTATTTCATTAATTACTTGGGAAGTAAACACATCAAAGCTGGTTATGAAGTCTAGGATATTCTTATCATCCTCAAACACTTGGAAATTTTTCACGTTGTTCGGTACGGAAAGGACTGGTGTAAGTTCTACTATGAATTTCTTTAGTCTAGACAAGGATAATGGCTCCAGTGTACTAGCAATTTGTGCAAGAGCATCTGAAGTGTGATTCTTACTCCTGGGAATCAATTGAATGTTGAATGCATCAAACCCGTCAATTAGATCCCACACTCTACGTCTATAATTAGTCATCCTCCTATCATGGAAAGAGTATTGCCTCCTTACCTGCTTGACTACTAGTTCAGAATCTCCAAACACTTGCAACATTTTAGCTTTATTCCTCAAAGCCATTAGTAATCCATGGACTAATACTTCATATTCTGCAACATTATTAGTGCACTAGAATTGCAATCTATGCGTTGCAAAGAAAGTTTTACCCATTGGGAAGATGAGCTCAAATCCAACACCTACTCCTTGCTTATACTTAGAACCGTCAAAGCGTAAAGTACAAAACTTGGTAGAAGGACTACCTCTAAATTTTTTGGTACCCTTACTCGAGGAAGGATCTCGCTGAACCATTAGTTGCTTCCCCTTATCATCTCTTGGAATTTATTGTATCTCAAATTTAACTACTTAGGGTGGATTAATGCATCTCTTGATTTGTTCTACAAAAGTCTGGCAAAGAAAAAATTCAAGCTCATGATGGGAGGCATTGTGTACTCTGTACCAATTGGGAAGCAACAATTCCTCAAAGTTCATTTTCCTTCCCAAATTTATCTGATCTTCAACACACTTTTGGATGAACTCCTAAATTTTTTCAAACAATCCAAGATTACCATCACTCAGTTCAAAATATCCATCAGTTTCTATGAGTTCCTGAGTGTTGTTGGAATATTGAGTCAAATTCTTGGGTACATCCTGCATCATCAACACCTCTTTCACTCTTGATTCATCCACAATAGCTGCTAGGACATAGTTCCCTAGACTTGCTTTAAAAATCAATACTTCATTAGAGGTATTCTGATATTTAGTAATTAAATACCTAAATCTGGGTTCTATCTCAATCCTAATCTGATTTGGGACTCCTTTCCATGGCAACCACATATGATAATGATCTATTGAAGTATATCCATTAAGGACCCTCATGAAATCCCTTCCAAGGATCATCCCATAAGCATCAGGTATGTCAGCCACTTATTAATAACTTGTTGCACATGTAGACCTGCATTGTAATCATTTTCAATTCTGCACCCACAACATTAACCTTGGTTTTATCCAGCTGAGTCACCTTGCATCGAGAAGGAGTAGGGGTGATGCCTAAAGCTTTGCAAATTGAGAAGGGAATAAAGTTTGTTGATGCTTCAAAATCTAACAAAAAATTATGTAAATTCTTGCTAAATATACAGATAGAAATAAAAAAAGGAGGTGTATCCTAATTTTCTAGGAATAAACTCACTGGGGAGTCAACATGAGCCACTTGATTTTTATCCTTTTCTTTACTCCTATCCTTTTTCTATGCCTAAGGATACTCTTTAGTAGGTTGGGTATTCTGACTTGGAAGTAATTGAGAGTTTTGTGTCCTTTTAGCTGTCTCCCTAACCACTAGCTTAGTAAAACTAACTTTCTTGACAACAAAATATTGTGAAACCCTTGTGGATGCATAATCATTTAAAGAACCTAACAAAACACTCCTAATAGCTGGAACCCTTAGCAACTCAAAAGATGAGAGACCCACCTTCACTTTCTTGATTTCTTCTACTACATACTCTCCCATTTGAAATACAATCATGTCTAATTGACCACCCCTTGATTGTGCTCCTTGTTGATCCTTGACAACCTCTCCTTTTGAAGTAAATTGTGAGATCCTCCTCTAGAGAATTATTTCTTTGAAACATGAGGGTATGAAGGATTATTACTAGCATTAGGATCAGGTGGAGTGCTGAAGTTGTTTAGAGGTGTAGATGTGGTAAATGGTCCACCAACCTTCCTATTCCTTAAATCATATGGCCTACTTCTTTGGTGTAACATCTAGAATTCATCTATTCTTTTCTCTTCTTCATCCAAAGGGACATTATCAATAGTTCCATCATTTTCAAATAATTCTAATATTGACTCTTCATTGCATACTTGTTCTAGTTTTGCACATTTCTCTATGGACTCTTCTTCAGGCTCATTCTCTTCGCCCCTTGGAAAAGGGGCATGATTGAACACTAGCACCAGTGAATTATAAGGGTTTGATGGTGTAATTTTGTGACCATATGTATAACTTCCTACAACATCTTGTACCTCCATCTCAAATATGGCCACAAATTTCTGGAATTTAGGACACTCAAATTCAGAATGTTGGGTGGTCTTGTGAAGTCAACAATATCCTTTTAAAGCAACCTCTTCTAGGAGGATTGTACTAGTTGACTTCTCTAAATTATTGGGCTGATCCAATGGTGTAGGGACTCCCCCGTTGTTAGGTATGGTGTTCTAGGCCCTATTATGTCTGGTGTTGGTCTTCTATCAAAGTTTTTTTCTTGAGGACTGACCTCTATCATATCCCTAGCCATGTCATTGCATAGATTCCCTATTATCTCTGTTGTAACCAAACTCTCTATTATCTCTGTTATCTCTAGTATAGCTAGATTGTATACTTCTTTGAGTAGCTTGTAATTGGCTATTCTGATTCCTCAGGTAGGTGACTTCTATAGAAATTTTTTTAACTTGTTCAAGATTTCAGCTCATCCAGTCTCTCCTTATTTGGACTACATGGGGCTGGCACCGAATTTTCATAATTTTGTAAATAAACTGCATGAGAGCCCTGGTTCAAGGACTGATTCAACACCTTAGAGTTCTGCAAATAGCTTGGGATATTGGCTTGCTGCTAGGGAAAAGCTGCCTGACCTACATTGTGTGAATAATTTGGTATAGGTGATGTTTGATTCAATGGGGGTCTTGGATGAGGAACTATAGGCAGTTGTGGGACTGGATTCATGTTTGGAGTCTAATTGATTAAGGCTTGATTTATTGCTTGAACTTGTCCTGGATGAGAAGTTGGCCCTAATGATGGCAAAGGTCCTAATAAATGTTGCCTTAAATATGTTCTTGCCTTAAATTCCTCGGTATATGCATCCAACAAAGTAGCAGGGGGATTATATTTCCACTTAATGAAAGTATATGTAAGGCTATCTATTACACCACAGTAAACCTCTTTGGCTGTGGAATCATCCAAAGCATAGGGTGCCTGCAACCAAGTGTAAGAATGATATAACCTATTGTTAAAAGACCCTATTGGCTCATTGACCTCTCTCTTGACCTTAGTGAACTAAAGGTACAAATCATTAGAATTGATGGGAATCTTGAACTTAAGCAAGAATACATTTTCCAACTAAACCCAACTGGTTATAGACCCAATTGGTAAATGATTGTACCGGTAAAAGGTCTCTTCCCCTAAGGAATATGGGAAAAGTATGTATGCAACATCTTCATGATTAATTCCCCTATCCCTAAGGGTAGCCTAGAAAATCCTAATGTGTTCCTCTGTTGTTCTATTGGGATCACCAACATGGAACTTGGTGTAAAAGTGCTCTAGATTTTTAGGCATGACAATGTAATTGTTAAAGAGTAGGGGTGAGGGGTTATTTTCTAGAAAAGCCATTGATGGAGGTGGAGGTGGTTGATTAACTGGTGTCTGAAGCTGTTGAATGGGTGAAGGGTTAGGTTCAATGGGATTGGGTTAAGTGGAAATAAGCTTAGAATCAGATGATGAAGAAGAAGGTGATGGCCAAATGGGTGAATATGATGATGCCTTTCCCTTTTTGGTCCTCCTTGACTTATTAGGGAATCCTAATTCTTGAAAACATCTTTCTGTTGTAGACCTTATTTGTCTTCTAAATCTTTGAGGAGATATTGATGATAGAAAATTATCCAGCTTGTTGAATCATCCCTCCTTCTAGCACCAATCTATTGATGGTGTTTTCTGCACAACTTAGAAATAATATAATATCTTATCTCTCTTGAAAGGTAAATCTCTATTAGCAAGCCTCAAGAGATAACCCCAAGGTCTCTAATGTCAGGTCTTGACAATGCATAAACAACTCAGTGATATTATGTGCAAATGCTGGTAATCACAAGGGGCCTTACAAAAAAATGTTGGAAGCTCTCAAGTTCATCAAATATAGCAATGTAATGATGCTTTTTAGTCCTAAAACTAACCCAGATTTAAAATAAATAGAAAAAGGTAAAGGGTTTAAGAGAGATTTTAAAACTAACTCCTGAGATCAATCATGAAAACAACAAAGCATTTAAAATGGACCAACCCTTCAAACCAATTCCTGCTAAACCTAGATTAAATTTGCAATATAACAGAAATAGTGCAATTTCCTAAGGTATAAACATTTTTAGATTATGAAGCATTCACACATCAAACCAAATTTGGCATTGAAATGAATAAATACCCACAATTGAACTCAACACATTAAGATATAGTCCCAAGCTAAATTTACACAACTCACAATCAGTAAGCTTTTAAAAGTATGGACTAAGGGTTGCTCAAACACTTCAAATACTATATCATAAACATAATTGAACTACAACTAATTATAAGATTACTCATAAAATAACTTAAAACAATTTATCAAAGATCTAAGATACAAGAACCATGCATAGATGAATAACACAAAGAAGAACACCAAAGAACAATGTCTACTCTTGTATTTGCTTCACCAAAATTTGCAACAATCCAAGTATTCTCAAGTATTATTGTACTTTTCCAAAGCTCTAGCTAAGATTCTGACTTTCTCTAACGATATAACCCCTTCAAATGAGGAGAAAACATCAATTTATAGCATTACATTCTTAGGTCAGCCCAAATTCGGGTTTACAATTAGGTTGGCCAACCAGGTCAGCCATGACACTTTTTAAATTCAGCCTAATTCAAATTTACAATAAAATATTAGAGGTCAGCCTCCAAAGTCAACTCAATAAATCAATACATTGCATGGCACGAAGTCCATGATGCAACCAACTTGTATCCTTTTGCTAGCTCAATGTAGATGGAACACCTCTCAAGATTGTCTAGCCTGACTATCCCCTTTATCCTTTTCTCCTTCCATTCTTCCAGAAATTTCTTTAACCTTTTGGAGTATTGGGTCCAAGTCAGCCTGAGTTGGGATTGAAATTAAATTAATCCTTTCTTTTATTGAGTTTAATTATTCCTCATACTTAGTCAAACTTTTCTCCCAATCAAAATAAAGAACCTGATATCTATCCAAGCTGGATATGTAAATTGCAGCATCTTCCAGTTGGTATTTTACTATTGGCCCACTATCTCTAGGTGAATAGATCTCATGCCACTACTTATGTAGCTGCCCAACATTCAAGTTCTTCTTCCCAGGATTCTTCCTTCTAGTAACAATCTCCAAGAAAGTGATGCAGCTATCAAAAATTTCTTTTACCTTGTTTTGGGCCTTAGATATCTTCTTTGGTGCCTTTTGCTTGAGTTCATTTTTAAATTTAAAAGCCTCTATCGATCCCATGACCTTCTGAGTATTTTCCATTGTGATGAAACCTTCCTTAGCCAATACATCAGTAGGGACTTGAAGTATCCTTTCCAATTCTTTAACAATGATGTTATCTAGATTCTTACAATCAAGTAGGAAATGTGTTATATCCCTAGAAAAGAAAGATACATTTTCATGCATTTACGGTATTTTCTAGATCATGGCATCACCCCTCTCACTTACACTATGTAGCCATTCTTGTGTGTCTCCGAAAAAGGACTTCAACCTTTCAATTTCTGACACTGTTTCTTTTGATAATAATCCCTCTGAGGAGGAAGATCCCTCATTGCTTTGTGCTTGCAATGGCATGACAAGATGTTGAACGTATTTGTACACCTCCTTCAGCTGCTTTTGCAACCTCTCCTCTTCAATTTCTTTGTCTAATCTTCTTAGAATGGCCTGACATGACTCTTGAAATTCTTCCTTTTCCCACTCCTTTGTGGTAGGACCCAAATTGATTGTTTGAACTTTGTAATTAGAGGGTCTTACCTCATCTTTGAATTTATTTTCGGTGGAAGTGGCCACATGGATAAAATTGTTATTAAATTCATCTCTAGAGAGCTTGGAGATGGTTCTTGTGCTCTCTTCCCCTCCTTTGGATTTCCCCAACTCTCCAAGAACTTATCCCAATTCAGGGTCTCATCCTCTACAATGATAGCCCTGTTCTTCAACCTTTTCTCTAACCATTTTGGAGTAGCTAGTTGCTCTGTTTCTACATCATTCTAAGAGGTACCTTGCTCTGATTGGTCATGGGGAGGACTATCCTTGAAAACTTCCACATTCACATCACCATTTTCCTGATTTTTCTATCCTTCATCCTTATCAGGCTTATCTTCATCTTCATCAATCTTCGCACCATCTTTATTAAACTTGCTAGCATTAGACTTATCATCATCTTCAACCTCAATATGTGGGATATCAGTGTGCTCCTTTTGTGGGGGTTGAGATGGCATTTCCACTGTGACCTTAGAAGTTGCCTCTTTATTTTGTACTTCCTTATCTTCCAATTGCTTCTGAAAATCACTTAGTTTCCCACCTTTTGGTGTGGGAACCTCTTCATATAGTATCTCTTCCTCTGGATTATTGGGAATGTCTCCTTCTTCTTCCTGTGGCTGATTAGGAACACTAGAGACATTGCCCTCTTGTACATTGTGAATTGGAGATGAAATAGGAGAATTATTTCTAGTAGTTATTTTCTCCATACCTTTTATAAGATCATCAATAGGTGCCTCCTCAATGGTCATCTTCTTCTCTTTATCCACATTCTCTGTTGGAGTTTCCTTGTTTTTAGGAGAATTTCTCCTTACATAGACCGGTTGTTTCTCTCCATAGCTCTCAATATCAACCACCTTAGGTTGGGTGGCCTCCTCCCTAGTAACCTTGGCCCTTTTGGACCTTGCCAATTTCTAGCCCTTAGTCATTATCTTGCTTTTCTTTCAAGGTTGAACTTCTTTAGTGACTTCCTTAGTAATCTCCTTTGAGGGATTTCTTACCTTGGCTACTGGCTATCTTTTCTCTTTGCCTTTGGCCTGGCTTCTTGTTCTCATTTTGATAAAAAATTGAGACCTATCTCCTTCGTCCTCTGAAGGGATATCTTTTGTGGTATCTTGAGTTGTCTCTTCCTCTTTTTCTGAATGAGACTCAAGGTCTCCCATCAAGTCATAGGTGAATTTGGTGCCATCTTCCTCCAATTCCAAGATATTGTGCTTTACCAAAAGTTTATAATATCTAAGAACATGAGCATTGATCACATTAAGGTCGACAACCTCCTCCTCAAACCAATTGACAAGGGGAAGTGGCCTGTCCTTGTACTGCTCATAATTATGATGCTGTAGGAATTCTCCATCATCATCCACTTGGTTTGGGACTTGGTAATTCTATGTAGTCTAATAATTTTCAAGGACAACCTTGAACACCTTCTTCTAATCACCTCAAACTTATCCCTACAATTAGCCCAATAGTCCTCTAAATGATTTTTATGCCTATATTCTCTGTTTACCTATTTTTGGGCCACACCATAGGGGTGTAAGTTGTCACTGTTCGTATGTGAATACAAATGGAAATGTACCATCTCCTTCTCAACATAATGAGCACTTTAGATAGATGGGTAGGCTTCCAAAAATTCAATCCTCAAAGGAAACTCTGACCTGCAAGTCTTGGTTTATGCATATCTTTCACCACTGTATCAAAAGCCACTAGTTTCCTTGCCACCTCTGACAAGATGAGTTTATTTGTTCGGTACCTTGGCAGCCTAAATGGCAATAATCTATCAATGTACATGAAGAATGCATCATTAACCCTCCTGTAATTTGATGTATTGAAATGGAGTTGATGGAAGACATTGCATATTCTGTCCTCACCCAGGACTCCCCTACAACTCAAACATTTATACTTTTGTTTCCCAGCCAACATATACACCATATATGAAGTCATGGTGAAATATTTCTTCTCTTGCACATTCCTCAATTGCTCATCAAGGTTATCACTTATGATTCCTTCCCAGTGGTAATAGGTCCCTTTTACAATCTGAGAGATGATGTAGAACATCCAACATCTGAATATAAAGGCATCCTCCAATCCCATTGCCCTTCCTAGAAGAGTTATCATATCATTATACTCCACTTTAAAATATCTTCTATGTAGTTGTTTGGGAAACTTAGAGTAATGTGATTTTGGATTTGCAATCCAATTATTGTTCATCATTGATAATGCCTTATTAGGGTCCTTTACATAGAAGTCTTTAGCATTCTTGATGTTAATCTTCACCAATTTTTGATGTGACCCAATGTTGAAAGTTCCTGCAACAAACTCTTTAGTCAAGTTCACCATGACTCTTCCTTGGGGTTCAATGATAACTCTTTTACCTAAATCATAATGTTTGGCACATTCCAACACTAGCTCCAGACACAACAATGTAGGTGAAAATCCCGTCGCTTGAGCCAACCTTGTATGACTAATGATCTGGGCTAGCTGAGAGGGTGCATCTCCGAACATTCTTTGTTTGAAGTCATCATAGTCTAAATGCCCCATGCTTGTATCCCCAATCTTGCTCCATGTTGAAATGATCTTGGATTCAGGCTAGATGCCCTTGAAGTTTAGGTCTCCAAAGAATTTTTGAGGAATCTCTAAAGGGAACGAGACTCGGGAAATTCTCCAAGAGACAAAATCTCCAAAAATTACATTTCATGTGAATTCAAGTTATTAACTTCCTTTTCATGGTTCATGGTTACTCATGCTAATAGGTGACATCGCATTCAAACAATCCTTTCACTATAGGAAAGACTTCAAAAATTTCACACTCAAATGGATTCAGAGACTCTGCTAGTAGGTGGATTTTTTCAAATGAATAACTTTTGGAGAATCTGCAGTGTGAAGGATTTTTTGAAAGTTGTAAAATCATTTAAAGGCCACTTTAAAACAACCAAGATGCTATTCAAATCCACTCTTGAGCCCAAACTTATGCACAAAATAATATAGAAAATACCTTAAAATTTTCAAGGGTGAATGAATTTAGGGAATCCGTGGGGGTGAGGATTTTACGAACAGATTGAATTTCAGAGAATCCTCCTAGGGGTGAATTTTTTGAAGTCCTTTGTTTATCTCAGCTTCTTCAATCTTCAAAAAACCAACTTTCAACTCATGCCATCGAGTTAAAACAATACTTCAATCGCAAACCCTGGGAAAAAATCTAAGCATAAACTTGCAATGTTTCAAATGCAAACCTTTATCACAAAGCCCTCTCAACATTGAACCATTAAAAGTAGAATTAGGGCACAAGACATAACTAGGGTTTCATAATGCACACATCAAACCATCCATCATGGATTAATCAAAACTTAGCACAATCGCCATCACCTATTAGGAAGCCAAACCCTAGTTCCACAAACGACATTGGGCCCTAGCTAAGGAAAACCAAAAAGAGGAACCCTAATGAAGGAGTGATAGACCTAGTTTAAACAATCTCAAATGGATGCCAAGAAATCACAAAGGGACGTCATAAACATGCTCAAAATCTACCAGTTAACACCAAAACCCCAAACGCACCCAGTGCAATCAAACAATCCTACGTAAATGACACCTTGAATATCAATCCAACTACGAAGAGATAAACCATGAAGGCATACATCCTTGAATCCCTATAAAATAGTATTGAAATCACAATGTGTTCAATGCTCATACCTTTCAATCGAGGAAAATAAACTAAATCCAACAAGAAAATAGCACCCTTAAATCGATCAAAACCCGAAATACCGCTGCTTAAATTGCCAATACTGAATGTAGAGAGAGGATGGAGGTCATTTTAGATCAAATCACAATGCAAAAACGAGGGATAGAAGGCAAAAATATGACTTAAAAGACCCTCAAAATGACCATAAATGAACCCAAGGTATGGTGACTCTCGAGCAATGAATGCCATGATGCAACCACTAGAAACTTGGGAATACAATGGGCAGACGGATTCGGAAAATTCGGCAGGGGCTGAATTCTCCGAGTAGACCAAACTTCAGGGAATCCACCTAGTGATGAGTTCTCTGAACGGATAAAATTTCGGGGAATCCGCCTAGCGGAAAATTCTCTGAAGGTTCATCCCTTCAAAAAATTTGGCAAGGGACAGATTTCTCGAAACTTCTCCAGCTTGTAGAGTTTTAGGACCTTAGTCAAATTTGCTCAACTAGTTGAAGTCCACGACATCATTTGAAATCGAAATGTTGCAAATGAAAGCACCAAAAGTGTAGATAAGTCATGAACTCACCTTGGTGAAGCAGACCCAAAACCGAAGGAACTCATCCCTTAAGGGGAAAATTTCAGACCTAAAGCAAAAACAAGAAATAAAAGCAAGCCAAATGAGGGTCCCTGCTTCCAGTGGGGCGTATGTGTAAAAGTGCACAACATCTAGTAGTGACTAAGCTTAGGCTTGATCATTTCCAAACAATTTAATGAAAGCATGTTATAATGTGAGTGCATTATAATGCACTTTTATTTTTCCTTAGATGGACCAAAAAGTGGTTGTGGCCACTCTTTGTCCCCCATCTTTTTGCACTTACCCATATGTAATATATTGCACAAGTTTTAATATTTGCATTACCCTTGATATTAAGGTATAAATACAACTCTAAAGAACATACACCTAGATCTCTAATATGCGCTCCTTGATATATAAGCTACCAAATATTCAAATTTTCAACACAATATAATGACTGTTGGTGAAATGAAGCTAGGAAAATTGCCTAATAATAAGGTACTTAAGGGTGTGATATACATGGACTAAAGTGTTTATAATATACATGAATATGCATGTATTAATTGATGCATTTATTTATCCCTAGTTGTCACCCCTTTTATAAGTTCTTATTATTATAAAGTTTGTGGTTTCTCACCAATGATGTGATAATATATTTATTTCTTGTAAAAAATAATACATGGACAATTTAACTATCCTAATATTATTGGGTTTTATTTTCAAGATCCATCATTATTCCATATAGAACATCTTGAAACGCCAACTTGTGGCTATGCAAACCATCTTCACTAATTAAATCATAGTTGCTCTATCTATGAAACCATGTCTACATTTGTCCATATGTACCATTTTAAAATACCAAGTGTCCATAAACCATCTACAATAATTAAATGGTAGTTGCTTTATCTATGAGACCATTTCTACATTTGTCCATATGTAACATCTTGAAGCACCAATTGACTACACAAGCAATCTACACTAATTAAATAGTAATTATTCTATCTGAAAACCCATCTTTACATTTCTAAGGCTCATATGCTCAAGACAAAATAGATATAATTGTAATCTCAGTCTCAGTCTCACTTCCCCCTTTCCACAAAGATGAGCTTTAACTAGATGTACATAATATTTTCTATAATTCTTCATTCTTTCTTCAACATACCTATTTGATTGTTTCTTAGGTTTACTCCTTACATAGTATTCATTAAGAAAAAAGCCATGAAAAATAGACATTTACATATATATTGGACAATAAACTAATTTATGAGAAATGAGTATTTGAGATGGTGGTGGTACACACTTCATAAAAATCATATACAGATAGAACACAAGAAAAAATATTTTTCTTGCATTGAAGTAGCAGTCATATTTTTGTCTCCTTGCTATCCCTTGCTTAGTTTAGGTCGAGAATTGCTTTGATGGTAAAGCATGGCAACAACTACAATGGCTGAAATGAACAACGAATTAGGTAACTTGTGCAACAATTTTCCAATGACTGCTACTCTTTGAAAAGCGTCCTTTGTCATCCCTGCTATGATAGGGGCACCCACCATTATCAGAGCAGGCCATTTAAATGACCTAACTGTTGGGTTAACTGAAGCCCAAATTAGCATGTTTCCTTCATAATTCGAAATGCTTTCTCATTTTGTAATTACTTCTATTGGAATGTGTCACGCCAATTTAGAAGTTGTCTATTTCGAATGGATTTTTCCATTAATTGGTTGGAGACTGATTTATATAATCAAAGCTGTTGGCTGAATGTAATCAATTCAGAACTTGGAAATAATAAGAGAGATAATCCCTAAGTGTGGACATAGCCATCAAATTGATGGTGAACCACGATAAACTTGTTGCTCTTGATTTGTGATTGTTTTTAATATTTTACTTTCTGCAATTTCTTTTTCACTTTTATTCTACAATTATATTCAACTTTTGCAGCCATGGAAGATGTAGACAAGTGGAAAATAGAAAAGTTTGCAGGACAAAATTTCGGGCTTTGGAAAGTGCAGATGGAATCCCTTCTCATCAAACAAGATCTTTCAAATGCATTGGCTGGCAAAGCCAAAGGGAAAGGATCTCTATGTGATGAAGAATGGGAGAAGTTGGACAAAAAAGCAAGAGCTACAATTTTCTTGTTGCTATCCAACAATGTCTTATTTAATGTCTCTGTAGAGAAGACAACATAGGAGTTGTGGGACAAACTATCTTCAATGTATGAAATGGCATATGCTACCAATAAGGTATTTATTATGAAGAAATTGTATAATTTAAAAATGTGAGAAGGAGGGGTTATGCTAAATCATTTGAATGAATTTAATGCATTAGTTACCTAGCTGATTTCTGTAGGCATAAATTTGGTTGATGAGATCAAAGCTATTTTATTACTATGTTCTTTACCAAATAGCTGGGAAGGTGTTGTGATGGTAGTGAGCACTTTGGTGGCTGCCAAAAGCAAGTTGAAATTCGATGATGTTGCAGCCACTCTTTTGAGCGAAGATATGCAGAGAAAAAATCAAGAAACCTCGTTTGGTGAGGTATTAACGACTGTAAGTATTGGTAATAGAGGTAGAAGTAAAGAAAGAGGCAAATATAATAACTGAAGGAGATCAAAATCCAGATCACAGTCAAGAGGAAAAACAGGTGCTTGTTGGTTTTGTGGCAAGCTAGGTCACACAAAGAAAAATTGCTGAAATTATAAGAAGGCATAGGACTCAGTCATCAAAAATCAAGCAAACACTGTAGGTGAAAAGGATGATGGAGTTTTAATTTTGACTGCTGGAGAAACAACTACAGACTCTTGAGTACTTGACTCCAGAGCTTCTTTCCCTGCTATGATAGGGGCACCCACCATTATCAGAGCAGGCCATTTAAATGACCTAACTGTCACATCCTTCCTTATTTCAGTTATCAGATCAAAAGGGCACTTGTCCAGGACAAATGCAACATATTGCTCTTTATCTACATGCCCATTTTTGTCCCTGTCAAATTTCTAAAACAAAATTATGTTAAGCATAGTTATAGAAGAAATCGATTTTTGTAAAATAAATTGCATGGGTGTTTAGGCCTTTCAAACATTGTGAACACTATTCAATTTTAAAGAGATTTGTCTTTATTCAAAATTTTAGAAACCAGATTAATAGTAGTCTGATGAACTTAAACTTATGAGTTAGTATAAAAGTTTGGATTGATTTAAGATCAATCACATAAGAATTGCAGAAATCTTGTATAAGGTGGTAAAAATAAATAAATTTTAACTTTAATTTTATATATCAAAGTGCAAATTAACGAACCTCTACATCTTCCTTAGAAGGTGGATGGAGATGAGGGCTAGGCAGCATTCTATTTATATCGCTGTTTCAATAAACAAGCTCATGTTAAATATATATATTTTTTAAATAAAAAATTAACAATTCAGAAAATTCACTGCCATGATAAATTCATTCAAGGAAAATTCACCACCAGCAATTCACCGCCATGGAAAATTCATTGCATTAAAAGTTTGCAATTAATTTTCCGTGACTATGAATTGCTGGTGGTGGATTTTCCTTGAGATGAATTTGTCATGCCATGAATTTTCCCACGATAAATTACTGATGATGAATTTGTCTGATGCCAAAAAATTTAAAGATTAAATCAATATTATAAATTCTGACTTAAATGCACGAAGAATGACTGTGTAGACATCATTGAGATTTACAGACACTTTGCCTTGTGTAACTTCTCTTGGTGTACAAGGCCCTGCAAAAAATACTTGTTTCTTAAACTACAACCAGATTATATATATAGATAGATACATACATACATATGAGACAACATTTAACTAAATGCTAAGAATGGAATGAGCTGGAATTAGTTGCCTTTGGCACTGTTTTGTGCATTCCCCATGCTCTATTCTTCTGCCTATCCCGAATTGACGACACAACAATCACAGCATTTATTAGAATGGGGTCTGGTTGCTTACGAGCAGGGAAATGAAAGAATAAAGTAGAAGGGTGGAAACTAAAATACTTTTCGTAGAGAACATCTAGATTCTAGACTTCATCCAAATGGGTGTTGCTGCTTGAATTAAGAATGAAATAATATGGCGCCCAATAGATTGTTCTATGAATAGATGTTTTCGTGTTTCCTTGATAGGAGGAGGAAATTATTCGTAACTTTGACAAAAATCTAGATAAACAACCATTAGTAGACAAGGAATAAATTTCATTTCACTCTCAAGACTGTTTGAAGATAACTGTACATCTAATATCTATGTGTTTGTGTACCATTATGAATATGAAGAATTGAATACTGTTCATAATAGTGTTGGTAATAAGAGTCTTAGAGGTGTTTAAGTTGGATAGTTTAGTATCATTAAATTACAGTCTTATGTCAGTGTGTTGTATTTTTTCTGTTTATTTTTATGGTCTTATTATGGTATTAGAGTTAGATTGGACAAGATTCCATCATAAGAGGACCGAAAGAAACCATGAGAATTTTAAGAGTTGATTCTCCTAAGATAGGATCGACAAAATTTGCTGTAGAGACTAGGATAGATGTGGTTGACTAGTTGATAAATCCAAGTGTACTTAAAAAACTGTTAGGAGTAGAGAGATCTATCTAGAAAAAATATATTTATCATCATTGAATGAAAAGGCATCAAAACACTTTATCACAGCTTAAAAGCCCCTATATAAGCCTATCAATAATGGTGTAATGGCTACACAAAAGGGACGATCTACCTAAAAAAGCCAATTTGAAAGTGTCACAATTGGTGCATTATTATTTTGATTAGATAAAGCAAGAAGGGCCCAAACCCAATTGGTGCACTATTGTTACAACTACTATTAGTTGTTTTTGATGCTAGTTAGTTGGACTTGCAAAGTATGAAGAAGATGATGAAGAAATCCTCTTAATAAATATTATGTGTTGGAATCATAAATATTTAAAAAATATTGTCAAAGAAAATATAGGTTCCTGAAGACATGCGTCAATTTAGGCATTCAAAGAGAAGAGGTGTTTGATCAAAGGAACAATATTGTGCTTATTTGATAGTTTAGTGGATTTATGGTTGTAGGGAGGATGTTGGAGATAATTGCACACCCAACATCCATTTGTGCTTTTGTGATGCCATGAAATTGGAGAAGTGAACATGTATTAATAATTTAGCGCTAGCAATAGGAGTCAAGGTGTTCAAGCTAGATAGCTAAGTGTCAATAAATCACAACTTACTATGATGTTTAGTTCCTTGATTATAGGATTTTATAGTGCTTCTATGCAATTATATAATGTGATCATCTTCAATGAATAATATAAGAAAAATAAATTATCTTCTATTGAATAATATTATATTGTATTTCTTATGTTATTGATTTTTTATATCTTTATTATGGTATCAGAGCTAGATTGGGTATG
Organism: Sequoia sempervirens; assembly: GCA_007258455.2. Taxonomy (NCBI): domain Eukaryota; kingdom Viridiplantae; phylum Streptophyta; class Pinopsida; order Cupressales; family Cupressaceae; genus Sequoia; species Sequoia sempervirens. The sequence goes on from VDFB02373365.1 coordinate 356,728,509, forward strand.
ACTCCATGAGAGTGCCCAAAAAACCATGAGCATATTAAGATATGATCCATTAATATAATTTGAGTAGTGTAGGACCGATAAAGTTTGTTGTAGAGAGTATAATAGGTTTGGTTGTCTATGTTAGGAAAAGGGTGTTGTACACCTTACACAAGAATGAAATATTTTAACTATATAAAATAAATATTTGTTTGTGGCACATCTAGGTGATGTGTTTAAAGCCATATTAAATATTTACTTAGGTTCACTTATAAAGTTGTATGTAACATTCGGTTGGCTATTTTATGTATGTGAGACATAGAATAATTAATTAATGTTTGGGAAAATATTTAATAATGTGAAAACTTAGTATCAAAAAGTAAATGGTTTTGTGTTCTTATGGTTTTGACGCACATGGTTTTATTTTACCACTTGGTTGCATTTGTGTCAGCACAAATCTAGATAAAAGAAAGCACATGTTTAGTGGTTAAGGTTGGTTGGGTGAGTGAGTTGTCATTGTATTGAGTTTCTCTTGTGAGTGCATATGTGAAGCATGACATGAAATATGTGGTTACATGTTTGGACACATGGAGAGTGCATTGGAGGAGCTTGATGTTTCAAAATTATCCATGGAAACTCTATAAGTGCCTTGTAACTTTTATTATTGAATAATGTGTACATTGTGAATGCTTTTGGAGGCTAGTTTTTTCCCTCTATGAAGGTTTTACTAGGGTATATTTTGTGTTATATTTTGTCTTGTCTATTTTAACTTTGAGTTATGGTTATTTTGTAAGCTCATATGCATGATTTTTTCTCATGATGTAGGAATTGGATTGATCATCTTGAGTATTGTGCATCTATTTCATAGCAAGTGGTATCAAATCTTTATTCATGGTTGATGGAGGTGTGAGCTCTCAGGTTTGGTATAACCCTTGTTTGAGGAGATCTACAAAAAAATTGAATCCATGAGAATGCAAGATATATTTGAGATATTTCAAGGTATAAGGTTTTTTGCAAGTCATTATTTTGCAAATTCAGGTTTTTGGGGTTTGTCGATTTGTTGGGTTTGTTGCAAATCTATGGTTTGAAGAATGATTGGACAAAAGATTTTTCTAGATATGATTCATATTAGGGTTTTGCGAGGTAAGCTTCACAAGTGACCCTTTGGGACAAAACATACCTCATCATTAGATCCAAGAGGCCTGATAAGTAAAGGTTGACATAAAATTTAGCCTATTTTAGCCACTCTAAAAAAATAAAAAATAATTTAAGCCACCTACCCCCTTAGCCATATAGTCATATGGTCATAAGATGAAAAATTATGCAAGAAAATTAATTTGAAAAAAATCAAAATCAAAATAAAAAATTAATGGCAAGGGGTGTGAAGTCCACAAACCCCTATACCACCCTACACAAATAACAAGTAGTCATGCATGATAACAGTCTATCATTGGCCAACCTATGGTTGTTAGGCCAATAAGGCCTTTAATGTTTGGTCCCAACCCTCAATTGGTGGGGCTAAAATTTTGACTCCCCCCACAAGAAATATGAACATTAAAAAATATTAAACTGAATTAAAAATCTACCAGGTTTGCTAGATAAAACCCAAAACATTATAATGTTTTTCATAAAATTTATATTCTACCACCACACATTAGCCTAAGAACTTCCCCAAAGAATTACCACCACACAAGAACCATCAAACTGTTGTTGTTGGTGTCATATTGACATCAACATGACATCAATCATATGGTCAATTGTAAGAATGCTTACCTAGACCCCTCTTCATGCCTAATGGAGTAGTTTTCTTTTGAGGGGCATAAATTTCACTAATGATGTCAGATTTTTCCTTCCAATAATCATAAAAAATATCTCTCCAAGTACTATACAATCTTATAGGTTTGGTTTTCCGATTTGACTATTTTTGTCAATTTTTGGTGTCATGAATCTACATAATAACATATTTATTAGCATAGTTAAATGGTCATAAATTCTGCATATGTAATCAAAATTTCAATTTCAAATAGGTATTGGAGAGAATTTTTAGTGTAATACACAATAGATTATGTAGATTTTCAATTTGATGTGCAAGGAGAGGATTGCACTTGTTTGATCACTTGCAGGGTCCTAAGATTCAATGTATGATTGTATATGCATTCAAATATTTATTTGGGCACAAAATGTTAGGAAGAGGTGTATTGTACACCTTTCATAATGTTATAATATAAATTAATATTATTTTTGGTGCACCTAGGGATCTAGGGATGTATGCATAACATGGGGTTAACATTCTTGGGACCACTTTATGTGTTGTATATAACATTGTGATAAATATTTAATGTGAGTTTGCACATTGAAAACATATTTAATATTAGGAAATCTTAGTAACAAAAAGAAAATGTGGAGGTTAATGGTTATGTAAACTCATGGTATTAATTACATAGTTTTATGTAATACCACTTGGTGGTTTTGTGCAAGCTTATGTCTATAAAAGCAAGCACATGGATAGTTTTTTAAGGTTGGCTAGTTGTCTATTTTGATTAAAGGGTTGAGATAATCTCTTTTTTGCATTTATGAAGGTTTGAAGAATGATATGGGATGTGTGGTTACATGATTGCTCACATAGAGTGAATTTAGAGATCTTGATGTTTCAACGGTATTCAAGGAGACATTGAAGATGTATTGCAATGTTTGTATTGTTAAATAATACATGAGTGATGGGTGCTTTTGGAGGCTAGTTTTTCCCTCTTGAGGGTTTTCTTAAGGTATATTTTGTGTCATCTTTTATGGTATGTTGTCTATTCTTTTGTATATGGATTATGAATACTTTTTTGCATGATTTTCTATATTTGGGTTATGTGGAAATTATCACAGATGGCTGTAAATTTCTTTTCATTTGGTATCAAAGCCATGGTTAAGTTTGGTATAACCCTTGTCCGAACAAATTTGGTGCATAGTTGAATCTAGGGCTTATAGGGAAAGAATGAAGACATAACAAGGTATAAGGGTTTTGTGTAGGCTATTTTTGTAGATTTGGGATTTTGGGGTTGCAAATCTATGGCTATTTTTTGCAGATTTAAGTTTATGAATCTTTTTTGGAAAAATTCATAAATGGCCCCTTGGGACAAAGCAAACCTCACCATTGGATCTAGGAGGCTTGAGAGATTAATATTGACATAAAATTCAACCTATTTTGGTCACTGATAAAAAATGCATTTTTTCTCTCCTAGACCTTGTCATAAGGTTGTACAATTGTACAATTTATTTTGCAAGTGAAAAAAAATAAAAAATAAAAAATTATTATCTTGTAATTTAAAATCTTACTATTTTTTAAAATATTAATTAGAAATTATGGAGGGTTCTAACCCCTATGCCCCTGCTATTGGGTTGCACTAACAATATCACCAACAAGGCTATTAGCCCTATTGATGGCTATCAATCGTCGTCTAGTTAGGTAGGGATATTAGGGATAAGCCTTGACCTAGCCCTTGGTCCCATGGGAGGTGTGGTGTCACAATAGGTGCATTATTGTTTTGATTAGATGAAGAAGGAAGGGCCCAAACCCAATTGGTTCATTATTGTTACTACTTCTATTAGTTGTTTTTTTAATGTTGGCTAGTTGGACTTACAAAGTATGAAGAAGATGATGAAAAATCCTCTTAATAAATATTATGTGTTGGAATCATAAAACTCTATTTAAAAATAATGTCAAAAGAAATATAGGTTCCTTGACATGTGTCAATTTAGGTATTTGATGAGAAGAGGTGCTTGATCAAAGGAGAAATGGCGTGAGCTTAGTTGATGGTTTAGTGGATGTATGGTTGTAGGGGGGACGTTGGAGATAATTGCACACCCAACATCCATGTGTGCTTTTGTGATGTCATGAATTTGAAGAAGTGAACATTTATGAATAATTTAGTGCTAGCAATAGGAGTCCTCAAGGTGTTTAAGCTAGATAGTTAAGTGTCAATAAATCACAACTTACTATGATGTTTAGCTCCTTGATTATAGTAGTTTATTGTGTTTCTATGTAATTATATAATGTGATAATCTTCAATGAATAATATACAATAAATAATCTTATATTAAATAATATTATATTGTATTTCTTATAGTATTCATTCTTATAGCTTTATTATGGTATCGGAGCTAGATTGGGTATGACTCCATGTGAGTACCCAAAAAAGTATGAGCATATTAAGATATGAGAAGTGTAGGACCGATAATTTTTTTCGTAGAGAGTATATTAGGAAAAGGGTGTTGTACACCTTGCACAAGAATGAAATATTTTAATTATATAAAATGAATGTTTATTTGTGGCACATCCAAGTGATGTATTTAGCCACATTAAATACTTGTTTAGTTCCACTTGTAAAGTTGTATGTAACATTGGGTTGGTTATTTTATGTATGTCAGACATAGATTAATTAATATTATATGAGAAAAATGTTTAATAATGTGAAAACTTAGTATCAAAAAGTAAACAGTTTTGTGTTCTTATGGTTTGTAGGCACATGGTTTTATTTTACCATTTGGTTGCATTTTTGTGACCTTGGATCGATAAAAGCAAGCACATGTTTAGTGGTTAAGGTTGACTAGGTGAGTGAGTCATCATTGTATTGAATTTCTCTTGTGAGTGCATATGTGAAGCATGGCATGGAATGTGTGTTTCTATGTCTGGACATATGAAAAGTGCATTGGAAGAACTTGATGTTTTAAAAATATTCATGGAAGTTCTATAAATTTCTTGTAAGACTTATATGCTTAAACATTATATTTTTTGGACAAAAGACACTATAATTAATCTCAATCTCAGTCTCACTTCTCTTTTCCATAAAGATTGGGTTTTAACCATGTACATAAATTATTTCTATTTTTCTTTCTTCCCTTCCACATACATATCTCATTGATTCTTAGATTACTCCTTACATAGTATTCATTAAAAAAAGAGCATCAAAAATAGACATTTACATGTATATTGGACAGTAAACTAATTTATGAGAAATGAATATTTGAGATGGTAGTGGTGAACACTGCATAAAAATCATATACAGATAGAACACAAGAAAAATGATTTTTCTTGCATTCTAAGTAGCAGTCATATTTTTGTCTCCTTGTTATCCCTTGTTCAGTTTAGGCCGAGAAATGCTTTGATGGAAAAGCATGGCAACAACTGCAATGGCTGAAGCAAACACCGAATCAGACATGTTGCTCAGTGACTTTCCAATGACTGGTACTTTTTCAGAAGAGTCCCTTGTCATCCCTGCTATGATTGGGGCACTCACCATTATCAGAGCAGGCCATCTAAATGAACTAACTGTCACATCCTTGCTTATTTCAGTTATCAGATCAAAAGTGCACTTGTCCAGCACAAATGCAGCAAATTGCTCTTTATCTACATGCCCATTTTTGTCCCAGTCCAATTTCTGCAACAAAATTATGTTAAGCATAGTTACAGAAGAAATCGATTTTCTTAAAATAAATTGCATGGGTGTTCAGGCCTTTCAAAAATTTTGAACACTGCACTATTTAATTCTGAAGAGATTTAAACCAGATTATGAGTTACAGGAGTCTGATGAACTCAGTCTTATGAGTTAGTAAAAAAGTTTGGATTGATTGCAGAAATCTTGCATAAGATGTGGTAAAACAAAAAAAAAAATTAACTTTAATTTTATATATTAAAGTGTAAATTGGGGGGCCTAGTTCGATTAGCTAAAGTATTCTGTTGTAGGAAAGAGGTCATGAGATCTAGTCTCCCCATCGTCCCTGTGGTACAGGAGGATGTGTCGCACCAGCACCACCAGTCACGTGAAAAAAGTTTACCAGACGCACTGCAGTTTATAGGGGGACGGACACCCAACCGATTCCTTCAGTCTTTAAAAAAGGAAAAAAAATACAAATTAACGAACCTCTACGGTCTTCCTTAAAAGGTGGATCGAGATGAGGGCCAGGCAGCATTCTATTTATATCGCTGTTTCAATAAACAAGCTCATGTTAAATATATTTTTTAAAAATAAAAAAATTTAAAGATTAGATCAATGTTATAAGTTCTAACTTAAATGCACGAAGAATGCCAGCGTAGACATCATCGAGATTTGCAGAAGCTTTGCCTTCTGTAATTTCGTCAAATATTTGGTCTGTGATCTGGCTCACTCTTTCTCTGGGTGTACGAGGCCCTGCAAAAACAATTTTTTTTCTTAAACTATAACCAGGTAATATATATAAAGACAACCATTTAATCAAATGCTAAGAATGGTATGAGCAGGAAGTTAGTTGCCTTTGGCACTGTTTTGTGCATTCCCCATGCTCTATTCTAGTTCTGCCTATCCCGAATTGACAACGTTACCTACTGAACAATCATAACATTTATTAGAATGGGGTCTGGTTGCTTACGAGCAGGGAAATGAAAGAATAAAGTAGAAGGGTGGAAACTAAACTACTCTTCGTACAGAGCATCTAGACTTCATCCAATTGGGTATTGCTTGAATTAAGAATGAAATAATATGGGCCCCAATAGATTGTTCTGTGAATAGATGTTCTCGTTTTTCCTTCATAAAAGAAGGAAATTATTCTTAACTTTGTCTAAAAACTATTGTTCGAAAGGGAATAAGTCCCTATAGATAAACAACCATTAGTAGGCAAGGAATAAATTTCACTCTCAAGACTGTTCTAAGATAACTGTACATCTAATATTTATGTGTTTGTGTAGGATCATGAATTTGAAGAATTGAATATGTGTTCATAATAGTCTTGGAAATAAGATTCTTCCATCATGTTAGATAGTTTAGTATGAATAAATTACAGTTTTATGTCCTGTTCAGGGCTTTCGGAAAATTCACCATCAGCAATTTACGGTTATGGAAAATTCACGGACGGAAAATTCACTAATATTTTTTAATATATATTTCAAAAACTTGGTGAATTGTTGACGGTGAATTTTACTTGGTGAATTTTCCATGGTGGTCAATTGCTGGCGGTGAATTTTCCTTCTATGAATTGCTGGCGATGAATTTGCCGGATGCCCTTGTTTAGTTATTGGATTATAGGAGTTTGTTATATTTTTTCTGTTGTTTATTTTTATGTTCTTATTATGGTATTAGAGTTTGATTGGGGATGATTCCATCATAAGAGTGCCAAAAGAAACATGAGAATTCTAAGAGTTGATCCTCCTAAGATATGAATAATATAGGATCCACAAAGTTTTATGTAGAGAGTAGCATAGATGTGGTTGACTAGTTGATAAGTCCAAGTGTGCTAAAAAACTGTTAGGAGTAGAGAGATCTATCTTAGCAAAAGTATAAATTGTCATTAATTGAAAAAGCATCAAAACACTTTATTGCAGCTTAAAAGCCTCTATGTAAAACCTATCAATAATGATGTGTGGCTATACGAAAGGGATGATCCACCTAAAAGGGTCAATTTGGAATTGTCACAATAGGTGAATTATTGTTTTGATTAGATAAAGTGGGAAAAGCCCAAACCCAATTGGTTCATTATTGTTACTACTACTATTAGTTGTTTTATTAATGTTGGCTAGTTGGTCTTGCAAAGTATGAAGAAGATGATGAAAAAATCCTCTTAATAAATATTATGTGTTGGAATCATAAAAGTCTATTTAAAAATAGTGTCAAAAAAATATAGGTTCCCTGACATGTGTCAATTTAGGTATTTGATGAGAAGATGTCCCTGATCAAAGGAGCAATGGTGTGCTTAGTTAATAGTTTAGTGAACGTATGGTTGTAGGGGGGATGTTGGAGATAATTGCACACCCAACATCCATGTGTGCTTTTTTGATGTCATGAATTTTAAGAAGTGAACATGTATGAATAATTTAGTGCTAGCAATAGGAGTCCTCAAGGTGTTCAAGCTAGATAGTTAAGTGTCAATAAATCACAACTTACTATGATGTTTAGTTCTTTGATTATAGTAGTTCATTGTGCTTCTATGTAATTATATAATGTGACCATCTTCAATGAATAATATATAATAAATAATCTTATATTAAATAATATTATATTGTATTTCTTACACTATTCATTCTTATAGCTTTATTATGGTATTAGAGCTAGATTGGGTATGACTCCATGTGAGTACCCAAAAAGCATGAGCATATTAAGATATGATCCATTAAGATATGAGAAGTGTAGGACCGATAAATTTTGTCATAGAGAGTATAATAGGTTTGATTAACTATGTTAGGAAAAGGGTGTTGTACACCTTGCACAAGAATGAAATATTTTAATTATATAAAATAAATGTTTATTTGTGGCACATCCACGTGATGCATTTAGCCACATTAAATATTTATTTAGTTCCATATGTAAAGTTGTATGTAACATTGGGTTGGTTATTTTATGTATGTGAGACATAGAATAATTAATATTATTTGAGAAAAATGTTTAATAATGTGAAAACTTAATATCAAAAAGTAAATGGTTTTGTGTTCTCATGGTTTGTAGGCACATGGTTTTATTTTACCATTTGGTTGCATTTGTGTGACCTTGAATCTATAAAAGTAAGCACATGTTTAGTGGTTAAGGTTTGCTAGGTGAGTGAGTCATCATTGTATTGAATTTCTCTTGTGAGTGCATATGTGAAGGATGGCATGGAATGTGTGTTTATATTTTTGGACACATGAAGAGTGCATTGGAGGACCTTTTTGTTTTAAAAATATTCATGGAAGCTCTATAAGTTACTTGTAACTTTTATTGTTGAATAATACATATAGTGTGAATGCTTTTGGAGGCTCGGTTTTTTTCCCTCTATGAAGATTTTCCTAGGGTATGTTTTGTTTTATATTTTGTCTAGTCTATTTGATCTTTGAGTTATGATTATTTTGTAAGCTCACATGTATTATTTTATCTCATGATTTAGGAAATGGATTGATCATGCTGAGTATTATACCTTTATTTCTTAACAAGTGGTATCATATGTTTATTCATGGCTAAGGGAGGTATGATCTCTCAAGTTTGGTATAACCCTTGTTTGAGTAGAGTTGGAGCAAATTTGAATCCATGATAATGCAAGAAATGTTTGAGAAATTTCAAGGTATGAGGGTTTTGTATTGGTAATTTTTTGTAAAATAGGGTTTTAGGGTTTACAAATTTGTTGGGTTTATTGTAAATATAGGGTTTGAAGAATGATTGGATAAAAGGGTTTTCTAGATGTGCTTCATATTAGGGCTTTGTATGGGAAGCTTCACAAGCATTCATTTGGGAAAAAAAATATCTCATCATTAGATCTAGGAGGCCTGAGAAGTGAAGATTGACATAAAATTTGGCCTATTTTGACCACTCTAAAAAATGTAAAATAATTTAGGCCCCCTACCCCCTCAACCATATATCATATAGTCATCGAATTTGTAAAGTTTTAAAAAATAAAAATAAAAACTTATGTTGGAAAATTAGTTTAAAAATTTAAAAAATTAATGGCAAGGTGCATAGGGTCCACAAACCCTTATACCACCCTACACAAATAACAAGTGTTCATGTAGCCTAATAATTTACTATTGGTCAACCTGTTTGTTGTTGGGCCAATAAGGCCTTTGACCCCAAATCATAACCATCAATTGGTTGGACCAAAAGCTATCCCCTCCACAAGAAATATGAACATCAAAAACATTAAACTAAATTAAAAACCTATCGGGTTTTCCAAATAAAACCAAAAATATTAAAACAATTTTCATAAAATTTAGATTCTACCACCAAACCTTATCCCAAGCACTACCCCTATACACCACCACCACACAAAAACCATCAAACTACTATTGTTGGTGTCATAGTGACATCAACGTGACATTAGTTGTATGGTCAATTGTATGAATGCGTACCTAGGCCCCCTTTCATGCCTAATGGAGTAGCTTTCTTCCAAGGGGCACAAGTTTCACCAATGATGCTAGATTTTTTGACTTCTAATAATCATTAAAAATTCTCTCTAAGAACTATACAATTGTATAGGTTTGGTTTTTCAATTTGACTATTTTTTTTAGTTTTTGGTGCCATGAAAAAACATATTTCTTAGGTAGTTAAATGGTCATGACTTTTGCATACAAAATCAAATTTTCAATGTCAAATAGGCATTGGAGAGAATTTTTAGTGTAATACAAAATAGATTATGTAGATTTTTAGTTTTGTGTGCAAGGAGAAGATTATACTTGTTTGATCACTTATAGTCTCCTAAGATTCGTGGTGTGATTGCATATACATTTGAGTATTTATTTGGGCACAAAATGTTAGGAAGAGGTGTGTTGTAGACCTTGCATAATGTTATATTATAATTTAATATAATTGTTGGTGTACCTAGGGGATCTAGGGATATGTGCATCACATGGGGTTAGCATTCTTAGGGCCACTTTATGTGTTGTATGTAACATTGTGATAAATATTTAATGTGGTGTTGGTTCTCCAACCTAAATTCAACAATTTCTAAATATTTTTTAGATCATATGCTCAAAATTGTTTAGAAGTTGGCCAATAAGAGAGAAATCCTTAGATAAATGTCTTTTACACTTTTGGCTCTACAAGACCAAGATGGGTATCCCTTTAAGACACAATGGTTAAAATACCTATAGTATTTACATTATAGTGTGAAGAAAATAAATACTTTCATTCATTATGACAAGGATTTACAAAATTATAGGAGCTTTAATAATCATACATGAAGAAAAAAAATAATTAAGAATACATTATTCTTTGATGTGATTTGTCATTTTCAAGAGTACATGGGTTGGGGAAAATATTTGAAAGATGGACTAGTGCTTATTCTAAGGAACACAATGTCACTAAGTAGTATCACCCTTATGTTTAAATAATAGGAAATATTTCAAGTGGTCTTAGGTCCTTAACCTAGTATTGTTGCTTATAATGACACAACCAACAAATGTATTACATAAATTGAGTCCTACTTAATATAATCCTCTTATAACACCAAAATTTCCCATTGGTATCCATGAAAGATTTCTATTATTCCTTGAAAAAAAATAACACAAACTAATAATTCAAACACAACAAATGTGTTGAAGAAACTTATAACCCTTAGCTATTCATTTAAAATAAACATCAAATTACAAGAATGGAGAAAACAATAAATTATGTATCATGTATTCATATAATCTCATCAAGAAACAAATTATTACAATAGAGGTTGACATAGAAACAACACAATCTATATTTTTTATTACAAAATTAGTACAAATTTCTCATTCCTGACAATTTCCAAACTTGTTACAATATAAAATCCTTATGCTTTTAAAGAGAATATAATGTAGAGCCTCTTTTCATGGGTGACACTTTTCATATTATAATTTTGTGAGGAGTAACTCTCTAATTATTCTATTTTAAATTATTGAATTACAGTATCAATTAGGATCCAACTGCATTCCCAACCATGTTGCTAGCGTGAGGAAAATTTTGGCACTCAAATATCTTTTATATTCCTTTGTGTATCAGTGAATTAAAGTTAGAAACCATTCAAAATTCTTGCCACGTGGTCAAAACACTTCTATCAACACTTTTAGGAAATCATGAACCATTTCAAAGATTTTGGTGGTTTGTGAACCACCCAAAGTCCCAAAAAACTTCCTTGTTCTCCTTCTTTCTTTATTTGTCAATATTTTGATGAAATTAAAAACTTACAAACCAATATTACACTTTTGGGAAGTTTTTAAAATTCCAAACTTTTTCACATCAAGAACCTTGCAAATTTATTTTCTTGCTTCCTTCAAAAATTTTATACCTATTTATAAATATTTAAATAGATTTGTTAACCATGTCAGTCTTTCAAGAAGTTCACAAACTAGTAAATTTACCAACACAATAAAATAATCCCTTCCAATTTTCAAACAATTTGAAAGCTCATGAACTCAAAAACTTACTGACACATTGAACTCATTCCCTTTCCTTGTCATGATTTTAATAGGTTTGCAAACTCATGAACTTTGTAATATCATGCAAACTTATCACTTTTACTTGTTACACTTTCAGTACATTCATAAAATCTCGCGCTTTGTGACATCATGAAAAAAGTACCTTTTATTTTTTAATTTATCAAGGTTTCAAAATTTTAGTGAATTAGGGAATTGGGGGTTCAATTGGGAAGTCATGCTAGATGGGGGAAGGCCAAAAGGAGAAATTTGATAGACTTAGAATTTTTTTGAAATAAATGGTAGATTTTCAAGCTTTTGAGGGTTGATCGAATAGGGTAACAAGTTAATAAATGGTTGAAAGTCTAACTTCAATGAACTTAGATAGAGAAAATTGGTACAATTTTAGACTTTTGTGGTTGATGGGAATGGACACTCAATTAAGGGATGGTTAAAAGTATGACTCCACCAGACTTAGAAATTTTTTGGAATACATGGGATCAAAGTTTGAGGACTAGAGATGAAATGGAATGGATACCAAGGGATGACATGGATGAGGAAGTTCAAAATTTTGATGGATGACTTTAGCATGATGCCACTAGGATTGCAAACATTAGTATGATTTCATCGATATTGTATACATCAACATGATGTCAACAAGATAAAGCTTATTAAATGAAGATACCATGGATTAGGGATGTGAAGGGAATGGTATCAAGGGATGGGAAACTCTAAAAATTTGATAATATAAGAAACACAAGCCAAACATAAGGATGTCAGGCTTACCATAACATTGTTACTAGGGGATGGGAACATGGGAAACCCCAACACTTTGAATCTTTGACAAGATAACACTTAGATAGAATTTTATCAAGGAATAAAGCATGCTATTGATATCATGAGGGAAGGTATGAATATATGAACAATATCGAAAGTGTTTAAGTTTGAAAACACATAAAGAACCAAGGAAATTATAGGAAGTAGTTGGAACATGTACTTTATGTGGGTTTTTAGTTTTTGACACTCAAGGGAACCATTTAATATGTCTCAAGTTAGTTAAAAAAATGGGTCAAATATGACCAAGGCACACAAAATAGAAGGGACTCAAGAAAAAAGGGTATTACATATTTGAGTCCTAATAGCTAGAATCACATATAGAAGATGCATAGGAATAAAATTAGGAATAAGATATTAAAAATACGCAAGAAGAGAAATAAGAATGTAATATGGAGAACACGACCAAGAAGAACAAGAACATGTTGAGGAATCCTAGTAAGAGAGTGCACTAAAGGGAGATAGGTGAAAACTTGTAGACCACTCTATACAGGGAAGTACATATGGGATAATGAGATATATGACATAACAAAAATTAGATCCTATGGATAAAATAAATTATTTTGTGGTAAAATAGAAGTATATCTCTTTTGTGATAGATTTAGCACCTAGTTTCCATCAAAAATACCATAGGAGAACAAGTTGAAATAACTTAGATGTCACAAAAAAATAGAAATAATTAATGTCCTTGAAATTAACACTTGAAAACGGGCGGGGGCCCTAACTCGGTTGGCTAAGTAATTCCGTTGCGGCTCTGCTGGTCACGAGTTCTAGTCTCCCCCGTCCTGTGGTACCGGAGGGCGTGTCACGCTAGCGCCGCCGGTCACGTTAAAAAGTTTACCAGGCGCACTGTAGTTTATAGGGGGTCGTGCTACCCGATTCCTGCAGTCTAAAAAATAAAAATAAAAATAAAAATAAAAAATTAACACTTGAAAACAGTCACTACAAAGACATAATTGTAGAGGAAACTTTGGAGAAGACATTTCAATCGATTCAACTAAACTAATCACAAATTTTAATCGACCTCTTAGTAGATATAATAAAGAAACTACAAGGGGTATTTTGGATCCTATTGATGGATATGGGTGACTAGGAGAAGTAGGAGGGACAAAAAAAAGTACATATCATTCAATACTATGGAAGGTAAAATATATGTGAAACCAAGATAAGATGGACAAGTAGTTAGGAGTTCATTTGATAGATTAAGAACATGGAGAAAACATGTAAAATATTATCCTACTATATTAATATTAAGTTTGAGAAAACATGTAAAAAAATAATAAATTCAAATTTATTAGGCTTCTACATATTCTAGGATCATTAGATAAATATCATTACTTAACTAAAATAACTTAAGAAATGATGATTCTATGGATGATAGAAATACAAACCTTATTATTGGATGAAAAACACTTGATGGCATCTTCTACGGATCATTTTACCTTAGCAAAACTAGAGGATGCATATATTGAGTTTAAGGTGCATATGCAACAACTACAAAAAGAATTTTCTCAATGGATTATTCGTGTATTCAACTTAAGTTGTACTCTATAATGATGTCTTACCATAAAGGGAAATAATTTTGTAGTTTGGAATCTAGGTTTGACTTTGGTGGACTAAAACAATTTATGAAGTTAATATGAGTAGAGTGTAATAGAGTATGAGAATTATCTAGTTGGTTGGAGCCATTAGTTTTTGTCCATCTTTTTGTAAGGATAATAGTTGAAGCCACAAATAGTTATGTTTTAAATATTTGCATGGATTTGGTGGGTAAAGCTAGTATTCTTATGAAAAGGATAGCTGAATCTAAGGGATGATGTTGATAGAAATAGAGCTAACTTATACCTTTGATGGATTTAGATACAAAAATCAAAGGGAAATTGAATCTTTCCATATTAAGCTTAAAATTAAAAGGATAGTCTAATGGAGGTGCATACACCTTATAATTTTATTTTTATCATTTATATGCTAGCAACCCTTTAATTCTCAATATGTTCAACATTATGATATAATCTCGTGGAAATGGCCATAACCACAATTTTTTATTCTCCACACAATCCTTCAATTTTAAATAATGTAACCACACAAAGAATCACCATCAACTTACAAAATTTTATGTCCCTTTGATAAATCTAGTGATATCATTTAATAAACTTATTTTTTTACAAGAATATAGATAAATTAATTATTTATATAATTCCTCATTTTAGCTTAAATTCTTTATGAGAAATGAATTTTGAATTTTTTAATATTTTTTTCTAGTAGTATTTATGTAGAATTTAAACTAACCTTGCATCAACTCCTTTATCTAAAATATATTAACAATATTACTTTAGGCACTTTATTTTCTTTCCTTTAGATTTAATCATTGACAAATGTAAAGTCTTTGGGTTTCCTCAACTAGAGTTTTCAACACTGTGGTTTTTAAAGGTGGAGAGTCTATTGACTATTAACTTCAATGCAACTATTACATGTCATTATCTTTCTATGAGCTACAAAATATTGAATATTCCAATACAATAATGAATTATTAGTGAATGAAACCTAGTCAATTATTTAGAAATGGAACAAATATGGGTGTTATATACATGAATATATGCATTCATTGATATATTTATTTATCTTTAGTTGTCACCTTTTAAAAAAAATAAAATAAATGTTTGTGCTTTCTCTCCAATCATCTAATAGTACATTTTTTTATATTATTTATCAATAATTCTAAAAAAAATCCTCATACTATTCAGCATCAACTTTGGGCCTGTATTCTTACCCATAAGTATCTGAAGAATGTTAACACTTTTGATGTTCCTTGTTTCCCTTTAGAAGGAAGGGGATCTATGATTTGGAATACCCTCAAATCGGGGGCTTACTTGATCAAGAAGGGGCTTTTTTGGATATGTCATATTGATTCCCAAACTCCTTTTTGGTGGGATTCTTGGGATGGTCATCCTCCTATTCTTTCTACTTACCCTCACCTCCAGTCTCTTTGTGATCATTTTACTGTTGCTGATTGGAACACAGTTGAGCATTATAAGTTTGTACGAAATATTGGACTGGCTGCTAGTCTTAGATGGAAGCATTCCTCGGATTGGCCGCCGGAAGGGTCAGAGGGGGATAGGCAAGAGTTGGCTCAGATACTTGCTTCTTGTGAATGCAACTCCATGGGAGGGTAGGATGTCCTGGCTTGGAGTAATAGTGATTTATTTGGTAAATACTCTGTATCTGCTAGTTATAGTGAGTTGCTTAGGTAGGTGTTTGGGAACATTAAGGTTCCTTGGTGGAAACAAGTGTGGAATAAATTTTCTTGGCCCAAGTGCAATTTTTTTCTATGGTTGGTGGTCTAGACCAGGTGTCTTACTTGGGATAACTTATGCAAGAGAGGATTCCAAGGTCCCTCGATGTGTGCTTTGTGTTGTAAAAGTGAAGAGAGTGTCTCTCATTTTTTCTTCCAGTGTTCCTTTTCTATGAGGCTTTGGCACCTTTGGTGGGCTATGTGGAACCAAGCTTGCTAGCATGTCTCTTCTTTGGCGGATTTCTTTGCTTAGTGGGGGAAGGCTCCTGTTAAGACCTCTTTTTTTTTAGTTGCTTAGGCCCTAGGACCAACTTTTATTATCTGGTATATCTAGTTGGAGAGGAATCACATGATTTTTCAAGATGTGTAGCTGGTTGTCCATCATTTGTGGTGGAGGATTCTTCATTCTATGGGAGAAACTACTATGGCTAAGTGTGACTTGGCTGAGGGTGTGGATCCTGCAGAGGTTACTTCTTGTACGCATCTTAATCTTCCTCTTCAGTGGGGGATTGCTCAGGGTGTTGGCCAAATCATGAGAAATAGATGTCATCATCCTCTTCGAAAGATAAGTAGGGAGGGGCACTAGTGTCCTCCTCAGGGGATGTTGAAAATTAACATAGATGGCTCCTCTCGTGGAAATCCGGACCATGCTGGTATTGGAGGTGTTGGGTGGAGTAGTTCTGGGACTGTTGAGTTTATATTTTCTGTTTATATAAGGGTTGGTATACTAACAATAGGAGGGAGGCTCTTTCCATTTTGTATGTTGTGGAGCATGGTTGTGCTCTTGAGTGGAGACGAATTATTTGTGAATCTGATTCCCAGGTAGTTGTGACGTTGCTAAAGAGGCAACAGCTTGAGGATGTTAGTTGGCATTTGGCTGTTATTATAAAACAAATTCTTAATCTGTGTGCTTCCTTGGATTTTGTTTCTTTCTGTCATATTCTGCGGGAATGGAATGGGGTTGCAGATTGTTTGGCTAAAGGGGCTTCTGATCATCTACATGATTGGAACATTGTGGAAAGGGGTCAATTACCCCCAGATTTGTCTCAAAAGCTGGATCAATTAGTGGAGGTTGATAGGGATGTGTAATGCACTGCTTTGTATTGTTATTTTTTCGGTTTGAATAAATTTTTACCCCTCTTTTAGTGTGAAAAGAACCATCATTAGTTTATATGTAATAGATCTCCAAACACCAACGCGATTAGTCGCACCATCTTCATTAATTAAATGGCCTTGTTCTATCTTTCATCCTAACATAACCACATTTGTAAGGTTTATATGATTGAAAAAAGTAATTTCGAAGGTCAAAGACAACAAAATTATAAACTCGAGCTTAATTCCCCTTACCATAAAGATTAAATTTGATCATATGTAAATATTTTCTATATTTTTATGTGCTTCCTTTTAACATACTCATCTAAGAGCTTTTATAATACCATTAATATCTATTCTATAATAATCATCCTAAAAAGTAGTTAATAATAAAGAATAAACCTCTTCTTAAATAATTGGATTCTCCTTTTTTAAGTAATTGCAATTATAAATGTCACATATTTATAATTATGACCTCCATCAAACAAACCTTTACAACATCCACCAATATTGGATCCACATTTAATGTGACAATTTAAGAGGATTGTCACTTGTCAAATTAGAACTTTATTATAATTTAATTAAATTTCATTTAACATTAATTGTTTGGTCATTAACATATTTTCTAATCATAAAAATATAATAGCAAATGATGTACAACAAGTTTTTTAAGAAATGAAAATGAAAATTTTCCATTTAAACACTGCTTATCTCCCACAAATATTCATTAAAAAGGAGGACAACAACTGTAATGGCTGAAGCAAACAATAAATATTTCCATGTTTATGGGACATCAAACAACAATTATGAGAAATAAATATTTAAGATGGTGATGTTGGTAAACACTGCATAAAAATCATATACAGCTATGACATAATAAAAATGATTTTTGTTGCCTAGGTGGAAGTCATGCCAGGTTATCCCTTGTTTAGTTTAGGCCGAGAAGTAGTTTGAAGCAAAAGCATGGCAGCAACTGTAATGGCTGAAGCAAACATCGAATCAGGTAACTTGCTCAGCAATTTTCCAATGACTGGTACTTTTTCAGAAGAGGCCCTTGTCATCCCTGCCATCACTGGGGCACCCACTATTATCACAGCAGGCCCTCCTAATGCACTCACTGTTATACTCTTGCTTATTTCATTTATCAGATCAAATGTGAACTTCTCCACAAATGAAGCAAACTCCTCTTTATCTACATGCCCATTTTTGTCCTTGTCAAAATGCTGCAATGAAATAATGCCAAGCATAGTTACAGAAGAAATCGATTTTTTTAATAAAATAGGCCCAGTGTCACTAAATGCAGGTGCATTCAATTGTTCTTCAAAGTAGTAAACGGGGAGGTTTTATACTGAGTAGGTGTTCACTAGATATAATAATAATTATGGAGGTAAATACAAAACATTATTAGATAGTTTCTGGATTTAGGTGGGTATGTTTTTCATTCTATTTTCAGTAATCTATTATCAAGAAAATGAAAGTGATATGAAACATTCAATGTGTTTTTTTCTGTTTTAGGAAAACTCACCACCAATAATTCATCTTCAGAAAATTCACGTCAATAATTCATGGCGCCACGACAAATTCATCTCAAAGAAAATCCACCACCAACAATTCACTGCCTGGAAAATTCATCACATTAAAAGTTTGCGATTAATTTTTCAGGTGAATTACTGGTAGTGAATTTTCCTTGTTGACGGTGAATTTTCCGCCTGAATTGCTGGCGGTGAATTTGCCTGATGCCGTGTTTTTCATTTGATATTTTGAACCACACTCATTAATCCATTATTAAGAAGGGGGAAGCAATCTGAAATATCCAATGTGTGTTTTTCGGCTCTAAGAAAATTCACCACCAGCAATTCACTGACGGAAAATTCACCGTCAACAATTCACGGCGGAAAAATTCACCGCCATGGAAAATTAACAGCCAAAAATTCATGTAATTAATTTTTGGTGTGGTGAATTGTCATAGCCGTGAATTTTCCCGGTGAATTGTTGGCTGGTAAATTTTCCCTTTTCCCTTAATGAATTACTGACGGTGAATTTTCCTATGTCATGTTTTTCATTCTACATTATGAATCATGCTCAGTAATCTATTATTAAATTGAAAAAAGTGATTCAAAACATTGAATAAAAAACATAAACTATTAAATCGAAAAACTCTCTTATTACAATATTACATAGACTGTAAAAAACTTGTACCAACTATAATTTTAATTTCAACAATCAGAGTATAAATAAACGAACCTCTACTTCTTCTTTGGAAGGTGGATCGAGATGAGGGCCGGGCATCATCCTATTGATATCGCTGTAACAAGCTCATGTTAAAATATACCTTCTTTAAAAATTAAAAAAATTGAAGATTACATAAATGTTATAAGTTCTAACTTGAATGCGAGAAGAATGCCTGTGTAGACATCGTTGACATTTGCAGACTCTTTGCCATCTGTAACTCTGTCAAATATTTGATCTGTGATCCGCCTCACTCTTTCTCTTGGTGTTCGAGGCCCTGAAAACCATTTTTTTTCTTAAACTCAAACCAGATAAAATATATGTAAAGACAATCATTTAATCAAATGCTAAGTATGGTATGAGCATGAAATTAATTGCCTTTGGCAATGTTGTGTGCGTTCCCCATGTTCTATTCTTCTGCCTATCCCGAATAGACAATGGTGGCTTCTGAACAAGCACAACATTTATTGAAATGAGCTCTGGATGCTTAGGAACAGGGAAATGAAAGAATAGAGTAAAATGGTGGAAAATAAAATACTTTTCGTAGAGGATTTGGGCTTTATTCGGATGGGCATTGCTTGAATTACGCATGGAATAATAATATGGGGTCCGTGTAGATTGTCTACGAATGGCTGTGCTCGCTTTTCCTTTATAAAAAGAGGAAAGCATTCTTCGCTTCGTCAAAAATACTCTTGGAAAATGGAGGAGTCCCCACAGATAAACAAGCTTTAGCAGACACGGAATAACATTTAGCTCTCAAGGTATCCTCAATATTGGCATAATGCCAAGCACGTTATCTAATTTGATCATAAAGGTAAATAGAATATAATATGAATTAGAGGATTCTATTGGTCTTGGGTTCAATTTTGCTTCCGGGTTTAAAAGGTGGGACTTTTTGTGGGTGGGGGATCTCACCGGCAGGGGACTAGTCTCGCCCTACCTCAGGTACCCAAAATAAGGGCTGCTGGGCTGCTGGGCTGGGTCACGGGGACACCTGTTGTATAAAAAAAGAAAGAAAAGAATTAGAGGTAATACATATAAGTGATTTGGTGAAATTTGGATAATGGTGTTAATTTCAATTTCATTTTGGCTTTTGTTAGGTTTTGAGATTATTGTTTACATTTTTAGATGAATCAATCTAAGGTCAAAGAAATATTGTATTGAATGGGGATTGGATTATTCATCAATAAAATGAGGATTTAAAGTTAATTGATGAGGGTGGATAATATCACCTTTATTTCATATTCAGCTAAATTTAGGAGGATGTTTTTAGAGGTATTCTTTAATATGATTTAATCACAACTGAAAATAGACAAACTTGCTATTAATGGTCAAGTAGACATGCAGTTATAGACATAATTACAAACTTTCTACCTTCTTGATATTTACAAATTAAGCTACTATGTAGGTAACTAGAATTGCAAAAGTTGAAACCCTAGAAAATCCTCAATAGTCGCAATCATGTGGAAATATAGAAATGATTGACCTTTTGAATAAAAAATGAACTAGTGTATATAGCACTCCAATCCATCATCTCTAAGTCATTTGTAAATATTCAACTAAGAACTAAACAACATAAATGTGACATGCAAGGAAAGTTGAAATCCCACAAAATTTGTTGAATAGACAGTTTGTAACTATTGTGAAGATCATTTCCATCTACAATTTCAACTACTGCATTCATGAAAGCATGGTTTCCCTCATCATACACCATTGGTATTGCAATAAAATTTCCCTTGAGGTGAACATGGGTTCTTAGGAAAAAAAGAAAAGAAAAAACTTCTTAGAGTAGTTGTACGAGTCAAAATGGGTCATTAATGGCATACTAGGAAGATTAGGGGCATGGTTGAGGTTAATAAGAAGAAATATAAGGACTCGATGTGGGATGAGCTATTAGGTCTACAACATGGGAGTGAAAGTCTAGAAGTTCAAATTGAAACACTATATTAGGATGAAAAGGAGTAAATGAAGCCATATGGAGAAATGTGGGAGAGAGATACAAAATTGGACATTAGGATGGGATGTCTAGGTGGAAAATTGGATGTTCAAAAGTCAACATAAACTCTACACAAGAAAAATAATAATGGAAAAAACACTTTAAGAATCATGTGGAAGTGAAAATCATGATGGGGCATTGGAATAAGAGTTTGGAAGTCCACTAAAATTCCACAAGAAAATATCGAAGGGCATGCAAAAAAAAGTGGAAGGATGATATATGTGGAGTTTCACTATAGAATTAGATGTGAGAAGTGAACATGGGATAAAATTCCATTGATACTCCACGACTAGATGAAAAGGATGCGAGAAAAACATGCAAAATTGGTGAAAGAATATGGGGGAAGAAATAGAGGAAGTCTAGAGATCCGAACGTGTAAAGGAATTTTGTAAGGATTGCTAAATTTATGAGAAAAAACATGTGGAACTAGAGGAGGAAAGTGGATGAAATGGAGGGTAAAAGGAAGAAGTCCACTAAAATTTTAAAAGTTTGAAAAATAGATAAAATGGCAGATTATGGGGATGTGAGAAAGGAAGGGAAGTTGAAATATAGGGATATGGAAGGAAAGTCCAGACAAAAACTGGGACTTTAGAAATCTATAAAGCAAGTAAAATGGAATATGTGGGGGTGTGGTGTGGAAGAGGATGGGAGATTAGGAGGAGAGGCATAATCTAGATGTTCATTAAAAACATGCAAATGGAGGAAAAA
The DNA here is from genome assembly GCA_007258455.2 of Sequoia sempervirens. Taxonomy (NCBI): domain Eukaryota; kingdom Viridiplantae; phylum Streptophyta; class Pinopsida; order Cupressales; family Cupressaceae; genus Sequoia; species Sequoia sempervirens. Next base: position 356,750,496 of record VDFB02373365.1, read on the forward strand.
AGAAAATAAAAGACTGAAAGGGCCTGATAAACTTTATAGAGATTTTATATACAAGACCAATGATCAAGATAGGAAGTTAGAAAAATAGAAGATGTCTAGTAGTCCACAAGAACTTTGCAACTCTACAAAATTAATAGAAATAATTAAAACACTCCTAAGCCTTAGAATTTATTGGGACTTTGTAACTTCCTGATGTAGGAGCATCTAATGGTAAGGGCAATCTTGCATCACCTAAAAAAATGTTTTTCATTTATGTTTCCTTTGGTTAGATTTTTGTAGATGTGTTTGCATTTCTGGATACCCTTTTCGTCATAATGTAATTCCCCACTTTCAGTTTTGCTTTTCTACTTTTTCTGGTCAACTGCTATTTTTAGCAAGTATTGGAATTTGAAGGCGTTTAGGGACAAAAATTATATGGGAGGATTCAAAATAGAAAAATAAGAAGATTGGCGAAAGAATTAGGCCGAGAGCATTCCCGTTTTGAAAGATATTACAGTTTCAGTCTCCCAGAAATGCACCTGAAAACCTTCCATATGGGTTTGAGACACTAAATGGCCCTGAAATGGCCCAAAAACTTTCCAAAATCAGCGTAGTGGATTTAAAACATGTTCTTAACTCTGATACTTTTTCGACGGTTCAAACGGTTCAAAAAATGGAGTCCCGGATCAAAAGTTATGACTCCCAGAAGTTGGTACACTTTCAAAATGTGCTAATTTTCAAATGATGTTTTAAATTTTGAATTTCAAAGTATAATTTGTGGCACCAAACCACGAAAAATATGATAATTCAAATGTTGTTTGGCTCCAAAACGGAAAAAGAGGTATTTATGGGGGGGGGGGCGCGAGATTTTCTGATTTTTGGTAGCTTTTTGGGGGAAAAAGAGTTCGCATGCTATGAAGGGGGAATTCTGTAGTGACCGTAATTTTCTATAGCTTGCATGTATTGCAGAGCTTGAGGATTTGTGATCCTCTACATGTAAGAAGTTAATTTTCTTGAATAATAAAATTATTCTCTAGTTTTGTGCGTAAATTTCTGTGTCTCAGGTTGCACCCTCGTCACTTCCAACATCTAATAAGAACATGGGGGATGAAAAGGAACAACATTTAGGAAAATTTGACCAAGGGAGACCCATTTAAATATTTTTAAAATCAATATGTGTGATGAAAAATGAGGCCTAATGTATAAAGTGACTAGGATTGAGTCCCAATGGGTTTATTTGAGAGAGACCTCCTTAATGTAATTATATATTTGTAATTTTTTTTTTGTGAAATTAGGCTTATTTTTGGTATGTTTCCTATTTTTATTTACACACACGCTTAAATATTTTACCTTATCCCATTCATTTCTACATGTTTTTCTATACAATTTATATTAATTCCATCCTCCATGCTTGGAAATTCATTGCTTCATATTACTATTTTATTGCCCTAGGTTAATCCTACAAGAACAAGATCAATCCTGTGATTTCTAATTTGACATGCGAAAGTTTGAAATTGAAATTGAAATTTTGGTACAACTCTTGGCCATTTCTTTGCTACTATAAGCTAACCTAGTACACATTTGATGTGATTTACCACTGTTTTCTTATATTTAAATATATTCATTTAACATTAAGGGAGAATCAAACATTCATTGAGTAAATCATGTGTATATCATTCTAGGAACACTTCAATTAAAGGACTAAAAGGAATTTAAGCTTGCATTATCATTCTAGAACACTTGCATTTTTAAGAATTGTTGTCTTTAATCATCACTTTAATTGTAAAGTAAATCTTTCTATGGGGTTAACCTAGGATAAATTGACCTTAGAAATCTAATAGCCTTCCTAAGATAATTTAAATACCACCAATCCTTGATGATCAAAGAAAGAATCTAGCAAATTAGAAAAAAGTGTGCAATATCCTAGATCAAATTCATAGTCTATAAGACATCCACATCTATAGATTTTACCCACAACTAATTTACTAGATTATTTTAATTTTGAGGAGAATATAGATGGTGAGGATTGGTTTGTAATCATTGGTTAGTTTTAGCTAATTATCTTTTATTCATCTTCATTGTTCCTTGAATTAAGTATTGTTAATAATTATGTTTAATTTCCTAGTTTAGGAATCTATTTTTAAATTATCACTTCCACAACCATCATCTAATTAATCTAATGTTATTATGATTATTGATGAGGTTCATTGTATACCTCCACTTTAAATTAGATAATTTATCTTTTTTCAAATTAGGGTGGTATTTGAAGGTTGTTAGTTGAGAACTAAAATAACATTTCTTCTAACCTAGGAATTAAAATTACACACAAATATTTAATTAAAATTTTTGAAACTAAAATTAAATTTTATAAGAATTGAAACTCTTGTGCTCAATTAACTAGAGTAAAAATAACTATAAGAATTGCACCAGACTCAAACTTGAAAGTTGTTGCATTCTACATAAATCTATACTAGTTATATCAAAGTAAATCTTGTTTTAGTTGAAACTATTTTTTGAATAATTTAATGTATTTGAAAAAATAATCTCACTATATAGAGGGTGATCCCACAAAGCTGATTTACAATTTCTGGGAGATTCTGATTTTTGCTGAAATCACATATTTTAAGAAAATATAGTGATTTAAGCCTTAAAAAGTTCCATTTAAAACATTCCAATTGAAGAGGGTTTGATCAAACTACCTTAGATCAAACCCCCTTGGATAGAACCCCACTAGTTTTAAACCATACCTATAATAGAGTCTCCTTTACACCTATCAAAATGCTGATAAAAAACCACTTTTGATTTACCTTTTGGGGGATCAAATGAATTCATTTAAAATTTATTTTTTTAAGTATGCAGTCCTTATTATAAGCTTCCCAAAAAGTATAATTTTAAATAAATTTAATTTTATTATAATATTTATTTTTTATTTCTTGTGAAGGTAGGTTTTCACCAATCAAGCTCTTGTTCTGCACATGTGGAAAAATAGAAGATTATCAAAACAAAAAAATGAAAAATATGAGTGCTCCAGATATTGAAGTCCTTGATCCAACAAAAAAAAAGGAATTTCGATATGTAAACAAAAAAAGTTGTGTTATACGGTCTGCCTATGTCTGAATTATAATTGGTTTGACTTCGAAACTTGATTAAGGAAAAAAAATTCAATAAAACACTATGAAACCAATTAGAAGCACTAGATATCGTAGTTACAAATCTAAATTTGAAAAAAATAGAATTTATCCTTCATGGAAAAAAGGTTGTGTTATACGGTGAGCGTCACTCCTTAAAAATGGTGTTTATTGAAAAAAACTAGTTTTCGAAGGAGATGGAAAAAGAAGTGCAATTTGATTCCAAAATTTTTGAAAAAAATATATTTAGAATCTAGAGAAAAAATGTCACAAATCACTAGTTTTCATCATCTTCAAAGTCTTCACGGTTTAGCCGCTATAGGTGCCCAAAAGTGAAGATTTAGTTAGAAAAAATTAGTTCAGTGTCCAACTGGTTTGGCCAAAAATTGTAAACCAGTATTGTGGGATCACCCTAGAATATAAAAACAATTCAAATGGTCTTCTAAAATATGGAAGCTCACTTGCAAGTCCCATATCATAACATTGAGTAGACTAAGTTATAAACACTTAAATTTCATAGAAATATGAAACTATGAAATAAAAAGATATAATACTGAAGTTATGTAGTGGAAGGAAAACCATATATTAAAATAAACTATGAAATAATAGACTATGTCACCTTCCTTCCCATAGGTAAGTGGATCACTGCTCCTCTAGAGGAATAAAATTGAACTACCAACTACTACATTCAAGTGTTTAAACATGGACTTAATAAAAACCAAAATCCATAGCCAATATTGTATTTATATTTCTCAAAAATAAATTAAAATCCTTTATTCTCAAATTTCTATCTTTTTAGCTCATTAAGAAACTCCTTTGCTAACTCCTTAGCTAACTATCTATTGATTAACTCTTCTAACATTTTAACAAGCTTATTTATTCTAGAAGTTCTATTGATTTCCTAAGAAATTTTGTACATTAGCTATACTACTTCTATATTTTATCCATCATGCTCCTACATATTCATGATGGTTTTTATTTCTACTAGGACTCTACATTCAAAACATGACAACCATACAAAGATGATTTTATTACAAATAAACACATTTAAAATTTAAATAATGCCCCCACAAAGTTTGGGGAATATTCCTATTGTTAAAAATATAAATAGTATTTAATCACACCCAATCCAAAATATTTGGTATGTAAATTCATAACATGTAAAGTCATGGCTTATGTAAGAGAAACATCTTTCCAAGCATGATACTTATTTAAGGATCTTTGGATCTATCTATTTGATTAACTTAATGAAATCAATGTATGCTCTCCAAGTTAAATAATTGGTATTAGAGCCAGTTATTAGGATGGATTAATGGTGTTTATAGAGAGAAATATTGACAAGATAATTGTGTGGAAGTTGCATGAATATTCTAAGATACAATAGAATTCATGAAGGATCCAAACAGTTTGAAATTCTATTAGTGAAGAAGGAAGTGAGGCATCACAGGATCACAATTTTGTCATAGGTGTTCAAAGTGAGTCACTGGTAAAATGGAGATTAGAACAAGACAAAATGAAGCGAGAAGATCTATTTCAAATCTATCAAATTTTCCACTTATTTTTTGTGATGGAATTTGTAGTCCTGAAGGAATCTACTTTCACTAATTTAGAGAAGTTGAAGTTGTTGTAGTATTTGAAGGAAAATCAATGTAGTTTATTCAACCACCAAAATTCAAAGAGTTATAGAAGAAGATTAATCATAAGTCGCCATTAATGTTGGCCACAACATTTAGTCAAGCCACCCAAGACTGAAGTAATCACTGCAAAGGTAGAAATTGAAGTTGTTAAAAAGTGATTGTGAAGGAAAGGAGGCCACAATATTTGGAAATTTTTTCGCCACATGTTGAAGGAGAAAATACAGTGAAATCATAGGGGAATAAATGATTAACAAAAGTTAATTTCACCAAGGAACAACATATATTAAAGGCTTCCATAAAGAAGTTAAATTAGACCACTATTTTTTGTGAAAGAAAACATCAAAGAAGTTGTTGTGGTTGTAGAGACCATTAAGTACACTATAGATTAAACATAAATTAAGAAACCATAAAGAGATAATAAATTATTTTTAAAAATTATTAGAAAAAAATTAAGACTTTGCCAAAGGTAAAGAAGTGGTCAAGGAATAAATATCTTACTTGAGATTGTAGCTATATATATATATATATATATATATATATATATATATATATGATTTGTGTGATTTTAAGGAAAAGTTATACTTTTTTGTGTATCATCATACAAAAGGACCCCGAAATTATAGGTTTTTAAAGTTGCTATAGAAAAAAAAAAGCTACCAATCTAGCCATTACCACCAATATAATATTTTTTGGTTTGTTCACTTGTATTTGCACCAGTGGCTACCACCCATCACACATTCACCTTGAACACAAAGGTGTGCTGAAAAATATAATAGGTGAAATATTGAAGCTTCAAATGGAAATTATTTGATTTATATATTGCAAATTGTTGAAGATAATAGTTTCCATATAATTTAGAAGGTACATCGTGGCATAAATTACAAGTTTAAAGTTGATAATTTCTATAAGTTGTTAAGAAAAAGATTTAAAGGAAACAAATCATAGTCTTTTTTGAGTGTGGAGCCACCTTCTTGAAAGGAGAGATCATTACAATTTTAAATTTCAAGAGACAAGTAAGTTGCAACTAAGGACAAGAAAAATGGTGGATTGCTAATATTTTGAGGTTTCAGATTGGGTCTCTTCCCTTTGTCTATCTGGGAATACCTCTTGCTATTGGTAGGAAAACTAGGTCTTCTTGGAAAAAATTGTTTGATAAGTTGTGTAGTAAAGTCAATCATTGGACTCATCATTGGCTTTCTATTGATGCAATAGTGACTCTTTTGAAGTTTGTTATCCAGGCACTCCCTATTTATAAGTGTTTTGTTCAGGCGACTTTGATGCTTTCTCACAACACTTTCTTTGGAGTGGTAAATTGTAGTCAACTAAGTGGAGTGTTGATAAGTGGGATATGGTGTGCAGGCTGTAGAAAGAGGGGAGCCTTGGATTGCATTCTGTTGTTTTGAATGGGAAAGCTTTGTCAACCAAGTTATATTGGCGTTGGTGTACTAGTCAGCATCAACTTTGGGCTTGTATTCTTACCCACACGTATCTTAAGGATGTTAAAATTTTTGGTGTTCCTCATTCCCCTTTAGAAGGAAGGGGATCTATGATTTGGAATACCCTCGAATTAGGGGCTCAGTTGGTTAAGAAAGGGCTTTTTTGGATGTCATATGGGTTCTCAGGCTCTTTTTTGGTGGGATGGCCATCCTCCTATTCTTTCTGCTTACCCTCACCTCTAGTCTCTTTGTGATCATTTTACTGCTGCAAGTTGGATTACGGTTGAGCATTATAAGTTTATTCAAAATATTGGACTGGCTGCTAGCCTTAGATGGAAGCACTCCTCATATTGGCCGCTAGGAGGGTCAGAGGGGGATAGTCAAGAGTTGGCTCATATTCAAGTGCATCCCGTGAATGCAATTCCATGGTGGGGCAAGACATGTCCTAGCTTGGAGTAACATTGATCTATCTGGTAAGTACTATTTTTTAGCAGGTTATGGTGAGTTGGTTAGGCAGGTGTTTTGGGACATTGAGGTTCCTTAGTGGAAACAAGAGTGGAATAATTTTTCTTGGCCTAAGTGCAATTTTTTTATGTGGCTGGTGCTCCAAAACTAGTGTCTTACTTGGGATAACTTGTGTAAGAGAGGGTTCCAGGGTCCCTCGATGTGTATTTTGTGTTGTAAAAGTGAAGAGAGTGTCTCTCATCTCTTCTTCCAATGTTCCTTTTCTAGGAAGCTTTGGCACCTTTGGTGGGCTATATGGAACTAGGATTGTTGGCATATCTCTTCTTTGGTGGAGTTCTTTGTTTGGTGGGGGAAGGCCCCTATTAAGACCTCTTTTCTTCAAGTTACTTGCGCTCTGGGGATGACTTTTATTATCTGGCATATCTAGCTGGAGAGGAATTGAAGGAATTTTCAAGATGTGAAGCTGGTTGTCCAACATTTGTGGTGGAAGATTCTTCATTCTTTGGGAGAAACTATTGTGGCTAAGTGTGACTTGGCGGAGGTTGTAGATCCAAGAGAGGTTTCCTGTTGCACTCATCTCAATCTTCCTCTTTAGAGGGGGGTTGCTTAGAGTGCTAGTCAGATCATGAGAAGCAGATGTTGTCATCCCCTTCAGAATATGAATAGGGAGGGGCTTTGGTGTCCTCCTCCTCAGGGTGTGTTGAAAATCAACACAAATGGTTCTTCTCATGGAAATATTGGCCATGCTGGTATCGATGGTGTTGGGCGGACTAGTTCTGGGACTATTGAGTTTATCTTTTCTGTTTATAAGGGTTGGTATACTAATAATGTGATGGAGGTTGTTTCCATTTTATGTGCCATGGAGCGTGGTTGTGCTCTTGGGTGGAGACAGATCATTTTTGAATCTAATTCTTAGGTGGTAGTGTCTTTTCTGAAGAGGCAGCAATTAGAGGATGTCAGTTGGAATTTGGTTATTATTATAAAAAAAATTCTTAATCTTTGTGCTTCCTTGGATTTTGTTTCTTTTTGTCAGATTCCTCAAGAATGGAACGGGGTTGCGGATTTTTTTGGCTAAATGGGCTTCTAGTCATTTGCAAAATTGAAATATTATTGAAAAGGGTCAATTACGCCCAAATTTTTCAAAAAAGTTGGACCAATTAGTGGAGATAGATAGGGATGTGTAATTCCCTTGCTCTATATTGCTCTTTTTTGGATTGAATAAATTTTTACCCCTCTCTTAGTTTAACAAAGGACAAGAAAAATGGCTACGGTCCAAGGATCACAACTTTTGAAGAGGTTGGAATTTGCAAGAAAATAGCCAATTTTGGAAGAAAATTACATTTGATAAATGATACATTTGGGAAGATATTGTTGTTGGAAGAATGAAGAAGGTGCCCTCCATTTTGGTTGTCATTGATGCCAACATTGGTTGGTAACTATCTATGAAATTTGTATCTTGATGCAAAATGAAATCTTCACAGTAAGAGGAAATTCAATGAGTCTTTGATATGTTGATCAAGTGTGTCAGCTATAGGTATACATGTGTTTTCAACATATCTTTGTGATCCGGTTGGTCTACCCTAATGACAAGACTTCAATATTCTTTTGGCCAACAAGGTATATCTTATGTATGTGTTTTTCTTTAGGTCCAAGCTGACCTAACTTTTGGATAATACGTTTTGTTCTGTATTTCAAAAGAAATTTTGTACCAAGCCAACAAGATCTTTTGTATTTTAAGTATTCCCTTAATTAGGCTGACCTAATTGATAGCAGAAGTTATGTATGCATATATCTATGATGGCCAAAGAGATGAAAGGTGTGTGAAGGTGATATGGAAGCTATGTGTGACAAGGGTAATAATGCAAAGCTACTGATAGTGTTTTATATACCAACAACCAAAGCAAAAATCTAGAGCTTAACCGAACTAGTTTCAACACTATGTAGGTGCACTTCTACAGTTCATTTTTGGCAGTGAGCCAAATCTTTTATACTTTGGCATTAATCCATATTTTGTACTCAAGTTGTGAGCCTTTTAAGGATAGTGAGTCTTGACAGTGAGCCCTATAATATCTTATAACCAGTTATAGTATATTGTGAGCTAATCCTCAATTGGTTTTTCCCATTTTGGGTTTTCCACATAAAATATTGTGTCAATGTGTTATGTGTTCAAAGGCGCAAGACAACTAAGAGGCGGGTGAATCAGTTGTCACAAATTTTAATCACAATCCTTAAATGCTTATCAACATCAAATCCACTTTATTTTGTTATTAAGTGTGAACATGAAATGCAAATAACAAAAAGCAATAATAACACAGAAAACACCAGATTTACGTGGAAAACCCAATAAGGGAAAAACCACGGTGAGGATTAGCTCACTATATAGAGTAGTTTCAAAACTGAATACAAAAGGCTCATTGCCCAAGATAGGACTCACTGCCTACAAAAATATTACAATACCGAAGTGGCTTCACAGCCAAAATGAATTGGTAAGAGTACACCTAATAAGTGTTGATTTAGTTCCGGTAATGTTCAATAAACAAACTTGACACACTTCATCTTTGCATCTCGTGCACAATACTGATTTCACTTTATCTTATCTACACACTCCCATACCACTTGATCTCAAAACTATCCAATATATATATGATTCATCCACAAATATCAACTAGGTCGGCCTGATTAGATGCAATCTTTATTCACCAAAAAGACTAATTGTCAGCTCCAAGTTAGTACAAAACTTCTCCAAAAAATAATCCAAGTGTGTAGCACACTACAATATGTTGGCATGGACCCAAGATAGGTCACACATATATCCACAACACAAATTCATCCATTACAATATCAACTATACATTAGGTCAGCTCGGGATAACAAAATGCAATCAATAGAATAATGCCAACTCACCATGACATGAGTACACAAGATTCTGAACATATAACCTTTCAACATCCGTAAACCATTTCCCAAAATTGCAAGCAAAAACAATCAATCATAGAGGATTACATACCAAAATGCCAACACCAATCTGCGATCCAACTAGTCAACACTGTTCCAATCAACATTGTGATACTCATAACCTCTTATATTGATCCAGGTGGATCTAGAAGACCTCAAAATTTTGCGGTCTCAAAATCAAGACGAAAAGTGGTCTCAGATTGAAGAGCTCATTGACATGGTACTGATGTAACTTGAATGGGCTCAAAAGGAGACCGTATGAAGAAGTTATGTGTAGTCAAAGGTTGGTCAAACAGGCGAATCAGGTGGCTAGAAAAAAGGTGAAAAAAATGATCATCTCATAATTTCTCAAAAATGACATCCAATTGAAGAGCTCGTAGGTACGTTTCCAACGATTTCATTTCATCGAAAACAAAGCTCGTACACACAAGATACAGGCGGTCAAAGTTCTTAGTTGACTTAGTTGACTAGACAATATAGGTGATGATGTCAGCAAGTTGACTAGGCGGATAGTACCATACAGACGATGATGTGGACCAATTGGTGAGTGACACATGGCAGTTATACACCAATTAGCGAGTGACATGTGGTAGCCGTACATCCAGTTAGTAGTCCAGTCAGCGGGCAAGGTGTCTTTGTCAGTACTGACGTGTCGTTTCATACATGCTTGGGTGGCAGGTGATGTGGAATTGATAGTGAATAGCAATGTGACACGTGGCCCAATCAAGTGGCACCATGTATCACCCATCGGTGCACTCCTCTGGCTTGCGGTTGAATTTTCCAACAAAATTTGGTTGGGGTCCCTACACCTTGCAAGCCACCTCCTATTGTCGTTGCGCCCACCAAAACAACTTTACTTATATAGGGTGATGAGTTGTTTTTGTTGTGTAAAACGTTGAAATCGGGTTATAAAAAAACAAATGGTGGGGTTTGAACCCGCCACCGGCCGCCTACCAAAATTAGTGGCTATCGGCACACCATTAGCGGCATTTGGAATGTATGATGGCTGTGTTTTATTTAAACACTGTCTAAAGCCCGATTTCTAGCAAAAATTTCTTTTTTTTGCTTAAACAAACACCCTAGTGGTTAAGGAACAACCAACCCAAAAGCATGAATAATGCCAAAGGGGTTAGAAAAGGGGTTGTAAATGAATTGTATTCTTTGTAAAAGGGGGTTATTTTGTTGTTTTGGTAGTTAAGCCTTATTAGGCTTATTTTAATGTATAAAAGGGGGTGTAAGTGTGTGAGTTTTGGAATCAGAGTGATGTGATAGAGTTTTTTATGCTTTTTGTGAAGAAAGGTGGAAATTTTGGAGGAGAAGAATTACAAGGTGAAATTATACACCAAAAATTGTAATAGTGAGAGAGATTGTGAGGAATTTTGTGTAGGATTTTAAAGCTTGGATGATGTAAAAAAGCATGTTAAAGCTTAGCATCATTAATAAAGTGGTCCAACATTGAGAAGCGGGCCCGAAGACAGCTCAAATTGAGGGAACTTTTTTATCAAGTGTGATCTCTTTATTCTTCTCTTTTGTTTATCATTCTCATTAGTATTTTGGTTCATTGAGTTTTTCTAATTATGAAATTTAAGTGATTAGTTTATGTTTCATTGATTTGGATAAAGAACAAGTGAATGCTAGTTTCTGTAATTTCAATGGTTAAGATTTGTAACCACACAATTCTATTGGATCCGAATGAAATCTGTAGTTGAGAGTAAAGTGAAAATTATTTGTACCCTTTAATTACAGATTATATATAAAGATAAGAACCATATGCAATCAAGAACATAGATGTACATAGATATATGTAGTGAACACCATATATAAACCATAGTGATAGATCTTATTTGTACTGTATATGTAGACCAAAATACTGGAGGATGTGAATTGGTTTAGAGTATCGGGGTTCAGAGTACTGGATCAAAGTAACAACCAAAACAACATGGTGACATCAATGACAACACAAAGTTTTCACAAATAGACGTTCTTTTTTATTCTTCCAACAATCTCCCCCTCTGTCATTGATGGCAACATGTGCCAAATTTTTTAAAAACTTCCTACAACACAACATTTTTCTCCTTATCACCAGTATTCTCTCCCCCTTTGATATTAAGGACAAAGGGCAACCAAAAATAGGATTAAATGTATGTACATGGTGACAATGTATATACAAAGGAATTCTAACTCCCCATTTTGAATATTCAAGTGAAAATAACAGTTTTTACATGAAAATTTTTCTTGTACCTTTCTCTTATGGTTGGAAGAATCCTCTTCGAAGAAAACACTACCGAACCCATTCTTGCACTCATACTATCCAATAAAGACAACAACATAAATGAGGATATCTGGTCTAAAGATAGACATTGTCATTCACAATATTCTTCATCAAAAAGGATTTCAGAGAGATGATCCAACCGGACCTCAACAATTTTTTTAACCAACCAAAAAGTTTTAACTAAGTCTTCCCTCTGTCTCTGAGCAATCAACAACTCTAATTGCAATTCACTGGCTCTTATTCTCTATTTTCCATTTTTGTCTTTGAAGAAATCAAAACTCTTTCCAATATTATTTATCTCAAATTCAATAGCTTCAATTTTGCTTCTAAAATTATCAACAACTATAGGCCACCAGAGACAATACTGATAGATGTCAGATATTTCCTTAACGTATTCTCTTGTCTCATCAATGTGTTTGGATAACATTTGTTTGGCTTTGGTGAATCTTCTCTCAATCATAGCTTCATACTTATGTCCCTTAGGTCCTTCCAGATATATTCTTTCTTCAATAACTTCTACTAGATCATTCGGTAATGAGTTAGACACATCTGAAACTGTAATAGCTTTTTTGAGCAAATAATCAATCAACACATAATCAATTTTAAGTCTCCTGACCAGAGAGCAGGCACACCACATTTCACCAACCTTCTTCATATCACCTATATCTAACATTATCCGAATGACCTCAGGATCAAATTGAGGAAGATATTCTTCTTCATTCTTCTTTTCTTCTGAGATAGTGATGACATCTCTTGTGATAATTTTTCTCCTTTTAGATTCCGGAGGGGAACCACCAATAACAATTTCCAATTCTTTCTTACCAGAGGAGTAACCCTCTCTAAACTGATTGGATACTAACACACCAGAGCATAGATTCATTTGTAGGGATGAGAAATAGATTTTGCATGCATTTTCTTTATCCTTCATGTAATCCAAGTACCTATAAACTTGTTTTTTGACAGGGATGTCAGATTCCCACTTAACATTCTGTCCTCCTAGTAGTGAACTTAGAAAGTTAAATACCAAAAATATGAGCAAAGACCCAAACTGGAAAGGATAACCCTTGACCAAAGAGATTCTAACATTGTGAATTAGGTTTTCCATTATTAGGCTACACAAATCAAACTGCTTGTTTTCCTTCACCATCATATGTGCAAGATATATAGCAATAGCCAAAGTTAAACCTTCACAATTAAAGAAGTAGATTTTATAAGAGATGTCGTAAGCAACATAACTTACTGTAGGATCGACGATGGTATTTATCAATAGAGCTCTGAGGTCTTTGTCGATGCCAACTATAAGTTCGTCCACGTCTTTGTATATCAATATTTTCTTCCCAGGGAAGTCACTAACACTACACAAGCTAGTAATAGCTTCAATTGCCTCCTTCGTGATCAGATAGGGTTTGTCCAAAATAATGTTGTCATGCTTGAATTGATTTAATAGGAACAAGATAGATTCTTTGCCTGCAAACTAGGGAAATTCTCCCCATAAATCCATAACCAGAGTTTTTATATTCTGCAATTCATTTTTCTTCAACCCTAGTTCCATTTCCTTCATCTTCTGATGATCAAACTCTTCCAACTCAATACCCTTCAGCCTCAACAAAATATCACCACTTTAACCTTTGTGAATAGATTCCATTGCCGTGCTTATCTTCTTCAAACCCTTTCTTGCTGAAATGAAACTTCTCCTTTTTCTCTTTTTGTAACCTAAATGAGAGCTGAATTCAAAAACTTTCATCTTTTATTATAATTATTTCTCCACATTTCCTCACAATCACTCCAAATCACTTCAGGATCACTCCAAATCATCCTTCAAACTCTTCAAATGCACAAGTGATAAAAAATAACTTATGAGTTTTGCTTTATACACCATCGTGCTGCCCTAATTCACATTCAATGCGGTTGGTTTCAAAAAGTTGATAAAAACACTATTTCATTGCAATAAGAAACCCTAAATCGCTCTGCAAATGAACATGTCTACACATTTTCTTTCAATTTCTTTTCCATAACCTCTATCTACTCATTCTCTACAACAAATCCTCGTGCCAACATTTGACATGTCATATATCTAGGGGGTTTGTACAATTTTATGTTAATGCTTCCCCTAAGACCATGGTAGGTCTAATTTCCAGAGGAATTGTCTGCACTCGATGAGGGCACATACACATCTGTCATCTCTAGCTCTTCTTTCATTCTCAATTTCTTTTTCATTTCTTGCTTAACCTCATTCTTGTCAATTTTCTTCACTAGCTCATTCTTCTCTAGCAGAGAAGACTACTTTCCCTTTTTACTTCTGCAAACTCTTGAAATATGTCCCGGTTTGTTGCAGTTATAGTAGACAACACTTTTTTGACCTCCATTAACCCTTGATCAACATTGATTTTCTTTGTCCAATTTTTTTACATGTATAGCAATAGCCAACAAAATCTATTGATTCATTATACCTCCATTAAACATATTCATCATCACTCGACTAATCATCCTCACCTGAGATCTACATTCAGTAGCTCTATGTCCAAATTTCTTGCATGCAAAACATTGACCAGAGAAGGAACCAGAAAATTGATTCATTTTACTTCTAAACTCAATTGCCCTATGACCGAATTTATTACATGAAAAGCAAACACCATTGAAAGATGGGTACCTTTGAGCATTTGGTTGTTTGATAGGTCTAGTCTCCTAGCAAAGTTTCTTGGATTTCTTTTTTGCTTCCCTTTATTTTGAGTGTTTTGATTATCCTTTGAGCTTTCACCTAATTCATTCCCCAAACCACCTTTGTCTTTACTTGGTTTATGTCCTGCAATCAACCCATCAAGCTTGTTGGTGCTAGATTTGAAATTATTTTCACAGAGTTTTGCTTTCTCCAGTTCTACTCTTAGGTTCACCACTTCTTGCTCAAGCCTAGTGCATTCATCGGTCTTGCTTTGCACCATAGTATTAAAAAATTCTTCAATTCTCTTCTTTTCTTCCACTAGCACTTTCAATCCGATGATCTCTTGTTTTAGTTGCTCACTCACTTCTCTATGTCTATCTTTGAATTTCTTCAATTGCTCTTTGAATTTCTGGACACATTCATTTGCCTCATCAAGGTTTTCTTTTAAATATAATTTTCTTTCATTTTCAGCCTTGTCAAGATCTTCAAGTGCAGCCCAGAGTTCTTTTTTATCATCCATCTGTTCAATCTTTAGGATCTTCCTCAAGATGTTAGGCTTCTTCAGAGGAACCAAGCTTTGATACCAATTGTTGAAAGGTGCAATACAACTAAGAGGGGGGGTGAATCAATTGTCACAAATTTTAATCACAATCCTTAAACACTTATCAACATCAAACCCACATTATTTTGTTATTAAGTGTGAACATGAAATGCACATAACAGAGAGCAATAATAACATAGAAAACACCAGATTTATGTGGAAAACCCAATAAGGGAAAAACCATGGTGAGGATTAGCTCACTATATAAAGTAGTTTCAAAATTGAATACAAAAGGCTCATTGCCCAAGATATGACTCATTGTCTAGAAAAACAAGGCTCACTACCTACAAAAAGATTACAATACTGAAGTGGCTTCACAACCAAAATGAACTGGTAAGAGTACACCTAACAAGTGTTGATTCAGTTCTGGTAATGTTCAGTAAAAAAATTTGACACACTTCATCTTTGCATCTCGCACACAATACTACTTTCACTTTATCTTATCTACACACTCACATACCACTTGATCTCAAAACTATCCAATATATATATGATTCATCCCCAAACATCAACTAGGTTGGCCTGATTAGATGCAATCTTTATTCACCAAAAAGACTAATTATCGGCTCCAAGTTAGGAAAAAACTTCTCCAAAAAATAATCCAAGCATGTAGCATGCTACAATATGTTAGCATGGACTTAAGATAGGTCACACATATATCCGCAACACAAATTAATCCATTACAATATCAAATATACATACACAAGATTCTAAATATACAACCTTTTAGCATCCATAAAACATTTCCCAAAATTGCAAGCATAAATGTTATGGAGAGGTATCCTATACTAGGAAATTTTTTGGATGTATTTCCAGATGAATTACTTGGGTTACCACCGAAAATAATATTTTATTTCTCAATAGATATAGTTCTTGGATCTGAACCTGTATCCAAGGTGCCTTATAGGATGACAACCACGGTGCTAATGGAGCTTAAGGCACAGTTAGATGAATTATTTTCTAAAGGGTTAATAAGACCAAGTGTATCACCTTAGGGAGCACCATTAATCTTTGTGAAAAAGAAGGATAGTACTTTGCGTTTGTGCATAGATTATTGTATGCTTAACAAAGCTACAGTAAAGAAAAAATATCCATTGCCACACATTGATGATCTATTCGATCAAATGAGGGGAGATGATGTAACCTTTGGTTTAATGAATGCATGTACAACATTTATGAACCTTATGAATAACGTATTTAGAGATTGTCTAGATAAATTTTTCTTGGTTTTCCTAGATGATATTTTGATTTACTCAAGGAATGAGGAGGATCATTGTAGGCATTTAGAGATAGTTCTACAATGACTTAGAGAACATAAGTTGTATGGAAAACTCTCTAAGTGTACCTTCCTTTAGAAGAGAGTACATTATCTTAGATATGTGATCTCAAAAGAAGGTATTTCAGTTTATCTAGCTAAGATCAAGGTAGTGCTAGAATGGCCAGTGCCCAAGAATGTCTCAGAGGTAAGAAGTTTTATGGGTCTGGCGGGATACTATAGAAAGTTTGTTACAAACTTCTCCAAGATAACCTTTTCGATTACTTCTTTGCAGAAGAAAGGGAAGAAGTTTGAGTGGACAAAGAAGTGCCAAGTAGCCTTTGACCTACTCAAAGAAAAGTTGACTACTGCATAGATTTTAAAAGTACCAGATCTTGAGGCTGACTTCACTATTATCAGATGTAGATCAGGAGAGGGATTAGGAGGTTTTCTAATGCAATAAGGTCAAGTAATTTCTTATGAGTCAAGGAAGCTGAAACCTTATGAGAAAAAGTATGCGTCGCATGATTTGGAGTTAGCAACAGTGGTTCATGCATTCCAAATGTGGGGGCATTACTTGTTAGAGAAATCCTTTGAGATGAAAACTGACCATCATGGGTTGAAGTGTCTATTCACTCAGCCAAATCTAAATGCAATACAAAGAAGATGGTTGGAGTTAATATCTGATTATGAATTCAATATAAATTACATTAAAAATGGAAATAAAATCAGGTTGCCAATGCCTTGAGTCAAAGATGTCATATTTCCTTGATAGTGACAATTCAAACCAACTTTAAAGGTCAAGTATTGCAAAAATGCTAAGAGGATTCATGAGTAGTATACACAAGTTAAGCAAGCACTCACAAGAAATCCACAAGATGTTAGGTATGAAGGTTTTCATTTTGAACCTAATGGATTACTTAGGTATAAGGGGAGAATGTATGTACCTGACTCATAAGAGTTGAGAAATATGGTATAGAAAGAAATTCATGAAGCAAGTTGTACTCTGGACACCCTGGAGTGACGAAAATGTTGGCAGATGTAAAGCCACTATATTTTTGGAAAGGAATGAAAGGAGATGCTGCTAGATTTATGGCTAGGTGTCTTGAATGTCAAAGGGTGAAAGCGGAGCATCATCATCCTACATGTTTTTTATACTCATGTATGATATACTAGAGAGAAAGTGACAAGTCATAAGTATGGACTTTGTGCAAGGATTTCCTATGTCAAGAAATAAGCACAATGTCATTCTTGTAGTTGTGGATAAGCTTACTAAGGTAGCACATTTTATACCTAAGAATCTAAATGATGGAGCTCCTATCATAGCAAGGAAATTTTTGAAAGAAGTTTTTAGACTGTGTATGGAATTCTTGAGAAGATAATCTCAAATAGGGATGCACGAGTCACTTCTAGGTTTTGGAAAACCTTATTTTATGCACTTGGGAGTCAACTGAATATTATCTCAGCATATCATCTGAAAATGGATGGACAAATGGAAAGGGTAAATCAAGTATTGGGAGAGCAACTTAGAATGTATTACATGGATCAGTAATACAAGTGGGAAGACTACTTTCCTTTGGTGGAATTTTCTTAGACCAATTCCTCCCATTTCACAATCAAGATGGCTCCTTTTGGAGCATTATATGGTCAAAAGTGTCGAGCCCCTATAAGTTGGGATAGACTTGAAGATAGAGTGAGTCTTGGGCCAAAAATGTTGGCTGAAATGGAAGAGCAAGTGGGGATTGTTAAGCAAAGGTTAGTTGAAGCTAATGATAGACAAAAAAGCTATGCTAATGCTAAGAGAGTGCCCCAAAATTTTGCTGTAGGTGACAAGGTGTTGTTGAGGGTAAAAGCTGATAAGAGTTCTATCAAATTTGGGAAGTCATCCAAATTATCTCCATGATATGTAGGATCATTTGGGATTGTTCAGGAAGTGAATTTGGTACCTTAGAAAATTGTGTTGCCACCAGCTCTTGCCAAGATACATAACGTCTTTCATGTGTAATAACTAAAGAAGTATATACCAGATGATAAGATCATGTGATTGATTGGAATGCTTTATAGGTACAAGACCTCAGAGTGGTAATACTCGAGCCTCTCAAGGTGCTCAGAATGAGTAAGCTTTGCTTACATAACAGGGAAGTTCTGCAGTGCAAAGTGCAGTGGGACTAGTATGTGGAAGTATTTGCCACTTGGGAAGACTACGTTGATATACAACAAAAGTTCCCACATGTTTTGCATGTTTTTCAAAGTACTTTAAAATAATGTTGTTTTTTTTAAATTTTATGTTGCTACATAAAAATGATTAGGGACAATGATTCACAAGGGGGGAGTATGTTACACCCTAATTGTGTAATTACCTATTTACTATTATTGTGCTCTAGGGTAAATATTGCATATGTGAATGTACTTTGAATTCTGATTGAGAATATATGTGCTTGAACTTTGTTATCAATGAATTATGAATGAATGTTATTTCATTTAATGATATGTGGTGAAATGCATATATGTGAAATGGATGGTTATTGAATTGGATGTTTTAACTATGAAGAAATTATATGTGAAAGAATATTTTTTTGAACAACTGACTACCATGGGAATGTGTTAGTTGGATGCAGGTATATGTTCAATCCTCTAGGTGCGAGGGGAAGTATCACTCAGGAAAAGAACTTGGTCAGGTAACCAGTAACGTAACCTAATTAAGCTTACACACACACACTCATAGTAGAATGGTTGAGTCAAGTTATTATGTTGGGAATTGGTAAGTCATCCTTAGTATGATGTGTCTACATTAGTAAGGGTATTGATTACTGTTGAATGCATGCTTGGATGATGTTTACCTATTTAGAGCTTATGAGTTCTTCCTTATATTAATATGCTTGAATTTATGAGGTGAACACGTGTGGAATGTATGTACATATGTATGCATATGTATGTCAATGATGGGCCATACATGTGAAGGAACACGTACATGAGAGTACATAGGTAGATGTACCTATGCATGCTTATGAATGGGTTGCTTGTAAGGATGGTGTTATCAAATAAATAATACGACATGTATGTGAATACGTATCTATACATCACACGAATGCTCCCTATCAATAGGATAATAATGTCTATGTGCTTGATTGTGCAATCGAATGTGTATACATACATACATACACACACACACACACCCACATATATATATATATATATATATACGTATGTTTGGAAAATAGAAATGTCTATATGGATATATCAACATATGTATATGTACGTATACATGTACATAGAGGAATATATATATATATATATACAGTCGATATGATTATTATGTGAATGCCAACTTGATCATATTCATTTATATATCGAATGTATACATATTTGATTATCATGGGATATATATATTTAATAATTATATATATACATAAACATATAAATTTATGTGATTTAGTGTTAAAATGCTATTTATTGACATATATATATATATATATATATATATATATATATATATATATATATATGTATATGTACATATACAAATATATATATTTATATATACATAGTATTAAACAAAGGCCGAATTATATATATGTTATGCAAGCATTATAGGCTGAATAATTTACATATGATGATATAAGATAAAGGCCAATTTATATGCAAAAGTAATATGCAGCAATAAAGGCTAAGATGGAAGTAAACCATAGTTGATGCTATATGGAAACGAATCTTCATTTTTAAGCAACGACTTATCCCAAAATTAGGACACTTATATCTATGATATAATGTGATGGAATATAAAGACAACTCTAAAAAGTATTATGAATGCATGATAATAGGAAAAGCAAACAACAAGACATGAATTGGTCAAAGCACCATTTATACACTATTACTATGAAGCAACTCATTTTTCCTCTGTTGCTCAACAAAGCTATGACCAAGTTGACATAGTATAAGTGTCACTTGTAGTAGACGACTATTTCAAGAGAGTTAAACCACGCCAAAGGGATAGGGAGGTTGGTTGCAACATGACGCCAAATTATGAAACTCTATAATTTGTAGAAGTCTATTTTGGTTGCAATTCAACTGTCATCATTCGGGCATGTCCACCTTTGAATTAGTCTTTAGTTGAGCTTGTCAACTAAATGAGTCAATTTGTAGCATATTATGATGAGTTTACACTTAGATTTCTACCACCTTTAAGCTATATTTAGTGAGTCGACTTGCATGGAGAGAGTTGTTGACTGGTGTTCCTTTTCTGTAGGCAAAAAATGTCTATTTTTTTTGTATAAATAGGTGGGATAGCTCCCTTATTTTGCACGCATTCCTCTACAAACTTATTTTGCTGCAATTATTTTGATAGTTGAGAGTTATTGTATGAGAGTTGTGAATTACTTTGTGAGTGCATGTTGTTATCTTGAGGGATAATTCATAGTGAAGTATTGCTTTAAGAGGATTGAGCAAAGCTAGTAAGCTACTAGTGGAGGGTTGTGCATCAAGTCAACCAATTGGATTAAGTGTATTACAAGCATGAGGATCTAGTCTTCTCTTATTTGTCTTTATTTATGAAAGAATGAGACTTTGTATGCTTTGTTTTGGTACTGCTTGAGAATACTTGAATTAGGAATTCATAGCATTTGCTTTGGAAAGGTAAAAGAAGCTATTTTGTGCTTATCTGTGAAGGTGCTTGTATTTACTCCGCAATAGGAGGATTTTTTTGTCATAATTTTAGTATAAGTATACTAGATATGATTAAGCAAGGATAACTTATGGATTATTCATAGCTATGTTATTTGATTATATTAGATAGGTTACAAAGTTACACCTAGGGTTTGATTATCTATTGAAGGGAGGGTAACTTACATTGATGATCTATGGGTAGAAGCACCATTTAGTTGTGGAAAAAGGGAATAAGTTGTCTCTAGGGTTAAATACTACCCATTGAAGGAAAAACCCATGCATAGATTATAATGGCATTAATTCAAATCGACCTTGAGTAGTGTGAGTAGGATGACTATCACTTGAAGTAATGGATGAGAATACTTTGGCCAAAGTAGTGTGATTACCTTTGGCTCCACTATCAATTCATCGTGATCCATTTATATCCATGCTAGTCCTAGATTATGGGTTTACAAGTTCTAGTCATGTAGGACACAACACTAAGCTCAGATTGGTTGTTATTACAAGGTTACTCCACCAATATCTTTGTTGAACATTCAAGTGAAAATAATTCTTTTTACATGAAAAATGATTTCAGAGAGATGATCCAACCGGACCTCAACAATTTCTTTAACCAACCAAAAAGTTTTAACTAAGTCTTCCCTCTGTCTCTGAGCAATCAACAACTCTAATTGCAATTCACTGGATCTTATTCTCTATTTTCCATTTTTTTGTTTTTTGAAGAAATCAAAACTCTTTCCAATATTATTTATCTCAAATTCAATAGCTTCAATTTTGCTTCTAAAATTATCAACAACTATAGGCCACCAGAGACAATACTGATAGATGCCAGATATTTCCTTAACATATTCTCTTGTCTCATCAATGTGTTTGGATAACATTTGTTTGGCTTTGGTGCATCTTCTCTCAATCATAGCTTCAAACTTATTTCCTTCAGGTCCTTCTAGATATATTCTTTCTTCAATAACTTCTACTAGATCATTTGGTAATGAGTTAGAAACATCTGAAACTGTAATAGCTTTTTTGAGAAAATAATCAATCAACACATCATCAATTTTAAGTCTCTTGATTGGAGAGCAGGCACACAACATTTCACCAACCTTCTTCATATCACCTATATCTAACAACGTCCAAATGACCTCAGGATCAAATTCAGGCAGATATTCTTCTTCATTCTTCTTTTCTTCTGAGATAGTGATGACATCTCTTGTGATAATTTTTCTCCTTTTAGATTCCGGAGGGGAACCACCAATAACAATTTCCAACTCTTTCTTACCAATGGAGGAGCCCTCTTCAAACTTATTGGATACTAACACACTAGAGCATATATTCATTTGCAGGGATGAGAAATAGATTTTGCATGCACTTTCTTTATCCTTCATGTAATCCAAGTACCTATAAACCTCTTTTCTGACAGGGATGTCAGATTCCCACTTAACATTCTCTCTTCCTAGTAGCGAACTTAGAAATTTAAATACCAAAAATATGAGCAAAGACCCAAACTAGAAAGAATAACTCTCAACCAAAGACATTCTAACATTCTCAATTAGGCTTTCCATTATTAGGCTACACAAATCAAACTGCTTGTTTTCCTTCACCATCATATGTGCAAGATATATAGCAATAGCTAAAGTTGAACCTTCATGATTTCTGAAGTAGATTTTATAAGAGATGTCGTAAGCAACATAACTTACTGTAGGATCGACAATGGTATTTATCAATAGAGCTCGGGGGTCTTTTTCGACGCCAACTGTAAGTTCCTCCACGTATTTGTTTATCATTGTTTTCTTCCCAGGGAGGTCACCAACACTACACAAGCCAATAATAGCTTCAATTGCCTCCTTCGTGATCAAATAGGGTTTGTCCAAAATAATGTTGTCATGCTTGAATTGACTTAATAGGAACAAGATAGATTCTTTGTTTGCAAACTAGGGAAATTCTCCCCATAAATCCATAACTAGAGTTTTTATATTCTGCAATTCATTTTTCTTCAACCCTAGTTCCATTTCCTTCATCTTCTGATGATCAAACTCTTCCAACTCAATACCCTTCAGCCTCAGCAGAATATCACCAATTTAATCTTTTCCAACAGATTCCATTGCCGTGATTATCTTCTTCAAACCCTTTCTTGCTCAAATGAAACTTCTCCTTTTTCCCTTTTTGTAACCTAGATGAGAGATGAGTTCAAAAACTTTCATCTTTTATTATAATTATTTCTCCACATTTCCTCACAATCACTCCAAATCACTTCAGGATCACTCCAAATCATCCTTCAAACTCTTCAAATGTACAAGTGATAAAAAATAACTTATGAGTTTCGCTTTATACACCATTGTGCTGCCCTAATTCACATTAAGTGCGGTTGGTTTCAAAAAGCTGATAAAAACCCTATTTCACTACACTAAGAAACCCCAAATCACTCTGCAAATGAACATGTCTACACATTTTCTTTCAATTTCTTTTCCATAACCTCTATCTACTCATTCTCTACAATAGATCCTCGTGCCAACATCTGACATGTCATATATCTAGGGGGGTTTGTACAATTTTATGTTAATGCTTCCCCTAAGACCATGGTAGGTCTAATTCTTGGAGGAATTGTCTGCACTCGATGAGGGCACATACACATTTGTCATCTCTAGCTCTTCTTTCATTCTCCATATCTTTTTCATTTCTTGCTTAACCTCATTCTTGTTAATTTTCTTCACTGGCTCATTCTTCTCTAGCAGAGCATACTACTTTCCCTTTTTACTTCTGCAAACTCTTGAAATATATCCTGGTTTGTAGCAGTTATAGTAGACAACACTTTTTTGACCTCCATTAACCCTTGATCAACATTGATTTTCTTTGTCCAATTTTTTTACATGTATAGCAATAGCCAAAAAAATCTATTGATTCATTATACCTCCATTAAACCTATTCATCATCACCCGACTAATCATCCTCACCTGAGATCGGCATTGAGTAGTTCTATGTCCAAATTTCTTGCATGCAAAACATTGACCAGAGAAGGAACTAGAAAACTGATTCAGTTTACTTCTACACTCATTTTCCCTATGACCGAATTTATTACATGAAAAGAAAACACCATTGAAAGATGGGTACCTTTGAGAATTTGGTTGTTTGATAGGTCCAGTCTCCTAGCAAAGTTTCTTGGATTTCTTTTTTGCTTCCCTTTATTTTGAGTCTTTTGATTGTCCTTTGAGCTTTCACCTACTCCATTCCCCAAACCACCTTTTTCTTTACTTGGTTTATGTCTTGCAATCAACGCATCAAGCTTGTTGGTGCTCGATTTGAAATTATTTTCACAGAGTTTTGCTTTCTCCAGTTCTACTCTTAGGTTCACCACTTCTTGCTCAAGCCTAGTGCATTCATCGGTCTTGCTTTGCACCATTGTATTCAAACATTCTTCAATTCTCTTCTTTTCTTCCACTATCACTTTCAATCCGATGATCTCCTTTTTTAGTTGCTCACTCACTTCTCTATGTCTATCTTTGAATTTCTTCAATTTCTCTTTGAATTTCCAAACACATTCATTTGCCTCATCAAGGTTTTCTTTCAAATATTTTCTTTCATTTTCAGCCTTGTCAAGATCTTCAAGTGTAGCCCAGAGTTCTTCTTTATCATCCATCTGTTCAATCTTTAGGATCTTCCTCAAGATGTTAGGAATCTTCAGAGGAACCAAGCTTTGATACCAATTGTTGAAAGGCGCAATACAACTAAGAGGGGGGGTGAATCAGTTGTCACAAATTTTAATCACAATCCTTAAACACTTATCAACATCAAACCCACATTATTCTATTATTAAGTGTGAACATGAAATGCAAATAACAGAAAGCAATAATAACACAAAAAACACCAGATTTAGGTGGAAAACCCAATAAGGGAAAAACCATGGTGAGGATTAGCTCACTATATAGAGTAGTTTCAAAACTGAATACAAAAGGCTCACTGCCCAAAATATGACTCATTGCCTAGAAAAAGGAGGCTCACTGTCTACAAAAAGATTACAATACTGAAGTGGCTTCACAACCAAAATGAAATTGTAAGAGTACACCTAACAAGTGTTGATTTAGTTCTGGTAATGTTCAGTAAACAAAATTGACACACTTCATCTTTGCATCTCGCACACAATACTGCTTTCACTTTATCTGATCTACACACTCACATACCATTTGATCTCAAAACTATCCAATATATATATGATTCATCCTCAAACATCAACTAGGTCGGCCTGATTAGATGTAATCTTTATTCACCAAAAAGACTAATTGTTGGCTCCAAGTTAGTAAAAAAATTCTCCAAAAAATAATCCAAGCATGTAGCATGCTACAATATGTTAGCATGGACCTAAGATAGGTCACACATATATCCGCAACACAAATTAATCCATTACAATATCAAATATACATACACAAGATTCTAAACATACAACCTTTCAACATCCATAAAACATTTCCAAAAAACTGCAAGCAGAAATGTTATGGAGAGGTATCCTATACTAAGATTTTTTTTGGATGTATTTCCAGATGAATTACTTGGGTTAGCACCGAAAAGAATATTTTATTTCTCAATAGATATAGTTCCAGGATTTGAACCCGTATCCAAGGTGCCTTATAGGATGACAACCATAGAGCTAATGGAGCTTAAGGCACAGTTAGATGAATTGTTGTCTAAAGGGTTGATAAGACCAAGTGTATCACCTTGGGGAGCACCATTAATCTTTGTGAAAAAGAAGGATTGTACTTTGCGTTTGTGCATAGATTATTGTATGCTTAACAAAGCTACAGTAAAGAGAAAATATCCATTGCCACACATTGATGATCTATTTGATCAAATGCAGGGAGATGATGTACCCTTTGGTTTAATGAATGCACTTGCAACATTTATGATCCTTATGAATAACATATTTAGAGATTGTCTATATAAATTTGTCTTGGTTTTCCTAGATGATATTTTGATTTACTCAAGGAATGGGGAGGATCATTGTAGGCATTTAGAGATAGTTCTACAATGACTTAGAGAACATAAGTTGTATGGAAAACTCTCTAAGTGTACCTTCCTTTAGAAGATAGTACATTATCTTGGATATGTGATCTCAAAAGAAGGTATTTTGGTTTATCCAGCTAAGATCAAGGTAGTGCTAGAATGGCCAGTGCCCAAGAATGTCTCAGAGGTAAGAAGTTTTATGGGTCTGGTGGGATACTATAGAAAGTTTGTTGCAAAATTCTCCAAGATAACCTTTCCGATTACCACTTTGCAGAAGAAAGGGAAGAAGTTTGAGTGGACAAAGAAGTGCCAAGTAGCCTTTGACCTACTCAAAGAAAAGTTGACTACTGTATAGATTTTAAAAGTACTAGATCTTGAGGTTGACTTCACTATTATCAGATGCAAATTAGGAGAGGGATTAGGATGTTTTCTAATGCAATGAGGGCAAGTAATTGCTTATGAGTCAAGGAAGCTGAAACCTTATGAGAAAAAGTATGGGTTGCATGATTTGGAGTTAGCAACAGTGGTTCATGCATTGCAAATGTGGAGGGATTACTTGTTAGAGAAGCCCTTTAAGATGAAAACTGACCATCATGGGTTGAAGTTTCTATTCACTCAACCAAATCTAAATGCAATACAAAGAAGATGGTTGGAGTTAATATCTGATTATGAATTCAATATCAATTATATTAAAAAGGGAAAGAAAATAAGGTTGCCAAATCCTTGAGTGAAAGATGTGATATTTCCTTGATAGTGACAATTCAAACCAACTTTAAAGGTCAAGTATTGCAAAAATGCGAAGAAGATGAGTAGTATACACAAGTTAAGCAAGCACTCACAAGAAATCCACAAGATGTTAGGTATGAAGGTTTTCATTTTGAACCTAATGGATTACTTAGGTATAAGGGGAGAATGTATGTACCTGACTTAGAAGAGTTGAGAAATATGGTATAGAAAGAAATTTATGAAGCAAGTTGTACTCTGGACACCCTGGAGTGACGAAAAAGTTGGCAGATGTAAAGACACTATATTTTTAGAAAGGAATGAAAGGAGATGTTGCTAGATTTGTGGCTAGGTGTCTTGAATGTTAAAGGGTGAAAGCGGAGCATCATCATCTTATAGGTTTGTTATACTCATGTATGATATACTAGAGAGAAAGTGACAAGTCATAAGTATGGACTTTGTGCAAGGATTTCCTATGTCAAGAAATAAGCACAATGTCATTCTTGTAGTTGTGGATAAGCTTACTAAGGTAGCACATTTTATACCCGAGAATCTAAATGATGGAGCTCCTATCATAGCAAGGAAATTTTTGAAAGAAGTTTTTAGACTGTGTATGGAATTCTTGAGAAGATAATCTCAAATAGGGATGCACGAGTCACTTCTAGGTTTCGGAAAACCTTATTTTATGCACTTGGGAGTCAACTGAATATTATCTCAGCATATCATCTGAAAATGGATGGACAAATGGAAAGGGTAAATCAAGTATTGGGAGAGCTACTTAGAATGTATTACATGGATCAGTAATACAAGTTGGGAGACTACTTTCCTTTGGTGGAATTTTCTTACAACAATTCCTACCATTTCACAATAAAGATGGCTCCTTTTAGAGCATTATATTGTCAAAAGTGTCGAGCCCCTATAAGTTGGGATAGACTTGAAGATAGAGTGAGTCTTGGGCCAAAAATGTTGGCTGAAATGGAAGAGCAAGTGGGGATTGTTAAGCAAAGGTTAGTTGAAGCTAATGATAGACAAAAAAGCTATGTTGATGCTAAGAGAGTGCCCCAAAATTTTGTGGTAGGTGACAAGGTGTTGTTGAGGGTAAAAGCTGATAAGAGTTCTATCAAATTTGGGAAGTCATCCAAATTAGCTCCACGATATGTAGGACCTTTTGAAATTCTTCAAGAAGTGAATTTGGTACCTTAGAAAATTGTGTTGCCACCAGCTCTTGCCAGGATGCATAACGTCTTTCATGTGTCATAACTAAAGAAGTATATACCAGGTGATAAGATCATGTGATTGATTGGAATGCTTTATAGGTACAAGACCTTAGAGTGATAATACTCGAGCCTCTCAAGGTGCTCAGAATGAGTAAGCTTTGCTTACATAACAGGGAAGTTCTGCAGTGCAAAGTCCAGTGGGACCAGTATTCAGAAGTCTCTGCCACTTGGGAAGACTACGTTGGGATACAACAAAAGTTCCCACATGTTTTGCATGTTTTTCAAAGTACTTAAAAATAATGTTGTTTTTTTATTATTTTATGTTGCTACATAAAAATTATCAAGGACAATGATTCACAAGGGGGGAGTATGCTACTGGTCCTAATTGTGTAATTACTTATTTACTATTATTGTGCTCTAGGTTAAATATTGCATATGTGAATGTACTTTGAATTCTGATTGAGAATATATGTGCTTGAACTTTGTTATCAATGAATTATGAATGAATGTTATTTCATTTAATGATATGTGGTGAAATGCATATATGTGAAATGGATGGTTGTTGAATTGGATATTTTAACTATGAAGAAATTATATGTGAAAGAATATTTTTTTGAACAACTGACTACCATGGGAATGTGTTAGTTGCATGCAGGTATATGCTCAATCCTCTAGGTGCGAGGGGAAGAATCACTCAGGAGAAGAACTTGGTTAGGTAACCAGTAACGTAACCTAACTAAGCTTACACACACACACTCATAGTAGAATGGTTGAGTCAAGTTATTATGTTGGGAATTGGTAAGTCATCCTTAGTATGATGTGTCTACATTAGTAAGGGTATTGATTACTGTTGAATGCATGCTTGGATGATGTTTACCTATTTAGAGCTTATGAGTTCTTCCTTATATTACTATGCTTGAATTTATGAGGTGAACATGTGTGGAATGTATGTACATATGTATGCATATGTATTTTAACGATGGGCCATACATGTGAAGGAACACGTACATGAGAGTACATAGGTAGATGTACCTACGCATGCTTATGAATGGGTTACTTGTAAGAATGGTGTTATCAAATAAATAATACGACATGTATGTGAATATGTATATATACATCACACGAATGCTCCCTATCAATAAGATAATAATGTGTATGTGCTTGATTGTGCAATCGAATGTGTATACATACATACATACATACATTTACACACACACACACCCACACACCCACATATATATATATATATATATACGTATGTTTGGAAAATAGAAATGTCTATATGGATATATCAACATATGTATATGTACGTATACATGTACATAGAGGATATATATATATATATATATATTCCTATATATATATAGTCGATATGATTATTATGTGAATGTCAACTTGAACATATTCATTTATATATCGAATGTATACATATTTGATTATCATGGGATATATACATAATTAATAATTATATATCTACATAAACATATAAATTTATGTGATATAGTGTTAAAATGCTATTTATTGACATATATATGTATATGCACATATACAAATATATATATTTATATATACATAGTATTAAACAAAGGCCGAATTATATATATGTTATGCAAGCATTATAGGCTAAATAACACATATGATGATATAAGATAAAGGCCAATTTATATGCAAATGTAATATGTAGCAATAAAAGCTGATATGGAAGTAAACCATAGTTGATGCTATATGGAAACAAATCTTCATTTTTAAGCAGCGACTTATCCCAAAATTAGGACACTTATATCTATGATATAATGCGATGGAATATAAAGCCAACTTCACAAAGTATTATGAATGCATGAGAATAGGAAAATAAAACAACAAGACACGAATTGGTCAAAGCACCATTTATACACTATTTCTATGAAGTAACTGATTTTTCCTCTGTTGCTCAACAAAGCTATGACCAAGTCGACCTAGTATAAGTGTCACTTGTAGTAGAAGACTATTTCAAGAGAGTTAAACCACGCCAAAGGGATAGGGATGTTGGTTGCAACAAGATGCCAAATTATGAAACTCTATAATTTGTAGAAGTCTATTTTGGTTGCAATTCAACTATCATCATTTGGGCATGTCCACCTTTGAATTAGTCTTTAGTTGAGCTTGTCAACTAAATGAGTCGATTTGTAGCATATTATGATGAGTTTACACTTAGATTTCTACCACCTTTAAGCTATATTTAGTGAGTCGACTTGCATGGAGAGAGTTGTCGACTGGTGTTCCTTTTCTGTAGGCTACAATGTCTAAATTTTTTGTATAAATAGGTGGGATAGCTCACTTATTTTGCACGCATTCCTCTACAAACTTATTTTTCTGCAATTATTTTGAGAGTTGAGAGTTATTGTGTGAGAGTTGTGAATTACTTTGTGAGTGCATGTTGTTATCTTGAGGGAGAAGTCATAGTGAAGTATTGCTTTAAGAGGATTGAGCAAAGCTAGTAAGCTACTATTGGAGGGTTGTGCATCAAGTCAACCTATTGGATTAAGCGTATTACAAGGATGAGGATCTAGTCTTCTCTTATTTGTCTTTATTTATGAAAGAATGAGACTTTGTATGCTTTGTTTTGGTACTGCTTGAGAATACTTGAATTAGGAATTCATAGCATTTGCTTTGGAAAGGTAAAAGAAGCTATTTTGTGCTTATCTGTGAAGGTGCTTGTATTTACTCTGCAATAGGAGGATTTTTTTGTCATAATTAGTATAAGTATACTAGATATGATTAATCAAGGATAAATTATGGATTATTCATAGCTATGTTATTTGATTATATTCTAGATATGTTACAAAGTTACACCTAGGGTTTGATTATCTATTGAAGGGAGGGTAACTTACATTGATGATTTATGGGTAGAAATACCATTATGTTGTGGAAAAAGGGAATAGGTTGTCTCTAGGGTTAAAGACTACCCATTGAAGGAAAAAGCCATGCATAGATTATAATGGCATTAAGTCAAATCGACCTTGAGTAGTGTGAGTAGGATGACTATCACTTGAAGTACTGTATGAGAATATTTTGGCCAAAGTAGTGTGATTACCTTTGGCTCCACTATCAATTCACCATGATCCATTTATATCCATGCTAATCCTAGATTATGGGTTTACAAGTTCTAGTCATGTAGGACACAACACTAAGCTCAGATTGGTTGTTACTACAAGGTTACTCCACCAATCTATTTGTTGAAAGGTAGGGCCATCTATCAAATGATAGATGTGCAAGGGACCTTATATGAGTCCATGGTTGGCAGAAAAGCGCTCGAGTGATGTTTCTCCTCCTCAGCAGGTGCTAAAAGACCAAGATTTGTAAGGAGGTTCTTGAAATATCTATATCTATAAGTTTGAAGCTTAGTTGAGCTATGTATGTACTTTGTACATATTCTATGGAATATTGTAATATGTGAATTATTATATTGGAATGGAATCATTGTTGATTATTCTTATGACATCTATGTTCATTTGTTATCTATAAAATAAAGAAATTTAAATTTATGGCCCAATGGTTAAGTTTGGGCCATAGACGCCCATTTTACAGGCCATAGAACTTTGGTAGTTTTAAGAAAAGCATGCTTAATAGCTTTATAAACTAGCTTTATAAACTAGTACTTGTATTTAAAGGAGGTTCAAGGATTACATCAATAGAAAATTATATGCATGTTAATATGTTAGAGAGTATGTTTGTGCCAGTTATATGTGACTGGATTAAACAATTAATAATAAATGCTAAATAATGGAATGAAATAAACTTAGATAAATCTATATTTTTTCCTTAAAGAAATCAAGTGTTATTTGATTATGAAATATTTGCATACAGATTAAGGTTGACATCAAATTGACAAAAAAACAGTGCAAATAAAAAGAGAGTGTTGCCATCCAATTATTAAATCAATATTTATCTAGTTTTTATGTGATAAGTGAGATTTTGGAGGCTTTTACCTAATATTTTGGAGGCTTTTACCATTAAACGACAGTTGAATCTTGTTTTCCAATGATTCAACAGTGGTTTGTAGGCGTGACACTTGTATCAGGTTCAAATCTCACACTATATGTAGCCTATTGGCTTAAAATAAATGAAACAGAAAACTAATTAACATGAACAAAGATGTTACACCCCATCTTTGAGTTACCAGATTACTCTTTTTTTACGAGTAAATATATTTTTAATGTAAGATTATGAATTTAAATATGTTTTTAATGAATGATTATATTTAGATGAAAGTGACAATAAATGAATGAAATATATGAATATGCATAATGATAAGATTGTTCTTTAGTACTTTTATGATGCAAATGATATACGATGAATATGATTTTACGGGCTTAGGTAAATTCACCGCCAACAATTCATTGCCAACAAATTCACCTCAAACAATTCATCACCATGACAAATTCATCTCGTGGAAATTTCAGGTAGCAATATGATATGAATTGCTTGGAGAGATGTTTCTCTTGCATAAGACATAAATTTACGTAACAAATATTTTGGATTGGGTGTGATTAAATATTGTTTATATTTTGAACAACCCCTCATAAACTTCACTATGATTGTATGGTGATGTCATGTGACTTCACTATTTTAATAATTGAAATGATCTACCATTAATTTTGTATCTCTTCAAGCTTAAGTTTTAACAAATACTACAAAATTGTGATCACCTTTATTCTTTGATTAAGTACCAATAATAGTTACAAATAAGATTCACTCTAAAGCTACAATTGTTGAATATCTGGAATACTGAGAGGGAGGGTGAATCAGTATTTGACTGACCAAATTAATTAGTAACCATCCAATTATCAATCTACATGTAACAACAATGATGAACCAAAACATAAAGGATATCATAACAATTGACACTAGGATTTTTATGTGGAAAACCTAGAATGGGAAAAAACAAAGTAATGTTTAGCTCACAATATATTATAATTGGTTATAAGATATTGCAGGGTTCACTGTCAGGACTCATTGTCCTTAAAAGGATCACAACCTGAGTACAAAAGATGGCTTAATGCCAAAGTATAAAAGATGTGGCTCAATGCCAAGAATGAACAGTAGCAGTGCACCTACATAGAGCTGAAAGTAGTTCTGATTAAGCTCTAGATTTTTGATTTGGTTGCCGCAATACATAAATTAGTAGCTTCACATTATTACCCTTGTCACACATAACTTGCATATGACCTTCACACACCTTTCATCACTTTGGAAATCATAGATATATGCATACATAGCTTCCACTATCAATTAGGTCGGCCTAATTAAGGGAATACTTAAAATATAAAAGATCTTGTCGGCTTGGTACAAAATTTCTTTTGACATACAAAACAAAATGCGTTATCCAAAAGTTAGGTCAGCCTGAACCTAAAGAAAAACACATGCAAAAGATATACCTTGTCGGCAAAAAGAACACCAAAGTCCTGTCATCAGGGTAGACCAACCAGATCACAGAGATATGTTGAAAACACATGTATGCCTATAGCTGACACACATAATCAACATATCAAAGATTCATTGAGTTTCCTCTTATTGCAAAGATTTCCTTCCATATCAAGATACAAATTTCATAGATAGTTACCAACCAATGTTGGCATCAATGACAACCAAAATGGAGGGAACCTTCTTCATTCTTCCAACAATCTCCCCCTTTGTCATTGATTGAAACATGTGCCAAAAATGAGATTTGCCTAAAAAAAAAAAGTATGCACAACTTTACGTAACACATGTACAAAAACAATTATTTTATCTTTCTCTTTTCTTCTCCCCCTTTGACATCAAGGACAAAGGACAGAGAAACACTTCAAATTCAGGAATTGGGGGCACCTTGTAATTCTTTGAGAATTACCTCACAAGTAGGCTTTCCATCATCCCAAATGCATTTTTCCCTAGAAAGAGTTTTATGCAGAGATTTTATTTTCACTAGGCATTCTTCTCCTTTTTCTAGAGTGGATGGGGTGATGCTCATTTTCTTAAGTTTTTTAACCTCATCAAACCATGTGATACAATACTATGTCTAGACATGACTAGATTTCCAAGCTGGACATACCGCCTCATAACATCTTCCTTCTGCCTTTGTATGATGAAGAAATTATCTTGTAGACCTGCAATAGAAACCCACCTAACATAGTTTCTATCACTAACAATCTTATAATCTATGTAGGTATCAGTAAGTTGAGACTCAATTGATTCAATTAGATCCTAGATACCTTGAGTGGATTTTGACCATTTCATGCAGTAAAAAAATAGTAGTTGGGCTTCTTCATCACAATCTCTTAGGAATCTTTCAGAGTTTCCAGAGCTTTTTCACATGCAATAGTACACTTATCTTGTAGAAACAACCTTTTCTCTAGCAAGTTCAACTCGACTTCTTTTGTGGTCTACATCGTAAGATTGGATGTGTATTCTTTAACAGAATCAACAATAAGCCTCAAATTTTCAATCAGAGCTAAAGAGTTTTTTGGAGTGGCACCAGGGGCTATCTCTTGTAGAGCTTTGATAACTTCATTTATTAGCTCATTGCTTAGTTGATACGACTTTGAATCCTCCTATGTGACAGAGCTAATGAAAGTGTTACATAGCTTCATTCCATCACTAGGTGTGATTTTTGTCAAATCCACAAAACTTAGATGGGATGGCAACTTGACTAGCTAAGGTAGAAGCATAGGTTAGATTATAGGTTGTCTTGAAAGAAGACCTTTAAGAGTAATTTTGGATGATTCTTCGGATTGCTTTGACAATTTAGGGCCTTTGAGAATATCACCTTCAGCTCGAATGACTTCCTTATCTTCTTCTTCCTTCTTTTCTTTGTATTCCTTTTCCTTTTCATTTTCATCATCGAATGGCTTTCTATTTTCTTTCTTTCTTTTATCTTCATAATCCTCATATTTATCATTTTCTTTGTCTTTATTTCCTTCATTTGCATCTTTATTTTTCTCTTCTATATTCCTAGAGAATTCTAGATGTTCTTGATGTTCTTCTCTATTTTCACTGGATTGATCCTTATGATGATCATCATACCTCTTACTAGTAGTTTCATCTATGTCCATTTGAGGGGTAGGGATCTCTGGAGCACCAAGTGTCTCATAAATAGCTTTCAAGACAAGATTGTCCATTACTTCTACAACTATAGCAGGTTTTTGAGTTTGGGCAGTGTGAGACAAAGAACTGGTTCTTGTCCCATAGCTCCTTGTTAATTGCCTAATTACATCACGAGTTTCTTTCCTTACTTTTTCAACATACTCTTCCTCCTTAGTCATTAACATGTTGACCTTCTGCTTGACTTTGAAAAGTGTAGAACATTCTTTCAATAGATTTGCAGCTTCTATCTTTGACTTAGTAGAACTAATAGATTTTACAACTTCTCTTCTCATCTTGTCTTCGACTTTGAAAGATTCCTTCCTTCTAAGTACTAATTCTTTCCATGCATTTTTACTGACTTTTGACTATATAGTATCCATTTTTATGTTACAAATAACTATGTACTAAGCAAAAGCATTTAAGATGGTTTATTTTTCTTCATTGTCAACCTTGTCATATAACTCAGTAGTGGTCATGAGTTCATTGTCAATCATATGATTCACTACAATTTTGAGAACCAAGGGTGGATGATTTCTTACTGGAGGAGAGCCGAATGTGATCTCCACATGGTTAACTGAGCCTTCTTCATTCTTCTTTGCATGCACATGAATTTGGTAGGAATCTTCCTCTATTTATGTCTCCTCATCAGTAGATATTTCTACACTGATTTTGAATCCTTCACCAGAGGTACTACCTCTTCTGTTTCTTTTTAGTTGATGCTCCTCTTCAAGACCAAGCTCAATTTCTTCTTCAAAGACATCACTCAAATTACTTCTCCTGTAGGCCTTTTCTTTTAATCTTCTTCTTTCTCCTGAAGCAGTAGATGATGCATCAACAAATATGTTCTTCTACTTGGATGCCTTGGTACTTGGGCCAGTAGGAGTAGCAACATCAATAGATGCAAGGATACTTTGTTCTTTTCTTTTCCCTTTGTTACTATTAGCACTACCGGGGGTGGTAGAGCTAGAAATAGGTGCATATGTAGGACCAGATGATAGCCTTTCTAATTTTCTAGGTTTGGTGGATTGTTCAACTACTATGGCATTCGTTTTATCAAGAGCCTCCTTCAACTGTGCAATGTCATCTATTGTTTGATTTTGAAGCAAGGCTTCAATTTTATTTGTCTATTTAGGTGTTGAATATTCTAAGTGAATTCCAGTAGATTTCTCCTCATATGTGCCTAATCTAGGTAGAGAGGGATGCTTAGGACTATCCAACATAATCTCAATGTATCCTTCTACTAGATTCTCTTCAATTTCATACCCTAATGGTTCAATTGAATGAATTCTAGGTTCTACTACCTCAATGATGCATTCATCGGTAAACACAAGAAGTTTTATCTCCTTTTCATACTTTTTTGCCATCCTTCTTGGAAATCCTTTCTCTTTCTTGCATTTTTTTTTGAAGACTACAAAGAAGGAAATTAGGGCATTGTTTTGTGCCCTAAAGTCTCCTAGACTACGTAGATAATCATTGATTTGATGAGCAATTGGCCTAGTATTATCCCATATTATATTCTTTCTTCCAGGTAGTTCCCTTAGAAAATAAAATAATAGGAAGACAACAAGAGTGCCAAATTTAAAGACATGTCTCTTCACCTTTTTCATACTCAGATTTTCCACAAGTTGCAATCTCCGCAGCTCACAAAGATCAAAATCCTTTCCATTCATCACCATTTCATAAGCTATGTGAATTGTTGTGGCTGATATAGATTTCACTCTATTTCTGAAGAATATTTTTTTCCCAATCACAATGGCAACATACTTGATGGAAGGGTTTGTAATAGATGTCATGGTTAGGGCTCTTTTGTCAAACTTGGCACTAGTTAACCATGTGATCTCATCATTTTTCACTGCTTTTAGAACTGGAATGGCACTAGTGTCACAAAGACCAATAACTGCTCGAATTGCCTCCTTATTGATAATTGTTGTCTCATTTACCCACATAAGATTGCTATGAACCCTACTTAGGGCCATCTTGACAAATTTTGCATCACTTTCACTGGAAAATTTTGAAAACCAGTTCCAAACACTCAAATTCATCTGAACAAGGATTTCATACTCTATCTTAAGTAATAAATCATCACTCAACTCATTGTCCCACAAATCCTTCAGCTCCTGGTGATTGAATTCTTCAAGCTTCCCACAAATATAAAGTCTTGGGTCTTCGGTGGGTAGTACATTACTTGAAATTTGCACCCATTGGATCATTTTTGTACACCTTTCATGAACATCTTTTGAACTTTGGTTGGGGCCTCTCAACAATTTCCATGACAATAGGAGTGGCCATATTTCTCAAAACAAACTTGAATGATTTTAACAAAAATGTTTCTTTAATTTGAAAAACACTGAATTTAGATGATAGAAAATACCTTTCAGCCTGTCGAGAACTAGGGTTTCAAGGTACAAAACTTTGAGTCGCTTCTTTCTTGCTTCAACTTGCACCACTTCTCCCAATTTTGTGCAAATGTGCTTTTCCTTAACTTAGTAGATTGCTTTATTATTTATCATTTTTCCCTAATTTTGTATTTATTACTTTTATGCTTTAAAGCTGTTAACCACTTTGTTACATACCCTGTAGACCAAGAAAGAGAGCTCCATAATTTTCTTGATTTGCTTGATTTCTACTCGAGTTTTCTTCAACACCATCAAAATAGAGATTCATATTACTTGTCTTTGTGTCATCACAAGACACCTCATAAATTACGGGCTTGATATATTTTTTTGTGTTTGCTCCCCCTGAATCCATTATTGGGTTTAGTTCATAGAAGAGGTCTCTGCACTGGATGCATATATAGGATCATTTGTTTTATCCTTATCCTCAGGTTCTTCCTTCTTTCTCCAAATTCTTTCCATTTCTTTCCTTACTTCTTTAGGATGTACCTTGTTCATAGACTTGTTCTTTTGTTTCAAATTTAATTTCTTCCCAACTTTGCTCTTACAAAATTTTGAGATATGTCATGGTTTGTTGCAAGACTGACACACAACAAATATTTGATAAGGAGAGTTTGAATTCATACTTATCCTGCACTAATTATCCTTGTGTCCAAAAATATTACATTTGTAACAGTAGCCTTGAAAGGAATTAATTCTTCTACCGGTATTAAACATGTTCATCATTATATGACTTCTACATTCGATGGATTTATGTCCAAACTTCTTGCAAGCATAACATTGTCTACCAAATAATCCAACATTCTAACTTATTCTATTTTGGTTCATCATATTTCAACATTTTGTTGCTCTGTGTTTGAATTTATTGCACGAGTAACAAAATCCTTTAAAAGATGGATACCTTTGAGCATTAGGGTGTCAGATGGGAATCCTTCCGGTATCAAGATCCTTCAGTCCTTTCTTTGTGAAGAATTCGTTTTGGGTTTCCTTTGATTATCCACTTTGTTGTAGATCGGTTTGGTCTTTGAGCTTTGTCCTTCTTTGAGTCCTAGACCACCTTTATCCTTTGTAGGCTTCTAAGATGAAATTAACTCATCAAGCATTGTAGAACTTTTCTTGAATATTTCTTAATGTGCTTTCACTTTTTCCAGATCATCTCTTAAGGTTACTACTTCTTGTTCAAGCTTCGTGCACTCATTAATTTTAATCTAGATCTCAAATTTTTGGCATTCCTCAATTCACTTAATTTCTTCTATTTCTACTTTTAGTCCGGTAATATCCTCATTGGCCTTCTTCAGCTGATCACTGACTTCTATATGTCTATCTTTGAATTTCTTGATATGCTCTCTTAGCTTTCTAATACACTCATTTGCTTCCCTTAGATATCCTTTTAAAGTCTCTTTCTCATCCTTTCTTTTGTTCAATTCCTCGAGGGAAACATTGATCTCTTCATATACAAAATTTTCTTCTGGAGGACTAGAATGATATTTTCCAACCATGTATTCAATTTTTGGGACCTTCCTCAAGTTTTTAGGCTTCTTCTGAGGAACCAATCTCTGATACCAATTGTTGAATATTTGGAATACTGAGAGGGGGGAGGTGAATCAGTATTCAATTGACCAAATTAATTAGTAACCATCCAATTATCAATCCACATGTAACAACAATGATGAACCAAAACGTAATGGAGATCATAATGTTGGAAGAATGAAGAATAACATCTAGTTGTGCAAAATTTGTGTTGTCATTGATGTCATCATGTTGTTTTGGTTGTTAGTTTGATCTGATACTCTAAATCGGTATGAAGAATCAGTTCACATCCTCCGGTATTTTGATAGGCATATACAATACATATAAGATCTATCATTGTTGTTTATATATGGTGTTCACTACATATATCTACATCTATGTTCCTGATTATAGATGGTGCTTATCTTTATATAAGAGGTTATGAGAATCACAATGTTGATTGGAACAGTGTTGACTGGTTGGATCATAGACTGGTGTTGGCATTTTTTTCTACAATCTTCCACGGTTGATTGAACCGACATTCTCATTTCTTCCATTTCACCATCTTCCATCTCTTGGAAGTTTTGTGATCCAAAGTTATTAAGATTCTCTTGTGAATTTGATCTCTTGTACTCTTCTATATTTTCCATCTTGACTACAAAGATCTTGCATCCTTTCTTCTTATCCCCTAACAATTGCATTGCAGAGATTTGACGAATGTTGACCTCCCTAGGTATCCATTGTAGCATCACTTGGTTACCAAGATCATCTAAGAATTCTACTGTTTTGGCATGGCAATCTACCTTGGCCCTATGTCTCTATAACTAGTTCATACCTAGGATAACATCATAGGATCCTAAAGGCGCGACATACAGTTTCACCTCTATAGAGAAACAAGGTAGCTCTATCCTAGCTTCAAACAAACATTGTTCCATTATTGCTCTTTTCTGGTTTGCATATTCTACATTCCAATACTTTTCCATGTAACCAATCTTTCTAGATATTTTCTTAGCTACTCTAGGTGAAATAAAAATTTTAGTTGCTCTAGTATCTATAATTATAGAAATGGGTAAGCCAAACAAAATACTTGGAGTCTCTATTGGAGTCACTTGAGACTCTGCTTGGTGATCATCCACAACAACATGAATATTTTGTTGGAATTGCTTGTGGGGTAGGAAGTGGATTACCATAAGATCGTGACCTGGAAGCCTTATTTGGACATTGATTGGAATAGTGGTGTCCTCCACAAGTGAGATATCTAGTAGTTGGCCCTTTCTTCCTTGTGGGTTCTCCAGATTTATTAGCACTTCCACCAATAATGTTGGTATTCCCACCACTGGAACCATTCCTCATATGTTCCCTTATTGACTCTTTCTCACTAGTACAAGATTCTTTTCCCCCTATTTTTGGCACATTTTGCACAACTTCAACCTTCTTTGGAGTTGGTTTGTCTTGAACTCTCGCAATCTTCTTATGGTTTCTCTTAAATCCTGGCGAATGGAGATAGCTTTGAGCTTCTGCTCTTGTTTAACTACTTTCTCATACACAAGATCCATAGTAGTTGGATTGTGAATATCTACCTCTCCCTTGATATGATTATTAAGTCCTATGATGAAATTTCTTATGCGAAAGCGTTCATCCTTCTGGTATATAGGAACATAACATAGCAGATGGGTAAAATTCTTCCAATACTCATTAACCGTCATCTCTCCTTGTCTCAAATTTTGAAAATCTATGAGTTTCTGGTCAAAATAGAGTTGGGGTAACCATCTTTAACAAAAAATTCCAACAAATTCATTCCATGTCAGTTTCAATGACTTAAGATTGATTTCCATCTTTTTATTCATCCACCAGTTAGATACTTCTCCTGCTAACTGGTATGCTCCCCATGCTGCTTTGGTGACCTCAGTATAATTTACAATCTCAAAATATTTCTCCATTTGGACCAACGAAGCCTCAGCTTCATCTTCATTGGTGCTTCCTTCAAGCTTAGCTGGGGCCATCTGTAACTCTATCAAATATTTGATCTGTGATCTGCCTCACTCTTTCTCTTGGTGTTCGAGGCCCTGAAAACAATTTTTTTTCTTAAACTCAAACCGGATAAAATATATGTAAAGACAATCATTTAATCAAATGCTAAGTATGGTATTAGGATGAAATTAATTTCCTTTGGCAATGTTGTGTGCATTCCCCATGCTCTATTCTTCTGCCTATCCCAAATAGACAATGGTGGCTTCTGAACAAGCACAACATTTATTGAAATGAGCTCTGGATGCTTAGGATCAGGGAAATGAAAGAATAGAGTAAAATGGTGGAAAATAAAATACTTTTCGTATAGAGGATTTGGGCTTTATTCAGATGGGCATTGCTTGAATTACGCATGGAATAATAATATGGGGTCCATGTAGATTGTCTACGAATGGCTGTGCTCACTTTTCCTTTATAAAAAGAGGAAAGCATTCTTCGCTTCATCAAAAATACTCTTGGAAAATGGAGGAGTCCCCACAGATAAACAAGCTTTAGCAGACACGAAATAACATTTAGCTCTCAAGGTATCATGAATATTGGCATAAAGCCAAGCACATTATCTAATTTGATCATAAAGGT
The DNA here is from genome assembly GCA_007258455.2 of Sequoia sempervirens. NCBI lineage: Eukaryota > Viridiplantae > Streptophyta > Pinopsida > Cupressales > Cupressaceae > Sequoia > Sequoia sempervirens. The sequence continues at coordinate 356,792,084 of VDFB02373365.1, forward strand.
AAATAGAATATAATATGAGTTAGAGGATTCTATTGGTCTTGGGTTCAACTTTTCTCCTGGGTTTAAAAGGTGGGACTTCTTGTGGGTGGGGGATCTCACCCGTAGGGGACTAGTCTCACCCTACCTCACCTCAGGTACCCAAAGTAAGGGCTGTTGGGCTGCTTGGCTGGGTCACGGGGACACCTGTTGTATAAAAAAAGAAAGAAAAAAATTAGAGGTAATACATATAAGTGATTTGGTGAAATTTGGATAATGGTGTTAATTTCAATTTCATTTTGGCTTTTGTTAGGTTTTGAGATTATTATTTACATTTTTAGAGGAATCAATCTAAGGTCAAAGAAATATTGTATTGAATGGGGATTGGATTATTCATCAATAAAATGAGGATTTAAAGTTAATTGATGAGGGTGGATAATATCACCTTTATTTCATATTCAACTAAATTTAGGAGGATGCTTTTAGAGGTATTCTTTAATAGGATTTAATCATAACTGAAAATAGACAAACTTGCTATTAATGGTCAAGTAGACATGCAGTTATAGACATAATTACAAACTTTCTACCTTCTTGATATTTACAAATTAAGCTACTATGTAGGCAACTAGAATTGCAAAAGTTGAAACCCTAGAAAATCCTCAATAGTCGCAATCATGTGGAAATATAGAAATGATTGACCTTTTGAATAAAAAATGAACTAGTGCATATAACACTTCAATCCATCATCTCTAAGTCATTTGTAAATATTCAACTAAGAACTAAACAACATAAATGTGACATGCAAAGAAAGTTGAAATCCCACAAAATTTGTTGAATAGACAGTTTGTAACTATTGTGAAGATCATTTCCATCTAGAACTTCAACTACTGCATTCATGAAAGCATGGTTTCCCTCATCATCCACCATTGGTATTGCAATAAAATTTCCCTTGAGGTGAACATGGGTTCTTAGAAAAAAAAGAAAAGAAAAAACTTCTTAGAGTAGTTGTATGAGTCAAAATGGGTCATTAATTGCATACTAGGAAGATTAGGGGCATGGTTGAGGTTAACAAGAAGAAATATAAGGACTCAACAAGGGATGAGCTATTAGGTCTACAACATGTGAGTGGAATTCTAGAAGTTCAAATTGAAACACTATATTAGGATGAAAAGGAGTAAATGAAGCCATATGGAGAAATGTGGGAGAGAGATACAAAATTGGACATTAGGATGGGATGTCTAGGTGGAAAATTGGATGTTCAAAAGTCAACATAAACTCTACACAAGAAAAATAATCATGGATAAAACACTTTAAGAATCTTTGTGAGAATTTCATGTGGAAGTGAAAATCATGATGGGACATTGGAATAAGAGTTTGGAAGTCCACTAAAATTCCACAAGAAAATATCGAAGGGCATGGAAAAAAAAAGTGGAAGGATGATATATGTGGAGTTTCACTATAGAATTAGATGTGAGAAGTGAACATGGGATAAAATTCCATTGATACTCCATGACTAGATGAAAAGGATGCAAGAAAAACATGCAAAATTGGTGAAAAAATATGGGGGAAGAAATAGAGGAAGTCTAGAGATCCGAACGTGTAAAGGAATTTTGTAAGGATTGCTAAATTTATGAGAAAAAACATGTGGAACTAGAGGAGGAAAGTGGATGAAATGGAGGGTAAAAGGAAGAAGTCCACTAAAATTTTAAAAGTTTGAAAAATAGATAAAATGGCAGATTATGGGGATGTGAGAAAGGAAGGGAAGTTGAAATATAGGGATATGGAAGGAAAGTCCAGACAAACACTGGGACTTTAGAAATCTATAAAGCAAGTAAAATGGAATATGTGGGGGTGTGGTGTGGAAGAGGATGGGAGATTAGGAGGAGAGGCATAATCTAGATGTTCATTAAAAACATGCAAATGGAGGAAAAAAGAAAAGAAAAGACTGAAAGGGCCTGATAAACTTTATAGAGATTTTATATACAATACCAATGATCAAGATAGGAAGTTGGAAAAATAGAAGATGTCTAGTAGTCTGAAGCAGGGAGGGAAACTCTCCCTTTCAAATCTAAAGCCACACACATTAACCACTATGCAAGAAGGCTGCAAATAAACATTAACAACAAATATGGAAGAGAAATATGCAACATATATATTGATTTCAAATCTGAATTTGAATTACACAATCATAGAGCTCATATGCTCACATACAACATGGGCTTCACACATACAAAAAAAATCTGCAACTTAAACTTTCAATATCATTCCAGCCATATTTGGATATGCAACCACCAACTCTCCAAATCCCCCTTCTCCAAATGAGCAGCATCAATACATAGAAGTTGTGTGAGAAGAAACCGCCATTAGTTTCTCAAAACAACCTCCACAAAACCACCAAGAAAACCCGTCACTTTCTGCCTATCAATGATCTGTCTTTTTTCTGAAACTCCTCAAACAATTTCTGGGTTTGGTGCCCCTTCTTTTCAGCTTTCCAAATCATTTTGAAATTCTTAATTTCGTTACCATATGAGAAAGTTATGCCCATTTTACTAAAACTGGGTCTCATAGATACGACTTTAGACATGCAACAACATGCAAGATTCCAACTCCTAGAAAATAGGGACCCAATTAGAAAAGTAACTGCCAACTCAACTTGGGCATGCAAGATCTCCATTATTACAATTTATGAGGATTTAATTGATTTTTAAAAATTTGTAACTCCCAAAAAAAATCCATTCCAAGATTGCCTTTTTTTGTTAAAGCTCAAGTTCAACACTGCCACCTAGACAATCTCCACTCCAAAATTTAGCAATATTAAAATAAAAGACCAATTATTTATTACAATTTTTGGCCTAATATTTTAATTTATTTCTCCAACTAAATAATTATCAAAATAGGAAAATAAAAATTAAAATTGATGAGGATATCCCTTTGACCATGGATGCTCCTGCATCAGACACCCACGGTAGAAAAGAAATATTTCATGAGCAGAAATATTTATAGAACCTATGCTTGTCTTGGATCCACCTCTCTTCTTTGTCCACTATTATTTCTTTGTTCACCAATTTTTGCAACTTCACAACATTATCCTCTTTCATCTTTACTCCTCTACCCTCTATTGCTGGTTTAATTTCTCCCACTCTTTCCACCATGTCTTCTTCATGAAATTTTATTATTTCAATGCCTTCTGTACAACACATCACTGCAATCTGATTTCTTTTACCCAAAACAACATTAGTACCATTATCAAGAGACTCATTTTCCATTCCTCCTAACAAGGAATCATATTCACAAACCAAAACATCTTCATGTCCACTATTCTTTAACAAAGATTTATTAGAAAAATTTGCATTTACCTTCACTTTACACTCCCCCAATTTAATTTCATCAAATTGATTTATTGCTGCAATAAAATCCTCTATTTCTACATTCTTATTGTCATCAAAGTAAACACCAAAATCTGATTTTACTTCACTTTTACCTGAAGCCTTCGTCTCACCTGAGATCAAATCATCCCATTCTTTTTCAACTGTTGTCATCTGCATCAATAAATCATCCCCTTCACTTTCTTTTATGTCCTTCAAAGGACACTCTTCTGTTGCAACTTCATTATCCACACATTCATCTTCATAACAACATTTATCAAAATTAAATTTTACCTCGATATCTTCCATTGTTGCAACTTTTTCTTCCCTTGCAATAATTTGATCCCATTCTCTTTCAATTTGAATGAGTAAATCATCCTTCTCAACTTCATAGGTGTTCTTTAAAGAACTCTCTTCTACTACTGCAATCACTGTAGTCTCATTCTCCATGTCTTCCAATAAGCATCCCTCTTCAGGTTCATCAATCTCTTCATGCTCATACTCTTCTTCCTCCTCAATGTCGCATGCATGACATTCTATTACTTCTTCTTTCTTTCCTGTAGTCAAAACATCATTAGAAAGATAAAACTTATCTTCAAATCTTCTCTCCTCTTGTTTCCTCCTTTCAATCTCATCCCTCAATTCATTTATTTGTTGTTGCAACCTTATCATTTCTCTTTCTCTGAATCTCCTTTTTATTACCTCTAGTCTGGGAATCCTTAAAATCCATCTAATGATAATTCCCTTTCTCCTTTCCATTTTCTAGGCTTCTCAAATCCTCTACAACACAATTTTTTTTTTAAAACCCTCAGGTTCTTCACATGTAAACTGCCTCACATTCGGTGATCTGTTTACAAGATCTTCACTCTCAAGATCTGTTAGCTTCAACCCACACTCACAGGTCCTGCTGCAACTGCCTCACATTCGGCGCTCTGTTACAGACTCAGGAACTTCTGCTCTGATACCACTGAAGCAGGGAGGGAAACTCTCCCTTTCAAATCTAAAGCCACACACATTAACCACTATGCAAGAAGGCTGCAAATAAACATTAACAACAAATATGGAAGAGAAATATGCAACATATATATTGATTTCAAATCTGAATTTGAATTACACAATCATAGAGCTCATATGCTCACATACAACATGGGCTTCACACATACAAAAAAAATCTGCAACTTAAACTTTCAATATCATTCCAGCCATATCTGGATATGCAACCACCAACTCTCCAAATCCCCCTTCTCCAAATGAGCAGCATCAATACATAGAAGTTGTGTGAGAAGAAACCGCCATTAGTTTCTCAAAACAACCTCCACAAAACCACCAAGAAAACCCGTCACTTTCCGCCTATCAACGATATATCTTTTTTCTGAAACTCCTCAAACAATTTCTGGGTTTGGTGCCCCTTCTTTTCAGCTTTCCAAATCATTTTGAAATTCTTAATTTCGTTATCATATGAGAAAGTTATGCCCATTTTACTAAAACTGGGTCTCATAGATACGACTTTAGACATGCAACAACATGCAAGATTCCAACTCCTAGAAAATAGGGACCTAATTAGAAAAGTAACTGCCAACTCAACTTGGGCATGCAAGATCTCCATTATTACAATTTATGAGGATTTAATTGATTTTTTTAAAATTTGTAACTCCCAAAAAAAATCCATTCCAAGATTGCCTTTTTTTGTTAAAGCTCAAGTTCAACACTGCCACCTAGACAATCTCCACTCCAAAATTTAGCAATATTAAAATAAAAGACCAATTATTTATTACAATTTTTGGCCTAATATTTTAATTTATTTCTCCAACTAAATAATTATCAAACAATAGGAAAATTAAAATTAAAATTGATGAGGATATCCCTTTGACCATGGATGCTCCTGCATCATAGTCCACAAGAACTTTGCAACTCTACAAAATTAATAGAAATAATTAAAACACTCCTAAGTCTTAGAATTTATTGGTACCTTGTAACTTCCTGATGCAGGAGCATCTAATGGTAAGGGCAATCTTGCATCACCTAAAAAAATATTTTTAATTTATGTTTCCTTTGGTTAGATTTTTGTAGTTGTCTTTGCATTTCTGGATACCCTTTTCTTCATAATGTAATTCCCCACTTTCAGTTTTGCTTTTCTGCTTTTTCTGGTCAACTGCTATTTTTAACAAGTATTGGAATTTGAAGGCGTTTAGGGACAAAAATTATATGGGAGGATTCAAAATAGAAAAATAAGAAGATTGGCGAAAGAATTAGGCCGAGAGCATTCCCGGTTTGAAAGATATTGCAGTTTCAGTCTCCCAGAAATGCACCTGAAAACCTTCCATATCTGGTTTGAGACACTAAATGGCCTTGAAACAGCCCAAAATATTTCCAAAATCAGCGTAGTGGATTTAAAACATGTTCTTAACTCTGAGACTCTTTTGACGGTTCAAACGGTTTGAAAAACAGAGTCTCGGATCAAAAGTTATGACTCCCATAAGTTGGTACACTTTCAAAATGTGCTAATTTTCAAATGATGTTTTAAATTTTGAATTTCAAAGTATAATTTGTGGCGCCAAACCACAAAAATATGATAATTCAAATTTTTTTGGCTCCAAAACGGAAAAAAGAGGTATTTATTGGGGGGGGGGATTTTCTAATTTTTGGTAGCTTTTTGGGGGAAAAAGAGTTCGCAATGCTGTGAAAGGGGAATTCTGTAGTGATCGTAATTTTCTATAGCTTGCATGTATTGCAGAGCTTGAGGATTTGTGATCCTCTACATGTAAGAAGTTGATTTTTTGAATAATAAAATTATTCTCTAGTTTTGTGCGTAAATTTCTGTGTCTCAGGTTGCACCCTCGTCACTTCCAACATCTAATAAGAACATGGGGGATGAAAAGGAACAACACTTAGGAAAATTTGACCAAGGGAGACCCATTTAAATATTTTTAAAATCAATATGTGTGATGAAAAATGAGGCCTAATGTATAAAGTGACTAGGATTGAGTCCCAATGGGTTTATTTGAGAGAGACCTCCTTAATGTAATTATATATTTGTAATTTTTTTTTTGTGAAATTAGGCTTATTTTTGTATGTTTCCTATTCTTATTTACACACACGCTTAAATATTTTACCTTATCCCATTCATTTCTACATGTTTTTCTATACAATTTATATTAATTCCATCCTCCATGCTTGGAAATTCATTGCTTGGAACATATTACTATTTTATTGCCCTAGGTTAATCCTACAAGAACAAGATCAATCCTGTGATTTCTAATTTGACATGCGAAAGTTTGAAATTGAAATTGAAATTTTGGTACAACTCTTGGCCATTTCTTTGCTACTATAAGCTAACCTAGTACACATTTGATGTGATTTACCACTGTTTTCTTATATTTAAATATATTCATTTAACATTAAGGGAGAATCAAACATTCGTTGAGTAAATCATGTGTATATCATTCTAGAAACACTTCAATTAAAGGACTAAAAGGAATTTAAGCTTGCATTATCATTCTAGAACACTTGCACTTTTAAGAATTGTTGTCTTTAATCATCACTTTAATCGTAAAGTAAATCTTTCTATGGGGTTAACCTTGGATAAATTGACCTTAGAAATCTAATAGCATTCCTAAGATAATTTAAATACCACCAATCCTTGATGATCAAAGAAAGAAATATAATCTAGCAAATTAACAGAAAAAAGTGTGCAATATCCTAGATCAAATTCATAGTCTATAAGACATCCACATCTATAGATTTAACCCACAACTAATTTACTAGATTATTCTTATTTTGAGGAGAATATAGATGGCGAGGATTGGTTTGTAATGACTGGTTAGATTTAGCTAATTATCTTTTATTCATCTTCATTGTTCCTTGAATTAAGTATTGTTAATAATTATGTTTAATTTCCTAGTTTGGGAATCTATTTTTAAATTATCACTTCCACAACCATCATCTAATTAATCTAATGTTATTATGATTATTGATGAGGTTCATTGTATACCTCCACTTTAAATTAGATAATTTATCTTTTTTCAAATTAGGGTGGTATTTGAAGGTTGTTAGTTGAGAACTAAAATAACATTTCTTCTAACCTAGGAATTAAAATTACACACAAATATTTAATTAAAATTTTTGAAACTAAAATTAAATTTTATAAGAATTGAAACTCTTGTGCTCAATTAACTAGAGTAAAAATAACTATAAGAATTGCACCAGACTCAAACTTTAAAGTTGTTGCATTCTACATAAATCTATACTAGTTATATCAAAGTAAATCTTGTTTTAGTTGAAACTATTTTTTGAATAATTTAATGTATTTGAAAAAATAATCTCACTATATAGAGGGTGATCCCTCAAAGCTGATTTACAATTTCTCAGAGATTCTGATTTTTGCTGAAATCACATATTTTAAGAAAATATAGTGATTTAAGCCTTAAAAAGTTCCATTTAAAACATTCCAATTGAAGAGGGTTTGATCAAACTACCTTAGATCAAACCCCCTTGGATAGAACCCCACTAGTTTTAAACCATACCTATAATAGAGTCTCCTTTACACCTATCAAAATGCTGATAAAAAACCACTTTTGATTTACCTTTTGGGGGATCAAATGAATTCATTTAAAATTATTTTTTTAAGTATGCAGTCCTTATTATAAGCTTCCCAAAAAGTATAATTTTAAATAAATTTAATTTTATTATAATATTTATTTTTTATTTCTTGTGAAGCTAGGTTATTCACCAATCAAGCTCTCTGTTCTGCACATGTGGAAAAATAGAAGATTATCAAAACAAAAAAATGAAAAATATGAGTGCTCCAGATATTGAAGTCCTTGATCCAACAAAAAAAAAGGAATTTCGATATGTAAACAAAAAAAGTTGTGTTAGACGGTCTGCCTATGTCTGAATTATAATTGGTTTGACTTCGAAACTTGATTAAGGAAAAAAAAATCAATAAAACACTATGAAACCAATTAGAAGCACTAGATATCGTAGTTACAAATCTAAATTTGAAAAAAATAGAATTCTATCCTTCATGGAAAAAAGGTTGTGTTATACGGTGAGCGTCACTCCTTAAAAATGGTGTTTATTGAAAAAAACTAGTTTTCGAAGGAGATGGAAAAAGAAGTGCAATTTGATTCCAAAATTTTTGAAAAAAATATATTTAGAATCTAGAGAAAAAATGTCACAAATCACTAGTTTTCATCATCTTCAAAGTCTTCACGGTTTAGCCGCTATAGGTTCCCAAAAGTGAAGATTTAGTTAGAAAAAATTAGTTAAGTGTCCAACTGGTTTGGCCAAAAAATTGTAAACCAGTATTGTGGGATCACCCTAGAATATAAAAACAATTCAAATGATCTTCTAAAATATGGAAGCTCACTTGCAAGTCCCATATCATTACATTGAGTAGACTAAGTTATAAACACTTAAATTTCATAGAAATATGAAACTATAAAATAAAAAGATATAATACTGAAGTTATGTAGTGGAAGGAAAACCATATATTAAAATAAACTATGAAATAATAGACTATGTCACCTTCCTTCCCATAGGTAAGTGGATCACTGCTCCTCTAGAGGAATAAAATTGAACTACCAACTACTACATTCAAGTGTTTAAACATGGACTTAATAAAAACCAAAATCCATAGCCAATATTGTATTTATATTTCTCAAAAATAAATTAAAATCCTTTATTCTCAAATTTCTATCTTTTTAGCTCATTAAGAAACTCCTTTGCTAACTCCTTAGCTAACTATCTATTGATTAACTCTTCTAACATTTTAACAAGCTTATTTATTCTAGAAGTTCTATTGATTTCCTAAGAAATTTTGTACATTAGCTATACTACTTCTATATTTTATCCATCATGCTCCTACATATTCATGATGGTTTTTATTTCTACCAGGACTCTACATTCAAAACATGACAACCATACAAAGATGATTTTATTACAAATAAACACATATTTAAAATTTAAATAATGCACCCACAAAGTTTGGGGAATATTTCTATTGTTAAAAATATAAATAGTATTTAATCACACCCAATCTAAAATATAAGGTATGTAAATTCATAACATGTAAAGTCATGGCTTATGTAAGAGAAACATCTTTCCAAGCATGATACTTATTTAAGGATCTTTGGATCTATCTATTTGATTAACTTAATGAAATCAATGTATGCTCTCCAAGTTAAATAATTGGTATTAGAGCCAGTTATTAGGATGGATTAATGGTGTTTATAGAGATAAATATTGACAAGATAATTGTGTGGAAGTTGCATGAATATTCTAAGATACAATAGAATTCATGAAGGATCCAAACAGTTTGAAATTCTATTAGTGAAGAAGGAAGTGAGGCATCACAGGATCACAATTTTGTCATAGGTGTTCAAAGTGAGTCACTGGTAAAATGGAGATTAGAACAAGACAAAATAAAGCGAGAAGATTTATTTCAAATCTATCGAATTTTCCACTTATTTTTTGTGATGGAATTTGTAGTCCTGAAGGAATCTACTATCACTAATTTAGAGAAGTTGAAGTTGTTGTAGTATTTGAAGGAAAATCAACGTAGTTTATTCAACCACCAAAATTCAAAGAGTTATAGATGAAGATTAATCATAAGTCGCCATTAATGTTGGCCACAACATTTAGTCAAGCCACCCAAGACTGAAGTAATCACTGCAAAGGTAGAAATTGAAGTTGTTAAAAAGTGATTGTGAAGGAAAGGAGGCCACAATATTTGAAAAAAATTTCGCCACATGTTGAAGGAGAAAATACAGTGAAATCATAGGGGAATAAATGATTAACAAAAGTTAATTTCACCAAGGAACAACATATATTAAAGGCTTCCATAAAGGAGTTAAATTAGACCACTATTTTTTGTGAAAGAAAACATCAAAGAAGAAATTGTTGTGGTGGTAGAGACCATTAAGTACACTATAGATTAAACATAAATTAAGAAACCATAAAGAGATAATAAATTATTTTTAAAAATTATTAGAAAAAATTTAAGACTTTGCCAAAGGTAAAGAAGTGGTCAAGGAATAAATATCTTACTTGAGATTGTAGCTATATATATATATAATTTGTGTGATTTTAAGGAAAAGTTATACTTTTTTGTGTATCATCATACAAAAGGACCCCAAAATTATAGGTTTTTAAAGTTGCTATAGAAAAAAAAAGCTACCAATCTAGCCACTACCACCAATATAATATTTTTTAGTTTGTTCACTTGTATTTGCACCAGTGGCTACCACCCATCACACATTCACCTTGAACACAAAGGTGTGCTGAAAAATATAATAGGTGAAATATTGAAGCTTCAAATGGAAATTATTTGATTTATATATTGCAAATTGTTGAAGATAATAGTTTCCATATAATTTAGAAGGTACATCGTGGCATAAATTACAAGTTTAAAGTTGATAATTTCTATAAGTTGTTAAGAAAAAGATTTAAAGGAAACAAATCATAGTCTTTTTTGAGTGTGGAGCCACCTTCTTGAAAGGAGAGATCATTACAATTTTAAATTTCAAGAGACAAGTAAGTTGCAACAAAGGACAAGAAAAATGGTGGATTGCTAATATTTTGAGTTTTTAGATTGGGTCTCTTCCCTTTGTCTATCTGGGAATACCACTTGCTATTGGTAGGAAAACCAGGGCTTCTTGGAAAAATTTGTTTGATAAGTTGTGTAGTAAAGTCAATCATTGGACTCATCATTGGCTTTCTACTGATGCAATAGTGACTCTTTTGAAGTTTGTTATCCAGGCTCTCCCTATTTATAAGTGTTTTGTTCAGGCGACTCCTTTGTACTTCTAGAGGGAATTTGATGCTTTCTCGCAACACTTTCTTTGGAGTGGTAACTTGTAGTCAGCTAAGTGGAGTCTTGATAAGTGGGATACTGTGTGCAAGCTATTGAAAGAGGGGAGCCTTAGATTGCATTATGTTGTTTTTGAATGGGAAAGCTTTCGCAACCAAGTTATATTGGCGTTGGTGTACTAGTCAACATCAACTTTGGGCTCATATTCTTACCCACACGTATCTTAAGGATGTTAAAACTTTTGGTGTTCCTCATTCCCCTTTAGAAGGAAGGGGATCTATGATTTGGAATACCCTCGAATCAGGGCCTCAGTTGGTTAAGAAGGGGCTTTTTTGGTGGGATTCTTGGGATGGCCATCCTCCTATTCTTTCTGCTTACGCTCACCTCTAGTCTCTTTGTGATCATTTTACTGCTGCAAGTTGGATTATGGTTGAGCATTATAAGTCTGTTCAAAATATTGGACTGGCTGCTAGCCTTAGATGGAAGCACTCCTCAGATTGGCTGCTAGGAGGGTCAGAGGGGGATAGTCAAGAGTTGGCTCATATTCTTGCATCACGTGAATGCAATTCCATGGTGGGGCAAGACATGTCCTAGCTTGGAGTAACATTGATCTATTTGGTAAGTACTATTTTTCAGCAGGTTATGGTGAGTTGGTTAGGCAGGTGTTTTGGGACATTGAGGTTCCTTAGTGGAAGTAAGAGTGGAATAAATTTTCTTGGCCCAAGTGCAATTTTTTTATGTGGCTGGTGGTCTAAAACCAGTGTCTTAATTGGGATAACTTGTGTAAGAGAGGGTTCCAGGGTCCCTCGATGTGTATTTTATGTTGTAAAAGTGAAGAGAGTGTCTCTCATCTCTTCTTCCAATGTTCCTTTTCTAGGAAGCTTTGGCACCTTTGGTGAGCTATGTGGAACCAGGATTGTTGGCATGTCTCTTCTTTGGTGGAGTTCTTTGTTTGTTGGGGGAAGGCCCCTATTAAGACCTCTTTTCTTCAAACTACTTGGGCTCTGGGGATGACTTTTATTATCTGGCATATCTAGCTAGAGAGGAATTGAAGGAATTTTCAAGATGTGAAGCTATTTGTCCAACATTTGTGGTGGAAGATTCTTCATTATTTGGGAGAAACTATTGTGGCTAAGTGTGACTTGGCTGAGGTTGTAGATCCAAGAGAGGTTTCCTGTTGCACTCATCTTAATCTTCCTCTTTAGAGGGGGGTTGCTTAGAGTGCTAGTTAGATCATGAGAAGCAGATGTTGTCATCCCCTTCAGAAGATAAATAGGGAGGGGTGTTGGTGCCCTCCTCCTCAGGGTGTGTTGAAAATCAACACAAATGGTTCTTCTCATGGAAATCTTGGCCATGCTAGTATCGATGGTGTTGGGCGGACTAGTTCTGGGACTATTGAGTTTATATTTTCTGTTTATAAGGGTTGGTATACTAATAATGTGATGGAGGCTGTTTCCATTTTATGTGCCATGGATCGTGGTTGTGCTCTTGGGTGGAGACAAATCATTTTTGAATCTAATTCTTAGGTGGTAGTGACTTTTTCTGAAGAGGCAACAATTAGAGGATGTCAGTTGGAATTTGGTTGTTATTATAAAACATATTCTTAATTTGTGTGCTTCCTTGGGTTTTGTTTCTTTTTGTCATATTCCTCAAGAATGGAATGTGGTTGCGGAGTTTTTGGCTAAATGGGCTTCTAATCATTTGCAAAATTGAAATATTATGGAAAGGAGTCAATTATGCCCAAATTTTTCACAAAAGTTGGACCAATTAGTGGAGATAGATAGGGATGTGTAATGCCCTTGCTCTATATTGCTCTTTTTTGGATTGAATAAATTTTTACCCCTCTCTTAGTTTAACAAAGGACAAGAAAAATGGCTATGGTCCAAGGATCACAACTTTTGAAGAGGTTGAAATTTGCAAGAAAATAGCCAATTTTGGAAGAAAATTATATTTGATAAATGATACATTTGGGAAGAGATTGTTGTTGGAAGAATGAAGAAGGTACCCTTTGTTTTAGTTGTCATTGATGCCAACATTGGTTGGTAACTATCTATGAAATTTGTATCTTGATGCAAAATGAAATCTTCACAGTAAGAGGAAATTCAATGAGTCTTTGATATGTTGATCAAGTGTGTCAGCTATAGGTATACATGTGTTTTCAACATATCTTTGTGATCCGATTAGTCTACCCTAATGACAGGACTTCAGTATTATTTTGGCTGACAAGGTATATCTTATGTATGTGTTTTTCTTTAGGTCCAAGCTGACCTAACTTTTGGATAATACGTTTTGTTCTGTATTTCAAAGGAAATTTTGTATTTTAAGTATTCCCTTAATTAGGCTGACCTAATTGATAGTAGAAGTTATGTATGCATATATCTATGATGGCCAAAGATATGAAAGGTGTGTGAAGGTGATATGCAAGCTATGTGTGAAAAGGGTAATAATGCAAAGTTACTGATAGTGTTTTATATACCGACAACCAAAGCAAAAATCTAGAGCTTAACCGGAACTGCTTTCAACAGGTGCACTTCTACAGTTCATTCTTGGCAGTGAGCCAAATCTTTTATAATTTGGCATTAATCCATATTTTGTACTCAAGTTGTGAGCCTTTTAAGGATAGCGAGTCCTCACAGTGAGCCCTATAATATCTTATAACCAGTTATAGTATATTGTGAGCTAATCCTCACTGTGGTTTTTCCCATTCTGGGTTTTCCACATAAAATATTGACTAGTGTCAATGTGTTATGTGTTCAAAGGTGCAAGACAACTAAGAGGCGGGTGAATCAGTTGTCACAAATTTTAATCAGAATCCTTAAATACTTATCAACATCAAATCCATTTTATTCTATTATTAAGTGTGAAAATGAAATGCAAATAACAAAAAGCAATAATAACACAGAAAACACCAGATTTATGTGGAAAACCCAATAAGGGAAAAACCACGGTGAGGATTAGCTCACTATATAGAGTAGTTTCAAAACTAAATACAAAAGGCTCATTGCCCAAGATAGGACTCACTGCTTACAAAAATATTACAATATTGAAGTGGCTTCATAGCCAAAATGAATTGGTAAGAGTACACCTAATAAGTGTTGATTCAGTTCTGGTAATGTTCAATAAAAAGACTTGACACACTTCATCTTTGCATCTCGTGCACAATACTGATTTCACTTTATCTTATCTACACACTCACATACCACTCGATCTTAAAACTATCCAATATATATATGATTCATCCACAAACATCAACTAGGTCGGCCTGATTAGATGCAATCTTTATTCACCAAAAAGACTAATTGTCGGCTCCAAGTTAGTACAAAACTTCTCCAAAAAATAATCCAAGCGTGTAGCATGCTACAATATGTCGGCATGGACCTAAGATAGGTCACACATATATCCACAACACAAATTCATCCATTACAATATCAACTATACATTAGGTTGGCCCGAGATAACAAAATGCAATCAATAGAATAATGCCAACTCACCATGACATGAGTACACAAGATTTTGAACATATAACCTTTCAACATCCATAAACCATTTCCCAAAACTGCAAGCAAAAATAATCAATCACGGAGGATTACAGACCAAAATTCCAACACCAATCTGCGATCCAACCAGTCAACACTATTCCAATCAACATTGTGATACTCATAACCTCTTATATTGATCCAGGTGGATCTAGAAGACCTCAAAATTTTGTGGTCTCAAAATTAGACAAAAGTGGTCTTAGATTGAAGAGCTCACTGACATGGTCCTGATGCAACTTGAACGGGCTCAAAAGGAGACTGTATGAAGAAGTTATGTGTAGTCAAAGGTCTAGTCAAACAGGCGAATCAGGTGGCTAAAAAAAAGGTGAAAAAAATGATCATCTCAGAATTTCTCAAAAATGACATCCAATTGAAGAGCTCGTAGGTATGTTTCCAACGACATTCATTTTGTCAAAAATAAAGCTCGTACATGCAAGATACATGCGGTCAAAGTTCTTAGTTGACTTAGTTGACTAGACAATATAGAAGATGATGTCAGCAAGTTGACTAGGCAGACAGTACCATACAGATGATGATGTGGACCAATTGGTGAGTGACACATGGCAGTCATACACCAATTAGCGAGCGACATGTGGTAGCCGTACACCTAGTTAGTAGTCTAGTTAGCGGGTGGGTGTCTTTGTCAGTACTAACGTGTCGTTTCATACATGCTTGGGTGGCAGGTGATGTGGAATTGATAGTGAATAGCAATGTGACACGTGGCCCAATCAAGTGGCACCACGTATCACCCCGTCGGTGCACTCCTCTGGCTTACGGTTGAATTTTCCAACAAAATTTGGTTGGGGTCCCTACACCTTGCAAGCCACCTCCTATTGTTGTTGCGCCCACGAAAATGAATTTACTTATATAGGGTGATGAGTTGTTTTTGTTGTGTAAAACGTTGAAATCTAGTTATAAAAAAACAAATGGTGGGGTTTGAACTTGCCACTGGTCACCTACCAAAATTAGTGGCTACCGACATGCCATTAGCGGCGTTTGGAATGTATAATGGCTATGTTTTATTTAAACACTCTCTAAAGCCCGATTTCTAACAAAAAGACATTTTTTTTCTTAAACAAACACCCTAGTGGTTAAGGAACAACCAACCCAAAAGCATTAATAATGCCAAAGGGGTTAGAAAAGGGGTTGTAAATGAATTGTATTCTTTGTAAAAGGGGGTTATTTTGTTGTTTTCATGGTTAAGCCTTATTAGGCTTATTTTTATGTATAAAAGGGGGTGTAGGTGTGTGAGTTTTGGAATCAGAGTGATGTGATAGAGTTTTTTATGCTTTTTGTGAAGAAAGGTGGAAATTTTGGAGGAGAAGAATTATGAGGTGAAATTATACACCAAAAATTGTAATAGTGAGAGAGATTGTGAGGAATTTTGTGTAGGATTTTAAAGCTTGGATGATGTAAAAAAGCATGTTAAAGGTTAGCATCATTAATAAAGTGGTCCAACATTGAGAAGCGGGCCCGAAGATGTAGCTCAAATTGAGCGAACTTTGTTATCAAGTGTGATCTCTTTATTCTTCTCTTTTGTTTATCATTCTTGTCAGTATTTTGGTTCATTGAGTTTTTCTAATTATGAAATTTAAGTGATTAGTTTATGTTTCATTGATTTGGATAAAGAACAAGTGAATGCTAGTTTCTATAATTTCAACGGTTAAGATTTGTAACCACACAATTCTATTGGATTAGGATGAAATCTGTAGTTGAGAGTAAAGTGAAGATTATTTGTAGCCCTTTAATTACAGATCAGATATAAAGATAAGCACAATATGCAATTAGGAACATAGATGTAGATATATGTAGTGAACACCATATATAAACCATAGTGATAAATCTTATTTGTACTGTATATGCAGACCAAAATACTGGAGGATGTGAACTGGTTTAGAGTACCGGGGTTTAGAGTACTGGATCAAACTAACAACCAAAACAACATGGTGACATCAATGACAACACAAATTTTGCACAAATAGACATTCTTCTTTATTCTTCCAACAATCTCCCCCTCTGTCATTGATGGCAACATGTGCCAAAATTTGCAAAAAATTCCTACAACACAAGATTTTCCCCCTTATCACCAGTATTCTCTCCCCCTTTGATATCAAGGACAAAGGGCAACCAAAAATAGGATGTAAACGTATGTACATGGTGACAATGTATATACAAAGGAATTCTAACTCCCCATTTTGAACATTCAAGTGAAAATAATGCTTTTTACATGAAAAATTTTCTTGTACCTTTCTCTTATGGTTGGAAGAATCCTCTTCGAAGAAAACACTACCGAACCCATTCTTGCACTCATACTATCCAATAAAGACAACAACATAAATGAGGATTTCTAGTCTAAAGATAGACATTGTCATTCACAATATTCTACATCAAAAAGGATTTCAGAGAGATGATCCAACCAGACCTCAACAATTTCTTTAACCAACCAAAATTTTTTAACTAAGTCTTCCCTCTGTCTCTGAGCAATCAACAACTCTAATTGCAATTCACTGGATCTTATTCTCTATTTTCCTTTCTTTTTTTTTGAAGAAATAAAAAATCTTTCCAATATTATTTATCTAAAATTCAATAGCTTCAATTTTGCTTCTAAAATTATCAACAACTATAGGCCACCAGAGACAATACTGATAGATGCCAGATATTTCCTTAACATATTCTCTTGTCTCATCAATGTGTTTGGATAACATTTGTTTGGCTTTGGTGCATCTTCTCTCAATCATAGCTTCAAAATTATGTCCTTCAGGTCCTTCTAGATATATTCTTTCTTCAATAACTTCTACTAGATCATTTGGTAATGAGTTAGAAACAATTGAAACTGTAATAGCTTTTTTGAGAAAATAATCAATCAACACATCATCAATTTTAAGTCTCTTGATTGGAGAGCAGGCACACAACATTTCACCAACCTTCTTCATATCACCTATATCTAACATCATCCAAATGACCTCAGGATCAAATTCAGGTAGATATTCTTCTTCATTCTTCTTTTCTTCTAAGATAGTGATGACATCTCTTGTGATAATTTTTCTCCTTTTAGATTCCGGAGGGGAACCACCAATAACAATTTCCAACTCTTTCTTACCAACAGAGGAGCCCTCTTCAAACTTATTGGATACTAACACACTAGAGCATAGATTCATTTGCAGGGATGAGAAATAGATTTTGCATGCACTTTCTTTATCCTTCATGTAATCCAAGTACCTATAAACTTCTTTTCTGACAGGGATGTCAGATTCCCACTTAACATTCTCTCTTCCTAGTAGCGAACTTAGAAATTTAAATACCAAAAATATGAGCAAAGACCCAAACTAGAAAGGATAACCCTCGACCAAAGACATTCTAACATTCTCAATTAGGCTTTCCATTATTAGGCTACACAAATCAAACTGCTTGTTTTCCTTCTCCATCATATGTGCAAGATATATAACAATAGCTAAAGTTGAACCTTCATGATTTCTGAAGTAGATTTTATAAGAGATGTCGTAAGCAACATAACTTACTGTAGGATCGACAATGGTATTTATCAATAGAGCTTAGGGGTCTTTGTCGACTCCAACTGTAAGTTCCTCCACGTATTTGTTTATCATTGTTTTCTTCCCAGGGAGGTCACCAACACTACACAAGCCAATAATAGCTTCAATTGCCTCCTTCGTGATCAAATAGGATTTGTCCAAAATAATGTTGTCATGCTTGAATTGACTTAATAGGAACAAGATAGATTCTTTGTTTGCAAACTAGGGAAATTCTCCCCATAAATCCATAACTAGAGTTTTTATATTCTGCAATTCATTTTTCTTCAACCCTAGTTCCATTTCCTTCATCTTCTGATGATCAAACTCTTCCAGGTCAATACCCTTCAGCCTCAGCAGAATATCACCACTTTAATCTTTTCCAACAGATTCCATTGCCGTGATTATCTTCTTCAAACCCTTTCTTGCTCAAATGAAACTTCTCCTTTTTCCCTTTTTGTAACCTAGATGAGAGCTGAGTTCAAAAAATTTCATCTTTTATTATAATTATTTCTCCACATTTCCTCACAATCAGTCCAAATCACTTCAGGATCACTCCAAATCATCCTTCAAACTCTTCAAATGTACAAGTGATAAAAAATAACTTATGAGTTTCGCTTTATACACCATCGTGCTGCCCTAATTCACATTAAGTGCAGTTGGTTTCAAAAAGCTGATAAAACCCTATTTCACTACACTAAGAAACCCTAAATCACTCTGCAAATGAACATGTCTACACATTTTCTTTCAATTTCTTTTCCATAACCTCTATCTACTCATTCTCTACAATAGATCCTCGTGCCAACATCTGACATGTCATATATCTAGGGGGGTTTGTACAATTTTATGTTAATACTTCCCCTAAGACCATGGTAGGTCTAATTCTTGGAGGAATTGTCTACACTCGATGAGGTCACATACACATTTGTCATTTGTAGCTCTTCTTTCATTCTCCATATCTTTTTCATTTCTTGCTTAACCTCATTCTTGTTAATTTTCTTCACTGGCTCATTCTTCTCTAGCAGAGCAGACTACTTTCCCTTTTTACTTCTGCAAACTCTTGAAATATGTCCCGGATTGTTGCAGTTATAGTAGACAACACTTTTTTGACCTCCATTAACCCTTGATCAACATTGATTTTCTTTGTCCAATTTTTTTACATGTATAGCAATAGCCAACAAAATCTATTGATTCATTATACCTCCATTAAACCTATTCATCATCACCCGACTAATCATCCTCACCTGAGATCTGCATTGAGTAGTTCTATGTCCAAATTTCTTGCATGCAAAACATTGACTAGAGAAGGAACCAGAAAACTGATTCATTTTACTTCTACACTCCATTGCCCTATGACCGAATTTATTACATGAAAAGAAAACACCATTGAAAGATGGGTACCTTTGAGCATTTGGTTGTTTGATAGGTCCAGTCTCCTAGCAAAGTTTCTTGGATTTCTTTTTTGCTTCCCTTTATTTTGAGTCTTTTGATTGTCCTTTGAGCTTTCACCTACTCCATTCCCCAAATCACCTTTTTCTTTACTTGGTTTATGTCCTGCAATCAACGCATCAAGCTTGTTGGTGCTAGATTTGAAATTATTTTCACAGAGTTTTGCTTTCTCCAGTTCTACTTTTAGGTTCACCACTTCTTGCTCAAGCCTAGTGCATTCATCGGTCTTGCTTTGCACCATTGTATTCAAACATTCTTCAATTCTCTTCTTTTCTTCCACTATCACTTTCAATCCGATGATCTCCTTTTTTAGTTGCTCACTCACTTCTCTATGTCTATCTTTGAATTTCTTCAATTTCTCTTTGAATTTCTGACACATTCATTTGCCTCATCAAGGTTTTCTTTCAAATATTTTCTTTCATTTTCAGCCTTGTCAAGATCTTCAAGTGTAGCCCAGAGTTCTTCTTTATCATCCATCTGTTCAATCTTTAGGATCTTCCTCAAGATGTTAGGAATCTTCGGAGGAACCAAGCTTTGATACCAATTGTTGAAAGGCGCAATACAACTAAGAGGGGGGATGAATCAGTTGTCACAAATTTTAATCACAATCCTTAAACACTTATCAACATCAAACCCACTTTATTCTGTTATTAAGTGTGAACATGAAATGAAAATAACAGAAAGCAATAATAACATAGAAAACACCAGATTTATGTGGAAAACCCAATAAGGGAAAAACCATGACGAGGATTCACTCACTATATAGAGTAGTTTCAAAACCAAATACAAAAGGCTCACTGCCCAAGATAGGACTCGCTATCTAGACAAAGGAGGCTCACTGCCTACAAAAACATTACAATACTGAAGTGGCTTCACAACCAAAATGAACTGGTAAGAGTACAACTAACAAGTGTCGATTCAGTTCTCATAATATTCAGTAAACAAACTTGAGACACTTCATCTTCACATCTCATGCACAATACTGCTTTCACTTTATATTATCTACACACTCACATACCACTCAATCTCAAAACTATCCAATATATATATGATTCATCTACAAACATCAACTAGGTTGGGCTTATTAGATGCAATCTTTATTCACCAAAAAGACTAACTATCATCTCCAAGTTAGTACAAAACTTCTCCAAAAAATAATCCAAGTGTGTAGCATGCTACAATATGTCAGCATGGACCTAAGAGAGGTCACACATATATCCGCAACACAAATTAATCCATTACAATATCAACTATACATTAGGTCATCCCGGGATAACAAAATGCAATCAAAATAATAATGCCAACTCGTCATATGAGCACATGAGTACACAAGATTTTGAACATACAACCTTTCAACATCCATAAACCATTTCCAAAAACCACAAGAAAAAATGTTATGGAGAGGTATCCTATACTAAGAAATTTTTGGGATGTATTTCTAGATGAATTACTTGGATTACCACTGAAAAGATTATTTGATTTCTCAATAGATATAGTTCCAAGATTTGAACCTATATCCAAGGTGCCTTATAGGATGACAACAACTGAGCTAATGGATCTTAAGGCACAGTTAGATGAATGGTTGTCTAAAGGATTGATAAGACCAAGTGTATCACCTTGGGGAGCACCATTTTGTGAAAAAGAAGGATGGTACTTTGCATTTGTGCATAGATTGTTGCATGCTTAGCAAAGCTACAGTAAAGAACAAATATCCATTGCCACACATTGATGATCTATTTGATCAAATGAGGGGAGATGCTGTATTTTATAAGATTGATTTAAGACTTGGATACCATCAATTGAGGATTAAAGATGAAGATATCTTTAAGACAACATTTAGAACTAGATATGGACATTATGAGTTTACAGTTCTACCCTTTGGTTTAACGAAAGCACCTGTAACATTTATGAACCTTATGAATAACGTATTTAGGGATTGTCTAGATAAACTTGTATTGGTTTTCCTAGATGATATTTTGATTTACTCAAGGAATGAGGAGGATCATTGTAGGCATTTAGAGATAGTTCTACAATGACTTAGAGAACATAAATTGTATGGAAAACTCTCTAAGTGTACCCTCTTTCAGAAGAGAGTACATTATCTTGGATATGTGATCTTAGAAGAAGGTATTTCAGTTGATCCAACGAAAATCAAGGCAGTGCTAGAATGGCCGGTGCCCAAGAATGTCTTGGAAGTAAGAAGTTTTATGGGTCTGGCGGGATACTATAGAAATTTTGTCGCAAACTTCTCCAAGATAGCCTTTCTGATTACTTCTTTGCAGAAGAAAGGGAAGAAGTTTGAGTGGACAAAGAAGTGTCAAGTAGCCTTTCACCTACTCAAAGAAAAGTTGACTACTGCATTGATTTTAAAAGTACCAGATCCTGAGGGTGACTTCACTATTATCACAGATGCATTAGGAGAGGGATTAGGAGGTTTTCTAATGCAAGAAGGGCAAGTAATTACTTATGAGTCAAGGAAGCTGAAACCTTATGAGAAAAAGTATGTGTTGCATGATTTGGAGTTAGCAGTAGTGGTTCATGTATTGCAAATGTGGAGGCATTACTTGTTAGGGAAACCCTTTGAGATGAAAACTGGCCATCAGGGGTTGAAGTGTCTATTCACTCAACCAAATCTAAATGCAAGACAAAGAAGATGGTTGGAGTTAATATCTGATTATGACTTCAATATCAATTATATTAAAGGGAAAGAAAATCGGGTTGCCAATGCCTTGAGTCAAAGATGTCATATTGCCTTGATAGTGACAATTCAAACCAACTTTAAAGGTCAAGTATTGCAAAAATGCAAAGAGGACGAGTAATATACACAAGTTGAGCAAGCACTCATAAGAAATCCACAACAGTTTAGGTATGAAGGTTTTCATTTTGAACCTAATGGATTACTTAGGTATAAGGGGAGAATGTATGTACCTGACTTAGAAGAGTTAAGAAATATAGTATAGAAACTATTCATGAAGCACTATACTTTGGACACCTTGGAGTGACGAAAATGTTGGTAGATGTAAAGCCACTATATTCTTGGAAAGGAATGAAAGGAGATGTTGCTAGATTTTTGGCTAGGTGTCTTGAATGTCAAAGGGTGAAAGTAGAGCATCATCATCCTACAGGTTTGTTATACTCATGTATGATATACTAGAGAGAAAGTGACAAGTCATAAGTATGGACTTTATGCAAGGATTGCCTATGTCAAGAAATAAGCACAATGCCATTCTTGTAGTTGTGGATAAGCTTACTAAGGTAGCACATTTTATAACTGGGAATCTAACTTATGGAGCTCCTATCATAGCAAGGAAATTTGTGAAAGAAGTATTTAGACTATGTATGAAATTCTTGAGAAGATAATCTCAGATAGGGATGCACAAGTCACTTCTAGGTTTTGGAAAACCTTATTTTCTGCACTTGGGACTCAACTGAATATTAGCTCAACATATCATATTAAAATGGATGGAAAAATGGAAAGGGTAAATCAAGTATTGGAAGATCTACTTAGAATGTATTACATGGATCAGTAATACAAGTGAGAAGACTATTTTCCTTTGGTGGAATTTGCTTACAACAATTCCTACCATTTCACAATAAAGATGGCTCCTTTCAGAGCATTATATGGTAAAAAGTGTCGAGCCTATATAAGTTGGGATAGACTTGAAGATAGAGTGAGTCTTGGGCCAAAAAATGTTGGCTGAAATGGAAGAGCAAGTGGGGATTGTTAAGCAAAGGTTAGTTGAAGCTAATGATAGACAAAAAAGCTATGCTGATGCTAAGAGAGTGCCCCAAAATTTTGTGGTAGGTGACAAGGTGTTGTTGAGAGTAAAAGCTCATAAGAGTTCTATCAAATTTGGGAAGTCTTCCAAATTAGCTCCACGATATGTAGGACCTTTTGGGATTCTTGAGGAAGTGAATCTGGTACCTTACCAAATTGTGTTGCCACCAACTCTTGCTAGGATGCATAACGTCTTTCATGTGTTGTAACTAAAGAAGTATATACCAGGTAATAATCATGTGATTGATTGGAATGCTTTATAGGTACAAGACCCTGGAGTGATAATACTTGAGCCTCTCAAGGTGCTCAGAATGAGTAAGCTTTGCTTACATAATAGGGAAGTTTTCCAGTGCAAAGTCTAGTGTGACTAGTATGCAGAAGTCCCTGCCACTTGGGAAGACTATGCTGAGATACAACAAAAGTTCCTACATGTTTTGCATGTTTTTCAAAGTACTTAAAAATAATGTTGTTTGTTTGATTATTTTATGTTGCTACATGAAAATCATCAGGGATGATGATTGACAAGGGGGGAGTATGTTACACCCCAATTGTGCAATTACCTATTTACTATTATTGTGCTAGGGTAAACATTGCATATGTGAATTTACTTTGAATTCTGATTGAGAATATATGTGCTTGAACTTTTTATCAATGAATTATGAATGAATGCTATTTCATTTAATGATATGTGGTGAAATGAATATATGTGAAATGGATGGTTGTTGAATTAGATATTTTAACTATGAAGAAATTATATGTGAAAGAATATGTTTTTGAACAACTGACTACCATCATGGGAATGTGTTAATTGGATGTAGGTATATGTTCAATCCTCTAGGTGTGAGGGGAAGTATCACTCAGGAGAAGAACTTGGTTAGGTAACCAGTAACGTAACCTAACTAAGCTTACACACACACACTCTCACAATAGAATGGTTGAGTCAAGTTATTATGTTGGGAATTGGTAATTCATCCTTAGTATGATGTGTCTACATTAGTAAGGGTCTTGATTACTGTTGAATACATGCTTGGATGATGTTTACCTGTTTAGAGCTTATGAGTTCTTCCTTATATTAATATGCTTGAATTTATGAGGTGAACATGTGTGGAATGTATGTATATGTATGCATATGCATGTCGACAATGGGCCATACATGTGAAGGAACACGTACATGAGAGTACACAGGTAGATGTACCTATGCACGCTTATGAACGGGTTGCTTATGAGCATGGTGTTATCATAAATAATATGACATGTATGTAAATATGTATATATACATCACATGAATGTTCCCTATCAATAAGATAGTAATTTGTATGTGCCTGATTGTGCAATCGAATGTGTGTGTGTGTGTGTGTGTGTGTATACATATGTTTGTAAAATGGAAATGTCTATACGGATATATCAACATATGTATACGTACGTATACATACATGTACATAGAGGAATATATATATACATAGTCGATATGATTATTATGTGAATGTCAACTTGATCATATTCATTTATATATCGAATGTATACATATTTGATTTTCATGGGATATATATATTTAATAATTATATATATACATATACATATAAATTTATGTGATATAGCATTAAAATGCTCTTTATTGACACACACACACACACACACATATATATGTATATGTAGATATATAAATATATATATTTATATATACATGGTATTAAATAGAGGTTGAATTGTATATATGTTATGCAAGCATTATAGGCCGAATAATACATACAATGATATAAGATAAAATCCGATTTATATGCAAAAGTAATATGCAACAATAAAGGTTGATATGGAAGTAAACTATAGTCGATGCTATATGGAAATGAATCTTAATTTTTAAGTAGTGACTTATCCCAAAATTAGGACACTTATATCTATGATGTAATGTGATGGAATATAAAGCCAACTTCACAAAGTATTATGAATGCATGATAATAGGAAAAGCAAACAACAAGGCACAAATTGGTCAAAGCACCATTTATACACTATTCTATGAAGAAACTCATTTTTCCTTTGTTGCTCAACAAAGCTATAACCAAGTCGACATAGTATAAGTGTCACCTGTAGTAGAAAACTATTTTAAGAGATTTAAACCACGCTAAAGGGATAGGGAGGTTGGTTGCAACATGGTGCCAAATTATGAAACTCTATAATCTGTAGAAGTCTATTTTGGTTGCAATTCAACTATCATCATTTGGGCATGTCCACCTTTGAATTAGTCTTTAGCTGAGCCTATCAACTAAATGAGTCGATTTGTAGCATATTATGATGAGTTTACACTCAAATTTCTACCACATTTAAGCTGTATTTGGTTAGCCGACTTGCATGGAGAGAGTTGTTGACTAGTGTTCCTTTTCTATAGGCTACAATGTCTCAAATTTTTGTATAAATAGGTCGGATAGCTCCCTTATTTTGGACACATTCCCTTGCAAACTTATTTTGCTGCAATTATTTTGAGAGTTGTATATTCTGAGAGTTGAGAGTTATTGTGTGAGAGTTGTGAATTACTTTGTGAGTGCATATTTTTATCTTGAGGGAGAATTCATAGTGAAGTATTGCTTTAAGAGGATTAAGCAAAGCTATTAAGCTACTATTGGAGGGTTGTGCATCAAGTCAGCCAATTGGATTAAGCGTATTACAAGCATGAGGATCTAGTCTTCTCTTATTTGTCTTTATTTATGAAAGAATGAGACTTTGTATACTTTGTTTTGGTACTGCTTGAGAATACTTGAATTAGGAATTCATAGAATTTTCTTTGGAAAGGTAAAAGAAGTTGTTTTGTGCTTATCTGTAAAAGTGCTTGTATTTACTCCGTAATAGGAGGAATGTTTTATCATTAGTATAAGTATGTACTAGATATGATTAAGCAAGGATAGCTTATGGATTATTCATAGCTATGTTATTTGATTATATTAGATAGGTTACAAAGTTACACCTAGGGTTTGATTATCCATTGAAGAGAGGATAACTTACATTGATGCTTTACGGGTAGAAATACCATTAAGTTGTGGAAAAAGGGAATAGGTTGTCTCTAGGGTTAAAGACTACCCATTGAAGGAAAAACCTATGCATAGATTATAATGGTATTAAGTCAAATTGAGCTTGAGTAGTGTATGTGAGTAGGATGACTATCACTTGAAGTACTGGATGAAATTTAAGTACTATTGCATTGAATTTTCAAATTTTCACCAAATAGATTTTCTTTTGAAAAAAATAAACCTAGTAGTTTAGAAACTACATTCAATTTTCTACAGATTCTATTCTTACATATTTTTGAAATAATATAGATAACTTATTCAAATTTTTACGTCAAGTTGCCTAACTTTTATTTTTCTGAATTTTTTGCCACTTAAGGGCCTATTTTTTCCATGATGGTCCTGCACAACCCTTTAGATAAGTTATAAAGTTACACCTAGGGTTTGATTATCTATTGAAGGGAGGGTAACTTACATTGATGATTTATGGGTAAAAATACCATTAAGTTGTGGAAAAAGGGAATAGGTTGTCTCTAGGGTTAAAGACTACCCATTGAATGAAAAACCCATGCATAGATTATAATGACATTAAGTCAAATCGAGCTTGAGTAGTGTGAGTAGGAGGACTATCACTTGAAGTACTGGATGAGAATACTTTGGCAAAAGTAGTGTGATTACCTTTGGCTCCACTATCAATTCACCATGATCCATTTATATCCATGCTAGTCCTAGATTATGGGTTTACAAGTTCTAGTCATGTAGGACACAATACTAAGCTCAGATTGGTTGTTATTACAAGGTTACTCTACCAATCTCTTTGTTGAAGGGTAGGGCCATCTATCAAATGATAGATGTGCAAGGGACCTTATATGAGTCCATGGTTGGCAGAAAAGTGCTCGAGTGATGTTTCTCCTCCTCAGCAGGTGCCAAAAGACCAAGATTTGAAAGGAGGTTCTTGAAATATCTATATCTATAAGTTTGAAGCTTAGTTGAGCTATGTATGTACTTTGTACATATTCTATGGAATATTGTAATATGTGAATTATTATATTGGAATGGAATCATTGTTGATTATTCTTATGACATCTATGTTCATTTGTTATCTATAAAATAAAGAAATTTTAATTTATGGCCCATTGGTTAAGTTACTTGGTTTATTTACTTGCAAAGTGAAAACTTAGGAAAAATTACTTCAGTGAACGAACAACATGTTACACCTACACTCAACCTTAGGCTGTAAATACTATACACTTTACCCTAAATCTTATACATTCAACCCTCAAGGTCCCTATACCCTCAAACCTAAACCTTATCACTCAATCTTATACTCTCAACCCTAAACCCTATACCCTATATCACCAACTATAAACTCCACACCCTATGACCTAAACCATAATACATAAACCTTATACCTTATATGTGAAACCCTAAAACCCAACATTAATAATTTAACACTAAAACCTACATAACTAAATTTAATCCCTAAACCCTCAACTCTCAACTCATATTGAAACTTGGAAGGGAAAGGGGGAGTAGAGTGGGGAAAAAATAAGAGAGCGTGTAGAAACTTGGAAGGGAAAGTTATAGGAAATGGTAGACTAGGGATAGGTCAAGTGCAACTATGTCTTGGGAAGAGGTAAAGTAGTGTTAGTTGGTCCTAAGAGTAGAATTTTTTTTAGAAAATAAGAAGTGTGCAATAAGTAGGTATGGGTAAGGGTGAAAGGAATGGGGTTTTAGCAAGGGGTTGGATCTAGCAGAAACATGACACACATGGACAATCTAATGATAAAAAAACATAAAATAAGCACGATGAATTAAGCCAACTGGTGTTTGGGGAAGACAAAACACAAAATATAAAACAATAAAAACATGTAAAGCAATGAAATAAAAAAAGAAAAGTGGAATGGGTAGGGTTTTGGTTTACATTGGTACAAAATAGAAAACAAGCATGGACAAGGTCAGGTTTGCCAAATGTAAGATTGAAAAGACAAGAATAACTAATATAGATATCAAGATTAATTATAGGGATAAAACTTTTATATATGAAGAGTTTCCCCTGCTTAATTCTTGATATAAAGAGGAATTGTTATCTCTAAATAACTAATGAACTCTATTTACAAAGTATACATGATTTCTTTTAATTATTATAAAGAGGAAACTATTATCTGTGAATATAAATCTTATTGAAAATATCTAGATCTTTTTATGAAGATACAAATGGGGGACCTCATCCCCAATATAAATTCTCAACAATTACACCCGAGTGGGGTTTGAACCTTGATGACAAGAATAACAACACAACAACTTAACGATCGCACCATACCACTATTGATTTAAAAAAATATATAATTGATTGTTATAAGCAATTTTAATATTATTCACATTGAAAAAATATATTGAATAATATGTTTAAATACTATATATTGATAATTTTAATAAAAAAAACTCAAACCTTTATTATTGAGATAATAACAAATTTATATTTCAAATTATTTTAATAACAAACATAATATTTCTATTAATTAAAATTTAAAATCATAAAAAAACATCATATAAAGATAGATATGCTTATATTTATATGAAGGTGGCATGAATCATTGGTAACAACAAAATAAAGGAAGCTAATTGAAATGCAAGCCTTGCATTTCAAGTATACCTTTGCCAAAGAATCAAACTGTACACAGCAAATCTCTTCTTATTGAAAACCTTCTGCTTTACAGTCACAGCAAACTTTGCTGGAAAATTGTCTCTTCTCTCGTTTATTTTATTATTTCAATCCACTTTTCTAATCCTTTTCCTCTTATGTCTAGGATTCATTCTTTTCCTGTCCTAGTATTATTTCTTGCTTACTTCAATAGATTTCTTCAATTATTCTGCGTGCATGAGAATAAGAAGAAATATAAGTGAAAGCCATGAATCATCAAGCATAGGCGAAACATTTGTGATTTTGTATTCTTAGCTTACTCAAGAAAGATCATTTCTCAAAGCCCAATTAGCATTTTCTCAACACAAGCAGAGATGGGTCAAGCCTGGGGAAACTTGCAGAGCACATTCAAATGTACTCCAATGGTGTTATCCTCATTTTATTACAAATTCTTCAGTGCCCAATAATTTTCTTCTTGTCCACTAATCTATATTGTTTGTTTTCTTTTTATTGCAGCTAAGATTCCAGAAGAGAAAGTGAGAGAAGCCACAGATCTTATATTTGATCGTGTAATTAAGGATGCAAAGAAAAAAGCTAAGTCTAATGATCAGACAGAAAAAACCACTCTCACCTTTGATGAGATGCATTCTGCAATAGTTCAAGTCTTCCGGTAAGAATAATCTCACCGACTATTTTTTTCTTTCTTTGAATAAAGTTTTGAGCTTCAGGCAAATTCACCGTCAACAATTCACCGAAATTCACTGTCATGAATTGCTGGTGAATTGTTGACGGTGAACTTTCCACGAGATGAATTTGTCATGACGATGAATTGTTAAGATGAATTGTTGTAGAGCCAAAATTTGGATATTTCAAATTATTAACTTTATATTTACGCATGTGATGATGGTGGACAGTGAACTGAACAAGAACATTCCTGGTGCCAAGTATAATCCTCCGACAAAGCAACAGGTCGAAGAAATGCTCAAGGTTTGTTCTCATTTGTCATTACAATTGAATTTTCAAACACCATTAAAGCTTAAATATGATCATTTAACCAATGTTCAATTTCTTTATGAAATCATCTTGTTGAATGGATCCCATCTCATAAATTACAAATGCATTAATACCAAGTGCAGAAGTTTGATACAAACCAAGATAAGCAGATTGATCGCGACGAGTTTTCAGAATTTGTACAAAAGTACACTGTAGACCTGGTGCGTATATATGCAAAAGAGTTGCTGATAATGACTGTAGCAGTCCCTGCAGCAGCCATAGTGACGAAGAGGGCTAGCAGGGGAGTCCCTGTTCTGGGCAACCTCATGGCCAAAGTACCCACTACATTTTTTGTAGCCGGTGTCACATCTGCAGCTATGGTCTTATTCAGAAAGTAAAATCTTTTATCAGCCCACATAGATATTTGGGAAATTCAATAATTTTATCTGCTGTAATGAAAATAAGAGTTACTTTAATGCTTAATATGCGTTACTTGGATGCCAAGAAATGGCCATCATGATTCTGGATAAAGCAAAAAAACTGTCTTTATTGTTTGTAATTCTTTATTAACTTCGTCAATATACAGAAATAAATAAATGATTGAGATTGTTCAAATGATATGTTTGAAATCTTTCTTGGGCAACAAGTTTTTGCTTTTAGTGTTTATGCCGGGCAGCATAGACGTCCATTTTACAGGCCATAGAACTTTGGTAGTTTTAAGAAAAGCATGCTTAATAGCTTTATAAACTAGCTTTATAAACTAGTACTTGTATTTAAAGGAGGTTCAAGGATTACGTCAATAGAAAATTATATGCATGTTAATATGTTAGAGAGTATGTTTGTGCCAGTTATATGTGACTGGATTAAACAATTAATAATAAATGCTAAATAATGGAATGAAATAAACTTAGACAAATCTAGATTTTTTCCTTAAAGAAATTAAGTGTTATTTGATTATGAAATATTTGCATACAGATTAAGGTTGACATCAAATTGAAAAAAAAACAGTGCAAATAAAAATAGAGTGTTGCCATCCAATTATTAAATCAATATTTATCTAGTTTTTATGTGATAAGTGAGATTTTGGAGGCTTTTACCTAATATTTTGGAGGCTTTTACCATTAAACGACAGTTGAAGCTTGTTTTCCAATGATTCAACAGTGGTTTGCAGGCGTGAGACTTGTATCAGGTTCAAATCTCACACTATATGTAGCCTATTGGCTTAAAATAAA
Source organism: Sequoia sempervirens (assembly GCA_007258455.2). Classification (NCBI taxonomy): domain Eukaryota; kingdom Viridiplantae; phylum Streptophyta; class Pinopsida; order Cupressales; family Cupressaceae; genus Sequoia; species Sequoia sempervirens. Next base: position 356,823,390 of record VDFB02373365.1, read on the forward strand.
TAAAACAGAAAACTAATTAACATGAACAAAGATGTTACACCCCATCTTTGAGTTACTGGATTACTTTTTTTTTACGAGTAAATATGTTTTTAATGTAAGATTATGACTTTAAATATGTTTTGAATGAATGATTATATTTAGATGAAAGTGACAATAAATGAATGAAATATATGAATATGCATAATGATAAGATTGTTCTTTAGTACTTTTATGATGCAAATGATATACGATGAATATGATTTTACGGGCTTAGGAAAATTCACCGCCAACAATTCATTGCCAACAAATTCACCTCAAACAATTCATCACCATGACAAATTCATCTCGTGGAAATTTCAGGTAGCAATATGATATGAATTGCTTGGAGAGATGTTTCTCTTGCATAAGACATAAATTTACATAACAAATATTTTTCATTGGGTGTGATTAAATATTGTTTATATTTTGAACAACCCCTCATAAACTTTATTTCATCACGAAATTTAACTAGATGATGGGGCCACCAATAAAAAATAGGTTTATTAGCTATCCATGTATAAATGAAAAATGTTTAATACTAATTCCTTCTTGAAAGTATAAAAACTTATTCTTCTTTTGAATAGCCTTGATTACTTTTGTCCATCATTAGCCATAGTAAGACATTCTTCATAGTTATATCAATGAAGGAAGTGAATAATTCCCAATGATCTTTGTGATAAAAAACCTTCATATATTTAGCAACGATCTTTTCGATCAATTTCAACAATGATATTTGTGACCAAAACCTTCACAAATTTAGAAATAATCTCTACGACCAATTCAACAATGTTCTTTGCGATCCAAACCTTCAACAATATCTACGATAAATTTTAACAATGGTCTTTGTGATAAAATCCTTCAAAAACTTAGCAACAATCTTTACGATCAATGCTAAAACTATTCAACAATGATCTTTATGATCAATACTACAACTTTTTAGGTTCAACAATGATATTTGTGATCAACAATATAAATTTTAGGTTCAATAATGATATTTGAAATCAATAGTACAAATTTTAGATTCAACAATTATCTTTGTAATTAATATTATAACCATTCAACAATGATCTTTGTGATCAAAAGTACAACTTTGTAGGTTCAACACAGATCTTTGGGACCAATATTATAACCATTAAACAATGATCTTTGCAATCAATGGTACTAATTCGACATATATGAGTGCTCCAACTTCAAA